>OZ025300.1:141334953-141934953 GCA_964019185.1 Maratus speculifer
GCTGTTTATTTTTTTTGCGATAAAACCTCTTATTAAATTCATTTCACCTCCTGTCCATTACAAGCAACTTCACGAACTGCACCAAAATGAACAAGGTATCGGCTGTTTATACAATTATAACGATTTGTCACACGACTGAAACAATGCACTGAATCTGTCGGAGTTTATTTATTTATTTGGTTTGAAAAATATTCTGAAACGGATTATTAATGTTGTAGTAGTGACTTATATTCTGACTAAACAATAAAGAATGTGGAAATTTTATTGTATGCAAGCATTTTAAAGGTTCAAAAAGTAAGAAAAAAAGGGAAATCTGAGACAAGCCTTTCTGAAACATATTTGAAATTATTTCCCATATTTTTAAAGTTAATGTTTTAAAAGTTTGATTATTTTGTAACCGAATATAAATTCCATTATCTTACAAAAATGTTTCCATTCATTCATTTCCTCCAAAGAAAAAACTATTTTGCAAAACAGTCACAAGTAAATTTGTTCTAGTCTGAACTCATATGGTAATCGATTGATAGTTTAGATTTTTCTTAACATTTTATCCACTTTTATTTGAATTTCTTTACAATAAAACCCTTTACTATCCAATTTGTAATCTAATATTGTTGTAAAAAAACTCAATTTTAAAGAGTATTACACAAATTATCCTTTTTAAATTACTAAACATGAGTTTAATTCTGAATGCCTTTCAATTTGAAATACGATTTCACCTGATTCAATCCTTTCATTCAGAAACAATTTTGTGTATTCGAAGTTAAAGTTTAATCAAGTGTAAAATTTATTCTTCGCAAATTATTTATTTTTAATAAGGTTTTCTTTCAGAATGAAATCAGTTTAAAATGTTTGTATCAATGAGTCTTTAATTAATTTATAATATTTATATGCATTTAATAAATTTTATCAGAGTCTTTTTATATTTTAAAAATGAGTAATTTAACTTTTGTTTAATAAATAAAAATTTTAAAACTTACATATCGACACAAACTGACTATTGATATTTAGTATTCCTTTTAATATAGACCACCGATAAGGTACTAGAGGCGAGATCAAAAAGCTGTAACCGTTAACATATGACTCAGAAAAAATGGAGGAAAGTAAATAATGATTTTATTTAAATAAGAAAATGTATTTACTCATTTATCAATGTAGTCTTCACCGTTTTTGAGACAATCTTTGCCGTATCTTTGAACTAGTTTGTTTGTGCTTTCATCATAAACATTTACCGCCAAGGTTGCCAGCTACTGCCGTACACCATTCAAGTCTTCACCGGTAAGGTTCTCCTGAAAAGAAATCGTTAAGATTAGTGACACAAACAAACATACAAAAAATCACCTGGAACAACACCGGGGCATATATTGAGAATGGAAAAATCCCAGTTGAATTACCGAAGAATGTCATTAATATTTGGAGCCTTGTTTGGAAGAGTAATGTCACACAGAACCGCAATGCAACGAGCCAGCATTTCCTGCTTCATGCTTACGAGCTTCTAGATTCTTTTGCAGTAAGTGTCCACATTAGTGATCGTGCCTAGGGACATAGAAACCAACGAACAACAGAGCTTTTTGGTTCATCGAAAAATATTACTTTTCTTGAAATAATATTGTACTTTAATCCACAAGTTTACGATTATTATTCTTAATTTATATCTATAGAAAAGATTGACAAAACTAATTCTAATTTTAATTGTGAATTCAAATAAAAAGAAAAAAGGAAAAAAAAATATATTAACGATTAATATAATTTTGAAAATATTTAATGATAACATCTAAATTATTAAAATATTTGAAAAAAAATCTAAATTGCTAAAGTAATTTAATTTTAATTATGATATTTTTTAAAACGCTTAAATCACAGAATTTAAAATCATCCATAATACATTTTTATCTCGTTCGAAGATATTTTGAAAATTCAACAAATAACCATAATTTATTTTCAAAAAATTAATAATTTTCTTTATTTTGGAGACAATCCATTTTGATGTATTATGTCTTTCTGTCTGCTTGTTTAAATTCAAATTTACAATAATCGTTTTTCTAACTTCTTCACATCAAAATGAATGTACATTCTGAATAAAATTAATGTCTATAGATAAAGACATTTGAAGAAGCGTATCCAATATATTGTACATATCTTAAACTTTTTTGTTTACTCTATGCAAAATAATGCTGTTTTAATGGAACAAAAACCAATATCTTATTTGTAAATTTGACACATTTTAAACAAAGGGTATCACAAATTGTGTATATAGATTTTAGCGTCATAAATTCTATTATATTTTACCAATTTCGGAGATCCAATTCAAGCAAATGATCTCCAAAATAAATAGAATTCTTCATCATGTTTTACACTTGGAATCATATTTAAAGATATAAAGAAATTCACTCAAAAGAATTTGATTACATTATGGTATATGGTGAAAAATCGTTTGCAGAATATTTTAATGGCATTACTCTACTTCAAGTGTATTAAAACAGATATAAGTCACTGAATTTTATTACGTTCACATTAAAACAGAGCATTCATAGTATTTTTATTAATTTACAGAGACACACAAAAGAAATCGGTTAAAGTAGTGCATTTGCTTAATATGGCGAGTACGTTTTAAAATTCGGTATACACTTTAATATTTAATTAGTTTTGTTGTATATATTTCATTATATATAAATTATCTACCTCATATACAGGGTTGCACTATAGTATTGCTATATCATTGTACTTATTAGAGGAAATAGGGAATTTTCAATCGAAATACGCGTATCTATAAAATTAACTAAATTTTGAAATATACGTTGTTAATAGGTACAAATCTCTATATCATATACAAGGCTGCTAAGTTTCCGATAATTTTCCGGTTGCACATGAGAACAGCTGAAATTCGGTTTTGAAATTTGTTACACATTTCTATATGATGAAATGAGACGCAATATTTTAATTTTTAAAAGGTGCAGTTTTGTTACCTTATTCTAAATATGTTGGAAAGTGCTTGTTACACGATCTCTTTTCTTTTTTGTTTACTAATATATTGCGTTATTAACAGTTGCACAGTTATAGACTAATTTACTCCTTAAATTTCTAAATGCATATCAATAGTGCAGAGAGTCATCAACTGTAAATTTTCTATAAAATCAAAAAATATAGTAATTAAATACCGGGTGTTCCAAAAATAACCGGTAGATTTTAAAATTCAATAACATAAAAACGGTGACAGCTATTAAAAAAATTTTTTGCAGGAGGGTTATGTATAATGCCATAAGTTTTATCTCCGTGATTTTTGATTTTAGTTCGGAAACCAAACAATACATGGCGCTGACGGCGATTGGCGCTCAGTCGAAGCCGAAACTGAGCTCACTCAGCATTGATACAAAGGAAGGAGATTAAGGATATGGAGTGCGTCTCATTCGATTTGATTTCAATGAAATGCATTTTTGCCATGGATGTAACAGATTCTTCGATAGTGGAATGCAGCGTTCAGAAATGGGTATAAATTTCGCAAACAGTATTTGAGTTTGCAGGATATTTTACATTTATAAAGTTTTATTTGCCCGGATAAAATTACTTTCTTATGGCATGATTTAAAGAATATTTTATGCATCGTATTTTAAAACTACACTGTTAAAAATTTGAAACCTTTGCTGCATCATCACACCTCCGCTTTTATAGAAAAAGGTTACTTCACTGTATTATGAAGCATCCTCATTGGTCAAAATTGAGATATTCTATAATAGCAATGCAGTGACGATGCAGCAAATGTTTCAAATTTTAACAATGTTGGTGAAGATATTTTGCTACAATCTTGCTCCTACACCGTAAAAAATTGACCTATTTGCTGCAGCGTCACTCCACCACCTTTATACAAAACGGTTACAATATTGTATTATGGAGCATTATCATTGGTCATAAAAGACATATTCTATAAAAGCTGTGGAGTGACATTCTAGCAAATGGGTCAACGTTTTTGCAGTGTTTCTACACTGGTCAAAATCTGCTGCATTTTGTTGCAAAGCACTCCACCGCTTGTATATAATATCTCTATTCCAACCAATGAGAAAGCTCAATTTCACGGCTAAGTAACCGTTTGTTTTCTATACAAGCAGGGGTGTGCGTTGCAACAAAATGCGGCAGATTTTTAACAGTGTATGGGGAGGCATTTTTGTAATAACTCTATCGCATTTTGACATTTTTTAATATTTTTTTTTTTTACATTGCATAGCTGAGGTCCCTCTCAAGATCTCTCCTTTATTATATTTCTTGATTATTTTCAATTATTTTGGCAATTTTCAACAACAGATGACGCTGCAGGTGTGATGAAAGCTATTGAAGAAAACTCAGTCTCTGAGTTCGCTATTCTGTAAGTTGTCTTTCTGCTGCAAGCGTATGCTGTTCACAGACTGCAAGTTTGCAGGTAAAAATGGTTTATTCTTTGAAACAGAGGATTTTTTTGGTGTTGGAATTCCACCGCCTAGAACACAGTGTTGCTGCTACAAGACGAAGTTTTGAACGGAAGTTTAATGTAACCAAAGGACCGAAAAGCGATACAATAAAGAATTTGTTTGAAAAATTTCAACGGACTGGAGACGTGAAGGATGAACGTGCTGGAAATGTAGGGCGACCGCGTACGACAACAACAGAGAGTAATGCTCAGCTTGTGCAGAAGGTGATCGAACAGCGGCCATTCGCCGTGTTGCAGCTGCGGTCCAAATAAAGCCAACGTCCACGTACCGTCTCATGCGCCAGAGTTTACACCTCTATCCATACAAAATTCAAACTCGGAAACCCCTCAGCGCTTCTTCTATTGATGCACGAATAACATTTGCTAATGATATGGTGCAAAGGATTGATGTCGGCGATATCCAAGTGGACAGCGTTTGGTTTAGTGACGAAGCTTATTTTTACCTGGACGGTTTCGTAACTAAACAGAACTGGCGCATATGGGGAACTGAAAACCCCCATGTTGCAGTCCCATCATCCCTACATCCTCCAAATGTGTTGGTTTGGGCCGCCATTTCTTCCAAGGGGCTCATTGGTCCATTTTTCAGATCCGAAACGATTACTGCACCACGCTATCTGGACATTCTTCGAGAATTTGTGGCGGTACAAAATGCCTTAGACGACACTGCGAAGACCTCGTGGTTTATGCAAGATGGTGCCCGGCCACATCGCACAGCCGAGGTCTTTAATTTCCTGAATGAACATTTCGATGATCGTGTGATTGCTTTGGGCTATCCCACACATACAGGGAGCGGCGTGGATTGGCCTCCCTTATCGCCACACATGAACCCCTGTGACTACTATCTGTGGGGACACGTGAAAGACCAGGTGTACCGCCCCAATCCAGGAACAGTCGAACAACTGAAGCAGTACATCTCTTCTGCATGTGAAGCCATCCCTCCTGAAACGTTTTTAAACGTTACTGGTAATTTCGTTCAGAGACTACGCCATATTATTGCTGCACATGGTGGATATGTGGAAAATATCGTTCTTTAGATTTTTCAGACTGCAGCGCCATCTGATGTTAAAAATTTTAATTAATTTCGTAAGTTTGTCTGTCTAAAAATTTACTATTGTCCCAAGCACATTACAACAATCGGTGTATTATTGATTTTTCAAATATACCGTCATTTTTGAAACAGCCGGAATAAAGTTACTTTTACTTCCAAAACCGATTTTTAATTGAAATTAACTTTATAAAAAAAATCTGCAACCAAAATCGAAAATGTAATCAAGGTGTGATCTTGAGAGGGACCTTACTTATGCAGTGCAAAAAAAAATTAAAATTAAAATGTCAAAATGCGACAGAGTTATTACAAAAATGCCTCTCCAAAAGAACACTATAAAAAATTGACCCATTTGATGCAGCGTCACTCCACAGCTTTTATAGAATATGTCTTTTATGACCAATGATAGTGCTCCATAACGCAATAAAGTAGCCATTTTCTATAAAAGCGGCGGAGTGAATGACGCTGCAGCAAATGGGTCAAATTTTTTCACAGTGAATAGCTTTAGCTTGCGAGTTTCTTCGCGGGCAGGGACAGAGGGTTTACAGAATGGCAAATTCACAGATTGCGTTTTCTATTATAGCTTTCAAATTGCCTGCAGTGCCATCTGTTGTTGAAAATTTTAAGTGATTCCGAAAGTTGTATACCTGAAAATTTACTATTGTCCCAATCATATTGCAACAAACGGTATATTTCTAACGCTGCCCATTTAAATTTTATTGATTTTTCAAATATACCGGTCATTTTTGTGACTCTCTGCATCGTCACCAACACTGTTAAAATTTGAAAATTTTGCTACATCGTCACTCGATGTTATTATAGAATATCTCTGTTTTGACCGATGAGAATGCTCCATAATACAGTGAAGTAATCATTTTCTACAAAAGCGGAGGTGTGATGATGCAGCAAAGGTTTCAAATTTTTAACAGTATAGTTTTAAAATACGATGCATAAAATATTCTTTAAATCATGCCATAAGAAAGTAATTTTATCCGGGCAAATAAAACTTTATAAATGTAAAATATCCTGCAAACTCAAATACTGTTTGCGAAATTTATACCCATTTCTGAACGCTGCATTCGACTATCGAAGAATCTGTTACATCCATGGCAAAAATGCATTTCATTGAAATCAAATCGAATGAGACGCACTCCATATCCTTAATCTCCTTCCTTTGTATCAATGCTGAGTGAGCTCAGTTTCGGCTTCGACTGAGCGCCAATCGCCGTCAGCGCCATCTATTGTTTGGTTTCCGAACTAAAATCAAAAATCACGGAGATAAAACTTATGGCATTATACATAACCCTCCTGCAAAAATTTTTTTAATAGCTGTCACCGTTTTTATGTTATTGAATTTTAAAATCTACCGGTTATTTTTGGAACACCCGGTAACTCTAACATTTCATTTAAAAAAATATTATTCACAAAGACATTTAATTAAATATATTAATATCTCATTTAGTCATATTTAACAAATTAAGATAATCCGGTAATTTTAAATTAATTCCATTAATTGTATTAAGTGAATTGGCTATCGTAAATGGTTTCTTCTAATCCACGTTAAACCTTTGACGGTTAAAGCACTTCTATTCATAAAATACCAAAATGATTGAATGACACCGGAATTTAAAAACAAATTTATTTCATAATATATAAATGTTTGTTTTACGTTCTTTGTAAAATTAAAATTTTCATTTAAAAATTCCGGTGTCAGTATGGCATTTCACAATTCAAATTAAGTGGTATTCTGGGCGCGTATACGCGCTTATAACCACGAAAGGGTTAAATGTCTATAAAAAAAAAGCAGAATATCAAACATGATACATTCAATTAAAAGAAAAATTTCAATTGGGGCAGAAAATGGAAAAAGAAATTAGAAATGAACAAAAAATATTTTATTCATAAATAGAGAAAATCCTTTTTTTTTAGTTTCGAGTTAGAGTGCTTTTTATTTCTTTTGCATAGAATATCGTGAAAGAAAAAAAATCAAATAATTGCAATTAAACAAATCACAATAGCCAATTCAACAAACATATTTAATCCTACTTGTCAAATGATAATAACCATTTTACATATGCTGTTGTATTCAAGTCCTTCTTTTCCTTATACATATTTTACATAATTTTGGTTTAAACTTTGCCATTATATACTAGAACGAACTCTCTTTGAAATATCAAAAAGTTGAAATACCATTTATTTTCGTAAAACCGATTCTCAAATTGATGATTATTGCTAAATTACCTGGATTATTTATCTTGTTTACTTACATTTTCAAGCTAATGTGTGAAATGATTTTTTTAAAGGAATCCAATGTACTTAATGGCAATTAGTCGGAAGAATGCATAAAAAATTTTATTTTTAATATTTACCCAGCGAATTACAGATATTATTATTAAAAATAATTACTTTACAAAAAATATCATCGCTATTCAAATTAAAAACATTCCAATCGTAATTTTAAAAATATATACATTTATGTATTAATTATTTTTTTTCAGAGTTTTTACAATGATTAAAGTCTTTTTTTTTTTTTTTTTAAACTGAAAATCGATTTGTTTCTTTCTGTGTATATAATGTGATTAAAATTATAAGAACCCTTATTTAACTGACTTTATAAAAATATAATCATGTTAACCCACATATAAATCATACAAATTTATTTTATAAAACTAAATAGCCAATATAATGTATACATTTTTAAACAATTATTATTATTTCAATGTAATAAATTGCATTTTCACTGATCAAGTAGTAGGAGCTAAACTATAAGAACTGAACAAATTTTTAAACTACCGAAATATTACGTGAGAATTGTACTTCATTTGCGTTCAATAATTTCACTGCAGATTTGTGATAAAAAGTTAATAAGAATTCGAACTTGACAAGGTGGCAGAATACGCCATGCTTCAAAAATGAGCGATTTTAATTCTCCTTTCAAAGTATACTTTGTTCTTTGATCCTTTTTTCGGTAGATACTACTTGCTATACTCAAAATATTCTAACCGTTCTCTGCGGATTTTAGATTTGAACTATTGGTCGGTGAATCAAGTGTGGAAAGGTTATTATTTTGGAACTAGTCCCTTATGTATATTATACAGTGATTTGAGACATAGTCTTGTCGAGAAATAAAGTTAACGCCCACATTTTTTAAATTCTAATTCAATAAATAATGTTTTATATTATAAATATTGCCTTGCACTGAAAAAAAAGCTGCAGCAGAGATTCCAGACAATGTAAAAAATAAATAAATAAATAAAATAAAAAAATAAAATAAATTTAAAAAAAAGACTTTATACCTATATCAACGGATTTTACCATTACATTAACGAATTTTGCCCGTAAAACACAAAAAATTACTGTAAGTGAAAAAAGTGACATATTCCGTAAATTTACTGGATAATTCATGGTAAAGTACCGTAAGTTTACTTTTTTTCTTTCTTTATACATAGTGCGTTTTTTTTTTTTTTTTTTTTTTTTTTTTTTTTTTTTTTTTTTGTTCTAGCAGAAAAGCAACTCTCACCTCCATTCCTGAGGGAAAATCATCACAAACAATTAGTAATCCTTCATCTAATAGGCGCGCAAAAAATTTTTATTATTATTTTTTTAATGTTATACAAAAATGAATGATTATCATCCGAAATATCGAAACAAAACGTCTTTTCATCACCGAAACGTAGTTTTAAAAAAAAATGTCAACTAGTGTAGATTTTATCTCTAAATTGAATGCAGGCTTATTTGTAAATATTAAACGCGGATACTCACGTCGAGATTTTTGATCTAATGATTTTTCTTGTTATAGATCTTACCGATGCTCGATTTTTTTTTCTGGCATTATAAAGTCATCACGTTTTATGGTATTCAAGATACAAATAAATTATATAAAAACTATATTTGCGATATTTTTTTGTGGTTTTACTTTTTATATTATATTATTTCCATTATTGAAAATTTAGTTTGGCGTAGAGTTATTCGATTATGTAAAACGACAAAAGCAACATAAAAAAGATATTTAATTCTACATAATCCTTCGCTGCGGTGAAATTTAAGAATGGCTTACTTTTTAGACAACTGGCAATACTTAACGATAAGTTAGAATAAGCAGTTTGGTGAATTCTTGGTATACTGATTTAGAGATGAATGACGGCTATTTTGATTGGATTTATAATTACTCTATTATTAATCATTCTTAATTATTTGCCGGCTGTCAACTAATAAATTTTTATAATGGTCGGTAATTTAACGTATTCTCTTATTTGTTTATTTTTTTCCATGTGTGTGTGTATTTTTACTTAGAATAACAGTTTTACAATCTATATTATAAAGGCCAAACATATCTGTGCGTAACGCATACGTCATTTTGCTAATGGCACTCCTGTAATTTTTCTTTTGAAATTTTCGCTACTACAAATTTTACACTTCTAAACCTCGCATATTTTAAATTTTTACACCGTCGTATAGAGAAAAAAATAATTTTAAATGCAGTTTGTTTGAAAGCTGTATCTCAATTTATTTTTGATGCTTTATTTTTTTATCGGTTTTAGTTCCAATTATGAAATTGTGGAAACAAAGTCACTTCATTTTCTCTCAAAATAAAAAAAATAGAAATTAAAATTGCGCTTGTTATAAAATCCGGTGTATTCCAGTTTTATTTCGTTTAATAATTTGATGAATAGAGTTTTATAGTATTTTGATAATTTTAGCTTAAAAAGATATTTGCTTAAGAGTTAGAGTAACTAATATAAGATGTATTTATACTGTAACTAATATTGTAGATTTATTGTAAATAAATAAAACAGTTCTTTTTAACAGATTTTATTTCGTCGAATTTCGACGGGTTTCCATCTCGTTTTTACTAAAATTGAGACACATATTTTAATGTCCCATGCTTTCAAAAATGATTCTATCATATTTTCTATAAAAAGTTTATTTAAATATCAAAATTACATGGAAAAAATTGGATAATCACTTCTAGGAATTCCTTTATCGAGACACCAATAACAAATAAAAATAACTTAAAGTTATAGATACATTTTGTCGCTCTTCTAGAAATAATCTTGAATAAAATTTAATCATAATATTATTCTTTTCAAATGTAAATTTTTATTCGAGAAATTTAAATACAGTTAAACAGTGAATGCTTTTCAAAACTGAAAGATGGGGAAATCGAATAAAATATTCCATTCAATGCTTAACTTACTTATATTTGCAAAAGCAATCCTTTGACACTTTTATAAAGAATGCGAAGTTTTCCTTTTTGAGTACATGTCATTCAGTATGTTTTCAACTTCCTTTTCCTCAGTATTCAGAAGTTTTACAATTGAATATCAAAATTAGAATACATTGGTTTCTATAGAAAATTGTAGGAAACGCTACTGCATGATTATAATAACTTTGAAATAACTTAAAATATTTTAATAGTATTTTGAAAAGTATTGTATGTATTGTATGAGGCGTTTCCCTGTATTGCTAAAAGATTGTCAATAATAAAACTTGTAATCGTTTAACGTTGTAAGACCGGATGAAAGATATATACAATGCGTGTCAAAAGTTTAAGCGCGATAGCAATTTTAAAGTAAAACTTTAATTATTACCTTTAATTTCAATATCTGTCTTGTATATGGTAATAATATCTATTTTTACACCATATTCATTTAAATAAACTCTTTAAATTTTATTTCAAACCATGAAGTTTAAGAATAGAAGAAAAATGACCGTGTCAAAAGTTTAAGCACAAAATCGTTTTTATGCAAATTTTACAGTCTGGCGTAAACGGTTGCGCACGCAAACAATTTCTGGATGTATAAGGAGCAGTCCGCTGTTGTTTTTGAGTTAGTACAAAATGCTCAATTCGAAAGAATTTTCAGAGGAGGAGATGATAAAAAATTGCAGTATGAGAGCAAAATGTAATTCTGTTTCTGAAATTGCAAGTGCATTAAAAAGGTCAAAATAAGGAATTCATCAAATTTTGGCTCGTGATAATGATTTTAAACAAAAATTTCGTTTAGGATGACCGCGAGTGACTAGTTTGAGCGAAGATAGCTGCATCAGAAATTTAGCTACAACTGGTAGTTACTCTCTTTCGGAAATCAAATATGCAGCTGGAGAATAAATATCTTAAAAAACTGTTTACAGAAGAGTTTTGGAATTCAAATACATCAAATACCGTAAAATGGCTCGATTACCGTGTCTTAAACGACACCTTAAAGAAGCTAGATTACAGTGGGTCAAAGAGCATATGTTATTTGGAGAAAAGTGGCTGAATGTCATATTCAGTGATGAAAAAAATGGAACCTCGATGGCCCTAATGGGTTTAAGTACTATTGGCATGATCTCCGTAAAGAACCTAGGAGAGTATTTAGCCGGTAACATAATGGCAGTTCTGTAATGTTATGGGGGGCTATTTCTTTCAATGGTCAGACATCTCTAACATTCATCAGTGGTGGTGAAAACTTTGAAAACTACCAAGAGACACTTGCCAATCATTTGCTTCCTGTTGCCGAGGTTTTAGGGGGAGAAAAATGGTTATTTCAACATGATAATGCTTCCATTCATACCTAAAAACTCAACTTCATCGTGGTTTAAGTCGAAAACTGTGTCTGTTTTGAAATGGCCGTTAATTAGTCCTGATTTAAAATTTATAAAAAAAATATGTGGGGTACTTTCACTCATGCAGTTTATCCAAATGCAAAGCAGTATTCTTCTGTTAAAGATTTGAAAGATGCCATTGAGAACGCTTGGTTTAAAAGTGAACCAAAAACAATACAGAACCTCATTTTATCGATGGAAGACCGTATATTTAAAGTATTTCAGCAGAAAGGAGCAATAATCAAGTATAAATTTTTTTATTCTTGTTCCGCTAATGATTAAAAAACTACTGTGATTAAACTTTCGACACATTCATTTTTATTGTTTTAATAAGTTTTATTATTTAAGACAAATATTATAGCATGAATCTGTTAACTATCTTTTTAAAGCTACAATTTGTAGGCTGTGATAAAAGGGAAGTTACTTTCACCCATTAATAAAATTTTATTTTGAAATTTTCTGTTGTGCTTAAACTTTTTAAACGCTCTGTATATGAGCATAAATATATAAACTTAATTTTTGTTTTCTATTTCTTCTGATTTTTTAATTTCTTCAATTTTCTTTTCGTTCTTTCCCTTTTTTATTCTGATTTATTTTTAATTTTTGATATATCTATGGATTAGTTTCAATACAGCATACACAACCTTTCACGTACTATTGTATTTGGATACAGCCACTCATCTTTTCGCTTCTATTTTCGATCAACGGACATTGAGTTTATCGTATCGATAATAATATTTAGAATTTCATGCTATGTTTTTGAGACTTTCACAAAAGTTTTTCCACTCATTTAGCTAGCACATTATGAACATTATATATTGCAGTCATGCATGTTCAGTGAAATATTGAATAGTAATCCTGCTCATTTTTCATACAATTTTCATTATTGTTTAAGTCTGATTACAGGGTAATATATAGAGCATTTAAAAAATAAATCAGAGCATTGGAAATTATGAGGAAAAAACTTGATAATTTTGGACAGATTTAATGAAAGTTTTAATGGCTCCATAAAAGTAGATTCTAATATTTAATACTATAATAAAAGAAATGGATAATCACTTCAAAGAATTTCTTTAGAGAAACCCAAATAATAAATAAAAAGAACTTAAAGTTATTGATTCGTTTTCTCGTTCTTCTAAAAATATTCTCGAATAAAATTTAATCTCGATGTCATTCTTTTCAAATGTAAATTTTTATTCATGATATTTAAATACAGTTAAACATTGAATGCTTTTCAAAATTTAAAGACGGGAAAATCGAATAAAATTATTCCATTCATTGCTCAACTTACTTATATTTCTAAAAGCATTCCTTTGACACTTTTATAAAGAAAGCGAAATTTTTCCTTTTTGAGTACATGTCATTTAGCACATTTTCAACATCCTTTTCCTCAGTATTCAGATATTTTAAAATTCAGTGTCGAAATAAAAATACAATAGTTTCTATAGAAAATCGCTGGAAGTGCTACTACTTGAATATAATAACATTGAAATAACTTAACCCATTAACGCCCAGCGTCCTCATTTGAGGACGGTTACAAAAACAGCAAGAAAGCGGTTTTCCCACCAGTAAAGAGGAAGATAAATATATACCTTCTTTCACGAGGCAAAATCCTTGATAAAATTAGATAAAAGATAATCTGATTTTAAAAGTGGTGAGAAATACAAAATTTAAATTTTAGCGAAGAAAATAAATCGGGCGTTAATGGGTTAAAGTATTTTAATATTATTTTGAAAAGTGTTGTATGACGTTTTTCGCTGTATTGGTAAAAGATTGTCAGCAATAAAACTGGTAATAAATTGTTTGACCTTTCATGCAAGGCCGGATGAAAGATATATATATATATATATATATACTTAATTTTCTTTTTTCCGATTCTTCTAATTTTTTAATTTCTTCAATTTTTTATTTCTTTCTTCCCCTTTTTTATACTGAATTATTTTTATTTTTTGATATATATAAGGATTAGTTTATATATAGCATCACAAACTTTCACGTACTATTGTATTTTCATACAACCCCTCATTTTTTCGCTTCCTTTTTTTCAACAACGCCATTGAGTTTAAGATATCAACAATAAAATTTAGAATTTCAAGCTGTGTTTTTGAGACTCTCGCAAACGTTTCTCCACTCATTTACCTAGCACATTATGAACATAATATATTGATTGCAGTCATACATGGTTAGAGAAATATTGTATAGTAATTCTACTCATTTTTCATATAATTTTTATATACAATAGTTTCTATAGAAAATCGCTGGAAGTGCTACTACTTGATTATAATAACATTGAAATAACTTAAAGTATTTTAATAATATTTTGAAAAGTATTGTATGAGGTTTTTCGCTGTATTGGTAAAAGATTGTCAGTAATAAAACTAAAATAACATCTAGTCTGTAATAAATTGTTTGACCTTTCATGCAAGACCGGATGAAAGATATATATATATATATATATATATATATATATATATATATATATATATATATATATATATATATATATATATATATATATATACTTAATTTTCTTTTTTCCGATTCTTCTAATTTTTTATTTTCTGCAATTTTGTTTTTCTATCTTACTCTTTTTTATACTGAATTATTTTTATTTTTTGATATATCTAAGGATTAGTTTATATATAGCATCGCAAACTTTCACGTACTATTGTATTTTCATACAACCTCTCATCTTTTCGCTTCCTTTTTTTTAACAACGCCATTGAGTTTAAGATATCAACAATAATATTTAGAATTTCAAGCTGTGTTTTTGAGACTCTCGCAAACGTGTCTCCACTCATTTACCTAGCACATTATGAACATTATATATTGATTGCAGTCATACATGGTTAGAGAAATATTGTATAGTAATTCTGCTCATTTTTCATATAATTTTTATTATTTTTTAAGTCTGATTACAGGGTAGTATGTAGAATGATGTTTGTCATATTTTCTGAAAAGAACACTTTTTTTAAGTTCAGAACATTGAAATAATGAGGAAAAACCTAATAATTTAGGACAGTGTTTATGAAAATTTTAATGCCTCCATAAAAGTTTATTCTAAAATTTAATACTATAATAAAAGAAATGAATAATCACGTCTAAGAATTTCTTTGTAGAATCACAAATAATGGTACATAAAATAACTTAAAGTTGTTTATTCGTTTTCTTGTTCTTCTAGAAATATTTTCGAATAAAACTTAATCATGATATCATTCTTTTCAAATGTAAATTTTTATTCGAAAAATTTAAATACAGTTAAATATTGAATGCTTTTCAGAATTGAAAGATGGGGAAATCGAATAAAATATTCCATTCGATACTTAACTTATATCTATTTGTAAAAACATTCCTTTGACACTTTTATAAAAAAAGCGAAATTTTCCTTTTTGAGTACATGTTTTTTAGTATATTTTAAAACATCCTTTTCCTCAGTATTCAGAGGTTTTAAAATTCAGGTTTCTATAGAAAATTGCAGGAAGTGCTACTACATGATTATAATAAATTTGAAATAACTTAAATTTTTTTTAATATTATTTTAAAAAGTATTGTATGAGGCCTTACGCTGTTTTGGTAAAAAATTGTCAGCAATAAAACTGGCAATAGATTGCTTAAACTTTCATGCAAGACCGAAGGAAAGATATATATATATATATATATATATATATATATATATATATATATATATATATATATATGTATATGTATATATAATTTTCTTTCTTCTGATACTTCTAATTTTTTAATTTCTTCAATTTTTATTTATTTCTTCCTTTTTTGTAATTCTTATTTGCTTTTGTTTTTTGATAAATCTATGGATTAGTTTCAATATAGCATACACAACCTTTCACATACTATTGCATTGGATACAGTACATCTTTTCACTTCCTTTTTGAGACTTTCACAAAAGTTTCTCCACTCATTTAGCTAGCACATGATGAACATAATATATTGATAGCTGTCATGCATAGTTAGTGAAATATTGTTTCGTAATTCTGCTCATTTTTCATATAATTTTAATTATTTTTTAAGTCTGATTACGAGGTATTTTTTAGAACGTTGTTTGTCATATTTTCTGAAAGGAACATTTTTTGAAAAATTTAGAACATTGTAAATTATCAGGAAAACACTTGATAATTTAGGACAGTTTTTATGAAAATTTAATGCCTCCATAAAAGTAGATTCTAATATTTAATACTATAATAAAAGAAATGGATAGTCACTTCTAAGAATCTCTTTAGAAAAACCCAAATAATAAATAAAAAGAACTTAAGCCACTAACGCACAGCGTCCTCGTTTGAGGACGGTTACAAAAACGGCAAGAAAGCGGTTTTCCCGCCAGTAAAGAGGAAGATAAATATATAGCTTATTTCTCGAGACAGAATCCTCGATTAATTTAGATAAAAGTTAATTTGTTTTTAAAAGTGGTGGGAAATACAAAATTTAAATTTTAGCGAAGAAAATAATTCGGGCGTTAATGGGTTAAAGTTATTGATTCGTTTTCTCGTTCTTCTAGAAATATTCTCGAATAAAATTTAATCTCGATATTATTCTTTTCAAATGTAAATTTTTATTCATGATATTTAAATACAGTTAAACATTGAATGCTTTTCAAAATTTAAAGACGGGAAAATCGAATAAAATTATTCCATTCATTGCTCAACTTACTTATATTTCTAAAAGCATTCCTTTGACACTTTTATAAAGAAAGCGAAATTTTTACTTTTTGAGTAAATGTCATTTAGCACATTTTCAACATCCTTTTCCTCAGTATTCAGATATTTTAAAATTCAGTGTCGAAATAAAAATACAATAGTTTCTATAGAAAATCGCTGGAAGTGCTACTACTTGATTATAATAACATTGAAATAACTTAAAGTATTTTAATAATATTTTGAAAAGTATTGTATGATGTTTTTCGCTGTATTGGTAAAAGATTGTCAGCAATAAAACTAAAATAAAATCTAGTCTGTAATAAATTGTTTGACCTTTCATGCAAGACCAGATGAAAGATATATATATATAAATACTTAATTTTCTTTTTTCCAATTCTTCTAATTTTTTAATTTCTGCAATTTTTTTTCTTTCTTCCTCTTTTTTATACTGAATTATTTTTATTTTTTGATATATCTAAGGATTAGTTTATATATAGCATCGCAAACTTTCACGTACTATTGTATTTTCATACAACCTCTCATCTTTTCGCTTCCTTTTTTTTTTTTAACAACGCCATTGAGTTTAAGATATCAACAATAATATTTAGAATTTCAAGCTGTGTTTTTGAGACTCTCGCAAACGTTTCTCCACTCATTTACCTAGCACATTATGAACATTATATATTGATTGCAGTCATAAATGGTTAGAGAAATATTGTATAGTAATTCTTCTCATTTTTCATATAATTTTTATTATTTTTTAAGTCTGATTACAGGGTAGTATGTAGAATGATGTTTGTCATATTTTCTGAAAAGAACACTTTTTTTTTTTAAGTTCAGAACATTGGAAATAATGAGGAAAAACCTAATAATTTAGGACAGTGTTTATGAAAATTTTAATGCCTCTATAAAAGTTTATTCTAAAATTTAATACTATAATAAAAGAAATGAATAATCACTTCTAAGAATTTCTTTGTAGAATCACAAATAATGGTACATAAAATAACTTAAAGTTGTTTATTCGTTTTCTTGTTCTTCTAGAAATATTTTCGAATAAAACTTAATCATGATATCATTCTTTTCAAATGTAAATTTAAATACAGTTAAATATTGAATGCTTTTCAGAATTGAAAGATTTGGAAATCGAATAAAATATTCCATTCGATACTTAACTTATATCTACTTGTAAAAACATTCCTTTGACACTTTTATAAAAAAAGCGAAATTTTCCTTTTTGAGTACATGTTTTTTAGTATATTTTAAAACATCCTTTTCCTCGGTATTCAGAGGTTTTAAAATTCAGGTTTCTATAGAAAATTGCAGGAAGTGCTACTACATGATTATAATAACTTTGAAATAACTTAATTTTTTTTTAAATATTATTTTAAAAAGTATTGTATGAGGCCTTACGCTGTTTTGGTAAAAAAAATTGTCAGCAATAAAACTGGCAATAGATTGCTTAAACTTTCATGCAAGACCGAAGGAAAGATTATATATATATATATATATATATATATATATATATATGTATGTATGTATATATATGTAAATATATGTATATATAATTTTCTTTCTTCTGATACTTCTAATTTTTTAATTTCTTCAATTTTTATTTATTTCTTCCTTTTTTGTAATTCTTCTTTGCTTTTGTTTTTTGACAAATCTATGGATTAGTTTCAATATAGCACACACAACCTTTCACGTACTATTGTATTGGATACAGTACATCTTTTCACTTCCTTTTTGAGATTTTCACAAAAGTTTCTCCACTCATTTAGCTAGCACATAATGAACATAATATATTGATAGCTGTCATGCATAGCTAGTGAACTATTGTTTCGTAATTCTGCTCATTTTTCACATAATTTTAATTATTTTTTAAGTCTGATTACGGGGTATTTTTTAGAACGTTGTTTGTCATATTTTCTGAAAGGAACATTTTTTGAAAAATTCACAACATTGTAAATTATGAGGAAAACACTTGATAATTTAGGATAGTTTTTATGAAACTTTAATGCCTCCATAAAAGTAGATTCTAATATTTAATACTATAATAAAAGAAATGGATAATCACTTCTAAGAATTTCTTTATAGAAACACAAATAATAAATAAAAAGAACATAAATTTATCGATTCGTTTTCTTGTTCTTCTAGAAATATTCTCGAATAAAATTTAATCTTGATATCATTCTTTTCAAATGTAAATTTTTATTCGGAAAATTTAAATACAGTTAAATATATAATGCTTTTCAGAATTGAAACATGGGGAAATCATATAAAATATTCCATTCAATGCTTAACTTACTTATATTTGTAAAAGCGTTCTTTTGACACATTTATAAAGAAAGCAAAATTTTCTTTTTCCTCAGTATTCAAAAGTTATAAAATTCGATGTCGAAATAAGAATACATTGGTTTCTATAGAAAAATGCAGGAAATAATATTACATGATATGACATGATATATATATATATATATATATATATATATATTCTTCTTGATAAAAGAAACTTGATAAAATTTGGGACAGTTTTTATGAAAACCTTAATGCCTCCTTAAAAGTTGATTCTAATATTTAATATTACATTATAAGAAATGGATAATCTGTTCTAAGAATTCCTTGATATAAATACAAATAATCATAGATAAAAAAGAACATAAAGTTATTGATTCGTTTTCTGGTCCTACTAGAAATATCCTGGAATAAAATTTAATCATAATATCATTCTTTTCAAATGTAAATTTTTAGTCAGGGAATTTAAATACAGTTAAATACTGAATGCTTTTCAATATGAAAGATGTGGAAATCAAATAAAATATTCCATTCAATGGTTAATTTACTTATTTTTGTAAAAGCATTCCTTTGACACTTTTATAAAGAAAGCGAAATTTTCCTTTTTGGGTGCATGTCATTTAGTATATTTTTTCAACTTCCTTTTCCTCAGTATTCAGAAGTTTTTAAATTCAGTCTCAAAATAAGAATACATTGATTGCTATAGAAAATTGTAGAAAATGCTACGACTTTATTATATAAATTTTGAAATAACTTAAAGTATTTTAATAATATTTTTAAAAGTATTGTATGAGGCCTTTCGCTGTATTGGTAAAATATTGTCAACAATAAAACTGGCAATAAATTGTTTAATCTCTCTCGCAATACCGGATGAAAGTCATATATATATATATATATATATATATATATCTTATTTCTTCTACTTTTTTAAATTTTTTAAATTTTCATTTCTGAATTTTCATATGTATTTATTAGTGTCAATATAGCTTACGCAATATTTCACGTACAACCGTATTTGGATACAGTGTCTTATTTTTTCGCTTCCTTTTCGGAACAACAGATTTTCAGTTTATTTTATGGAAATTTTTAAAGAATTTTAAGATAATTTTCAAGCTATGTTTTTGAGATTTTTGCAAAAGTTGATCTAAACATTTAGTTACACATTATGTAAATTATATTTTGATTACAGTCACGCATGCACAGTGAAAAATTGTATAGTAAATTTGCTAATTTTTCATGCAATTTTTATTATTATTTAATTATGATTACAATGTATTGTGTTGAATGTTGTTTGTCATATTTTCTAAAAAAACATTTTTTTTTTTTTTTTTTTTTACATTAGGAACTTTACAAATTATAAGCAAAACATCCTGACAAAATTTGGGACTGTTTATATGAAAACCTTAATGTATCTATGAGTATACATGCTATCTTCATAAAAATGAATAAAATTGATTAAAATAAGCCATTTAATCATGGTCTAAAATTTGAACGTTTTTGCTACATTTGTTTATGCACTGTTATTGAAAAGCTATTAGAACTTTTTCAATTTGTTAACGGTCTCCTATGGGGTTTCGTGAAAAATCTTTGCGGAAATACATAATCTGCACTATTCTGTCTACAAATTTAGAGTTTCAGGATAATTCATTCTAAACTTGAAAAATTAGGTCACCATGATGAAACATCGTCGATTAAGAACATTCTGTCAAATTTCGACAAGGAATTTTCGCTCTTTTGAAGGCGTTTCAAACAGAAAAAATTATACAATTCTGCAAAAATCCGTATGTCTAAAATTGCTATTGAGCGCGATAATAAAGAATTGTAAATCGCTCACTACTAGTGTTTTATTAATTGTGCTATTTTGGTGCTTTCGTAATTATGTAAATACGTAGCACCTATAATTTTCGTACAGTCTGTCCGTCCGTTCGTCTGTCCGTCCGTCTGTCCGTCTGTCTGCATATAACAATGCAAAAAACTACCCAACCGAATCGTTTAAAATTTAAAATATATACTTATTACATAATTTTGTCGAGTCATTTCAAATTTTATGTAAATCGGATGCATATATCAATTATAGGGACAATCAAAAGTATTCCGTTACATTACGGTCAATGGTGAAAAAGTTTCAAATGCATTTTAATCGTTTAAAATTTAAAATATATAATTGTTACAAAATTTTGTCGAGTCATTTCAAATTTTATGAAAATCAGGTGCATAGATCAATTACAGAGACAATCAAAATTATTCCATTATATTACGCTCAATGGGAAAAAATAGTTTCAAGTACATTTTAATGATGTTAAACTCCTTCGAATATAATAAAAGGGACATGGCCTATGAAATAGATATATACTAATGTATACATTCTGTACAATCTGTGATGCACAGAATATTTCTTATAAGATTACAATGCCACACAAAAGTATTCAACTGCATAATGCTACACTGGGAAACATTGTTTGGGGTGTGTTTTACGTATATTAAACAGTTTCACATTTTATGAATATGATATACGTTGCTGAGGTGTAATAAAAATTACTTCCTGTATAATTACAGGAACACAGAAAAGATTTCGACCACTTTACTCTATGCGGAGTACTGTATATTATAACAGCGAGATTTGAATTTTTTTAAAAACTTCGTTATCGTACGAAAGCACCACATTTGCTACGCTTCACGTGCTATTTCGAACTTGTTTTATTTTAAACAGCACATTATTGCCATACCTGTGTTTGAAACATTTGAGACTGATGTCAACAATTCAACTGAGGGTAATTTTGAGGTCATGGGGTCATGATCGATGAAAATATACAAAAGTTTCCGGAAGTGCTTTCCCTCGAAGGCTGCAACTCGGGGCTATAACCGAGCCGGGTTTTTTAACCCTTTTTTTTCCTTTTCTTCACTGAGGAAGGGGATTCTTGAAACGGCGTGTTTGGGGACGTTTGTGTTTTTATGAAATTTGTATCTTATAACGTTGTAGTTTTTTAACTTATGTATTAGAAAGAGAATAATATTTAAAGGGACACAGAAAAGCTTCGGATACACTACTTGAAGTACTATGTACTATTACGTTAAAATCACACTCTATAGTTCTAAAACTTCGTAATAATCAGAAGCACTCCATTTGCTAAGTTTGATGTACAATTTCTGACTTTTTCATATCATTGTCGTTTATACCCGACCTATTTTATATTAACATTTTCTTTGCACTTAAATATTCCGTTACCTTTTTTATTGTTAATATTTATGTACCATGAGGTACCCAAAGCAAGTCCCCTCTGATTATCTCGCCTCTAACATATATGCAAGATTTATATATATATATATAAAGAGCCATTTATGAGCTCTCCTCTTCAAAATATCCTCTTAATTTGCGTATATTTTTCAAAAAAGTTGCAATTATAAGTCTTTTTTTTTAATCATTAGAATTTTCTGTGCGCTAAATGGGGGGGGGGGGGTTACTTTTGGTATTTTATGGTGCGTGTTTATGAAAATACAAAGCTATTATAAAATCAATTAAATGTTTATAAAATCAGATCATTCCGAAATATAGAATACCATGACGTTGGACATTCTAATGTCTTGAACATTCTATTTGTCTTTGACATGTACTCTTCTATGCTCCCTCTGTGCTCACGACAGATGTAAATGTATGTGCTGCTATTTCATCAAAAGAAATCACATATGAATTATTAAATAGGATATAAAAACAACATATAGTTAAGGAAACAAAATTAATTTTTCATTAAAAATGTATTATGAGATAGTTGAATTGTTGTCTAGAAGCCATTAAATGAACTAAAATGTAATTAATAGGTAAAAAACAACAAAAAAAGTTAAAAGAGGATTCCAATAAAAGATCGAACAGCTTTTCTAAAAAATGAACAGTGAGAAAAAATGCTCAATCAGCTCTATGGAGGCAGCAGAAGATTTGAAAAGGTGTGGCTGTTAAATAGTACAAAAAAAACTATCAGACAGAGTCATTAATGAAGTTGAAATTAGATAAAGATATGTTACTAACAAACCGCACATCTCAGCAATCAACAGGGGAAATAATAGGAGTTTGCCAGAAAAAAAAATTTCATATATTTCTGAAACATGTATTTTTTTTTCAGATAGGTCAAAGGAATTCTAAGTAAGTTTTCAGATGTCTAAAATCTATTGATTTCTGAAGCAACATGACTGAATTTTGGTATCGTGATTAATTTAAAATATATATATATATATTTTATAAAAGGTTGGGTTATGTTGACCTGCATTTGTTTTTATTTATTGTGAAGATATCTACATATACTAATATTCATTAAATATATAAAATTAAAAAGTAAATAGTTCCCCTACAAATAATTTAACAAGGATTGAAATTTTAAAAATAAATATTCCCTTTTAAAATGTATGCCATATATATGTTGTGCATTTAAAAAATAAATTTCAAGAAAAAATATATTACGCTTTGTAACTGTATTTTAAAATAAATGTCAAAGTTATATGATGGTATTTTCTTAAAATTTTCAAGTTGAAATAAAGTTTAACTTGATTTTACGATGTTTACAAGCATATTTTGAACTAAAATTGATGACTCTTAGTTTGTACACTTACTCTTTCGCAATCAATTTTAAGTCAGCGTTATTAATAAATGTATTATCGACAAGCAGCAGCTGACATTATATTGCAGCAAAATGAAGATAGATATTTACTTGCTGACTAATGCACTTTTCTGGAATTACATTGGAAAGGGTAAATTCAAATAAGCAAAAAATGTTAAAAAAGAGTTAAATCAATAATAGTCAAATAAAATTATTGTTAAAGGGACTAAAATGAATGTTAATGTG
The DNA here is from genome assembly GCA_964019185.1 of Maratus speculifer. Lineage (NCBI taxonomy): Eukaryota > Metazoa > Arthropoda > Arachnida > Araneae > Salticidae > Maratus > Maratus speculifer. The sequence continues at coordinate 141,358,822 of OZ025300.1, forward strand.
GCATCCCAAAGCATACAAGTATAAAAATAAATTAAAACATATATGCCAAATATATGGTGTGCATTTAAAAAATAATTTTGATAACAAAATATATAACGTGATATCCTTTGCAACTCTATCTTAAAATAAATTTCAAAGTTATATGATGGTATTTTCTTAAGATTTTCAAGTTGAAGTAATGTTTAACTTGATTTTGCGATGTTTACAAGCAAATTTTCAACTAAAATTGATGACTCTGAGTTAGAAAACATACTCTTCCGCAATCTGTTTTAAGTCAGCGTTATTGATAAATCTATTATCGACAAACAGCTGCTGACATTAAATTGCAGCAAAATTAAGATAGATGTTTACTTGCTGACTAATGCATTTATCTAATATATTGGAAAGGGTAAGTTCAAACGAACAAGAATGTTAAAAAAGAGTTAAATCAATACTAAATCGAATAAAATTATTATTTAAGAGAATAAGATGAATATTAAAGTGGCTTTTCAAAGTATAAAATTAAAATATATATATATATTATAAAAACAGATAACGGCTATAAAAATCATAAATTCACATAGGATCTACTTTATTCTATGTAGCATTACGAGAAATGATAAATTTTTAAATTTACTTTTTTCGATAAAACTTATGAAGTATACAAAAATTATCCAGGAGGTTCGGACCCATATGACTTACGAAGCAAAAACCCTGCTCAGGCTCTACCGTATCTTAATATATACTAATGTGTCTTGTTGTTATTTTTTATTTTTTTGATGCTTTCGTAATTATGTAAATACGTAGCACCTATAGTTGTCGTTCATGCTGTCCGTATGTCCATCTGTCCGCATATAAATCTATCCAACCGAATGGTTTGAATTTAAAGTATATAATTTTACATAATTAATCGAGTCATTTCAAATTTTATGAAAATCGGATGCAGAGTTTAAATTACAGGGACAATCGATAATATTATCGTTATCAATCGATATCCCTGTTGGTCGGGTTACAAATGGGGGAAAAATTGGTTGAATTGACATGGAATGACCCATAATCGAGATTATTTACATAAAATAGTGCAGTGATAGACGTACTGACAGACACATAATTTGAATTCATAAACACTTTTCAAGTTATTTGGAAACTATTAAAAACTCTTAGATGCTTATAGGTGTATAATAATGTATAAAAAAACACAGGCGTATTTTAAATTTAAAAAATAGTATATTCACTAAAAACTTTTTTTTTTACTAGTTTCCGGAAGATCTATTTTCTTTTTTATAAGAAAAAAAACATTGAGTTGCATTAAAATATTTTGGAAAAAAATGGAATACATTAAGGAGAGGTCCTATCAACCAGTTTCAAGAGCAGAACATATCAGTCACTGGCAGGGCCTTAAAGAGTTAGCAATTACACAAAAGTAGGTTATTGTAGATATATTTGAAAAAAAAAAAAACAATTCAATAAAGTGTTAGAGACACATTTTTCACTGTTTCCCACCAAATCTACTTTACTAACATTTCTTTCATTTGGATATTTTTTTTCTTATTCACCAAATTACTAATGCCGTTAAAAAGCTGGCGAGAACCCTGCGTAATACTATTCTCAATAAAAATATTAAACTATACTTCTCTCAGCTATATTTCATATTATATGCAAATGCAAATTACTTATTCTAAACAATGCAAGCCTATGATAAAAGGCAATTTTTGAGAGACGTGAATAATTATTCATTCTACTTACATATTCTGCAGTCATCTCATAATGAAAAGCAATCTTGATTAAAGCAGAGTGTTTCAAGTAAAGCTTACAGATTTCATATCAGAGATAAAGCTTGCAAATACCTTTATCTTATGCTCACAGTTAAGATAGAAATTTGAATTACTCTCACCATTATGAAAAGTTCATTAATTTAAAATCAGAAAGTGTGCGGTGCAGCTTTGTCAAAATTACTTGAATATTTTAAATTTAATCACTTTAGAAATGAGATCTACACCAACAACAGTCTGCAAGAGATGTGTAATAAATTTATAAAACTTTTCTGTACTAGGTTTAAAGGTTTACCGCCTAATAGATTATTTTAATACTAGTATATAAGCCCAGTCAAAAACGACGGAATGATGATCTGCTTCTTAAGACTTCATACAAATGTAGATTTTGTTATTCAAGAGTTTGTACTGTAGGAAAGTATATTTTATAAATGACAAGTGAGGTATATAATTAGAAATAATAAGGATATTTTTTTAATCATAGTTAACGTTGGCCAAACGTTTTAAACTACCATAAACTTTGGCCAACGTTTATGAAAAATAAATTGAGAATTAACAAGACCGCAACTACTCCCTCCCTCATTGGTAGGTTAAAGGACCATAAGGTAGACTTGCCAATCCGTCCGATTGTCACTAAATGCTCCGGTCCCACATATTTTATGGAAAAAGCCTACCTTTACCTATGTTTACCTTTTAAAGCAGTATTTACCACCATCCGATTTTGCTCTTGAATCCACTTCGAATTTCATAGATAAAATTAAAAACGCAACGCTTGAAAATTCTAGTATTATGGCTAGCTTGGACGTAGTATCCTTATACCCGTCCGTAGATATAAAGAAAGTTTCTAGCATTATTGCAGACTTTATCGACTCGGATTCTACTTTTACTGAATATATTAAGGATACGATTAAAAGAGGTCTAAATTTAATTGTCAATGGCAACACCTTTGTTTTTAACAATCAGTTTTATAAACAGATCAATGGGGCCCCCATGGGTTCACCCATCTCTGGTTTGTTAGCAGAATTCAAACTTCCTCCTTTTGAAAAGAAAATCATGGAAACCATAAGACCAGCCCCAGTTCACTGGTTCAGGTACGTTGATGATATTTTTATTATATGGAACCACGAAGAGAATGAATTGCATTCTTTTCTGGATAAAATCAATAGCCTTGATAGCAGAATAAAATTCACCCTAGAAGTTGAACAGAATCAAAAACTTGCCTTTTTAGATGCCTTACTAATCAGAAATAAAACTAATCAGAGCTTGGATCGTAAAGTTTTTAGGAAAATTAACAGGTCTAATTTTACAATCCCGTTTGCTTGCAGTTCTCCTATTAATTTCAAACTAGCACCTTTTAATTTTTACATAAAAAGGGCTTTTCAAGTTTGCTCAATTCATTTTCTGAGCGGCGAACTAAATTTAATAAGAAAAATAGCCGTTGAAAATTCCATCCCCCTTCATTTTATTGAAAGAATGATAAGCAATTTTAAAACGAAAGATCAAGATATGCAAGTTAAAGATCCCATAAAAAGTGTAAAAAAAAATTGTAAAGTTAATTATATTCCGAAGTTTTTCGAAAGCATAAGGCACGCACTAGCTAAGTATGATATTGCACTAATAGCAGTCCCTCCCCCCCAAATTAAGAGTTGTGCTGAACATAAAGATTGATCCTATTCAAGACATTGATAAATCAGGTGTATACAGTATTCCTTTCAAGACGGATAGTAAAGAATATGTTTACATAGGTATGACATTAAGAAAACTTCAAAAGAGATTGAAAGAACATGACGCAGATTTAAGATTGGGTAAACCCCATACTGCACTTTCAAGGTTTGCACAAACGCACCCTATAGAAATAGATTTCAATAGTTCAAAAATTATCTTTCATACTACTAGTCACATAGAAGCTATCATTAGAGAACCCATCGAAATAATATCCAGTAAAGAAATAGCTTGTAATGATGCACTTTCCTACGATATACACGCAATATGGAAAAACTTTATTAATAATAGATAAGCTTGTGTTTTTGATATATTTCAGCAGTTTATTCTATTCATTTTGTCCCGTTCCCTTCACTCCCCGTCTTTCCTCCCTCGATGTAAAAATGGACTGTTCCGGACGAGCCTGAGAACGCCAGCAGTAAGACCTGTTTATTTTGTAGTTTCTCTCACTGACGAAGGCCGAGTTAGTTTGCGGTTGAAAACGTTCTGAACTTTGAACATTTTAGAGAACTTTAAATGTATTTTTAAAGTTTTTATAAGTACTCTAGTGCACCTTTTAAGCAATTTATGTACAGTTAAGTGTATATTTGTGTTGTCAAATTAGTAAATAAGGTGAATTTTGCACTGTTTTTGTTTTTAATTCCAATCAAGTAAATATATGTATTTCAATACCATTTGAGTCATTTCTTTAAAAGATATTTTACATAGATAATACATCATAGTTATTTTCTTTTTTTAAATTATTAAACCTATTTTTTTTTTTTTTTTTTTTTTTTTTTTTTACACTTATGTTATCTTTTTCGCATTATATTTCATGGAATGATTTCTATGGATAATGATTTCTGGAAGTGTTGGAAAGTGCTTCATAAGCTATGCTTAAGGCGTGATTTTTCTCACTGGTTTAATTAGAAATCAATTGTGTTTTGCTTATATTTGTGGGATATTACTCCTCAGGAAAAATTCCATAGTATTGCTCCTTCATTATTTGAAAATAAATTTTCCCGTTTTTATTATATTTAACTAGTTTATAAGATACTTGATATTAAAATATTAAAATATTTAGGTTTTTCATTATTTTGAGATGCCTTTGTAAGTTCTTCGGAAGTGACTTTCTTTGTAAGTCGCTAAACTTTAATACAATATTTTTATAATGATTAATGTATTTTAATTTTATATACTATTTTCTTTTAGAATTTGGGCAATATTGTTATATCAATTTGTGAGATCAGTTTTTATTAAAAGGTATTTTATAGGATATGTAGGTGTATAAGGTATACAGGTATTTAATATTATATTTTGTCTGAAACAAATAGAGGAATGAGGTATCGAAAGAAACGAACACAGTAGATATTTGTAGATATAATAAAACTTTGTAAGTTCTTCGAAAGGGAGTTTCTCTGTAAGTCGCTAAACTTTCATACAATATTTTTTATAATGATTAATGTATTTTATTTTTATGTACTATATTCATTTCGAATTTGGGCAATATTGTTATGTAAATTTGTGAGATCAGTTTTTATTCAAAAGTATTTTATAGGATATATAGGTGTATAGGGTATATAGGTATTTAATATTATATTTTGTCTAAAACAATTAGAGGAATGAGGTATCGATACAAACGAACACAGTAGACACTTGTAGATATAATAAAACGCATATGGGCTTTACAGTGAGATATATTGTTCCTCTCAGAGTGACAAAATGCAGAATTAGCTTAACTGCTAAAGAATTAGCTTGGCTATAAATGATAACGACTTTTTAATAAAATCTCATCTTTTTAAAGATATATTACAATATCAAGTTTTAAACATCTTTTTTCCCCTAAAGTGATAACATTATATATGTTTAGCCCATTCTCATTACTATTCTTATAATTTTTTATTTAAAATGGATTTTTTTTTATTTATTTTATTTAACAGTTAAATTTAATGCAGTGCAAAGACATCGATAAGCATTTGCTAACAGATTATTTCCATTTATTTTATCCGATAACAAAATTAAGCGTGGTGTAAATGTGAATATTTTGAACCCTTTCATTTTGACAATAACGCTTGATTAGAAGAATAACCAATTAGTAAATGTTTACACTTCCTCCATTAACCAATTAACTAATTAACCACTGTTAAGAGAAAAGCAGTAGGAAATGTGTTTTATTAATGAGTTGCAATCGAAATAAGCACTCGTAAACGGCTTTTGTGTATCGAGCATTCAAGCAAAACATTTCAATGACTGTAAACGATTTTTATTATTGTCAGTCTTAAATGATAAATGAATTCCATTCAAACATAGAAAATTTTCATCCGATAGAACACCCTTGAGAGAGATAAAACTTAATAGAATGAATTGAGAAGATGTCACTTCATTTCCAAACGTTGAACATTCATCTGTATCAGGCAGTGCTTTATTACGCATTAATAATAAGTTTTACAAAACGTTTAATTAATTGTGGTAGATAACACTTCAAAATTATGATAGTAATTATATATATTTCAATATCATTTGAATCATTTCTTTAAAAGATATTTTACATAGATAATACATAATAGTTACATTCTTTCTTTTTAATTATTAAACCTAAAATTTATTTTGTAGTTATATTGATTTTTTGCATTATATTTCATGGTATTTCATAGTTTATTTTTTATTTTATTTATCTATTTATTTTTGCTTTTAGAAATAGCTCTTACATGCAATGCATGTTTTTTTTTTTTTTTTCAATTAGAAATTAATTGTGTTTTGCTCATGTTTGTGGGATTATTATTTAATTCGTTATCCTCAGAAAAAATTCCATAGTATTGCTCCTTCATTTTTTGAAAATAAATTTTCCCGTTTTTTGTTTATTTAAGTAGTTTATAAGTTCCCGACATTAAATTATTAAAATATTTAGGTTTTTCATTATTTTGAGATGCCTTCGTATGTTCTTCGAGCGTGAGTTTCTTTGTAAGGCGCTAAAATTTAATACAATATTTTTATATTGATTAATGTATTTTATTTCTATGTACTATATTTTTTTAGAATTTGGCCAATATTGTTTTATGTAAGATCAGTTTTTATTCAAAAGTATTTTATAGGGTTTTTCATACATTATATTTTGTCTAAAACAATCAGAGGAATGAGGTAGCGATACAAACGAACACAGTAGATACTTGTAGGTATAATAAAACGTATATGGGCTTTACAGTGAGATATATTGTTCCTCTCAGAGTGACAAACTGTAGAATTAGCTTATCTAGAAAATAGTAAGCTTGGATATAAATGATAAAGATTCCAAAAAAAATTTCATTTTTTCATTGATATCTTACGATATCAAGTTTTACACATCTTTTTCCCCTAAAGTGATAACATTATATAGATGCAGCCACTTCTCATTAGTTTTATGATTTTTTTTATTATTTGAAATGGATTTTTTTCAATTTATTTTATTTACGAGTTATAATTGCTGCAGTGTAAATATATAGATAAGCATTTGCTAACAAATTATTTCCATTTATTTTATCTGATAACAAAATTCACTGTAGTGTAAATGTTAATGATCCGAACCCTTTAATTTTGACAAGAAGATTTCGATTAGAAGATTAACCAATTACTAAATGTTTGCACTTCCTCCATTAACCAATTAACTAATTAACCAATGTTAACAGAAAAGCAGAAGGAAATGTGTTTCATTAATAGGTTGCAATCGAAATTAGCACTCATAAACGGCTTTGTGTATCGAGCATTCAAGCAAAACATTTCAATGCGTGTAATTGATTTTTATCATTGTCAGTCTTAGATGATAAATGGATTCTTTCAAACATAGCAAAATTTCGATGCGATAGAACCCCCTTGAGAGAGATAAATCTTTATAGAATAAATTGAAAAGATGTCACTTCATTTCCAAATGTTGAACATTCATCTGTAGGCAATGCTTTATTACGCATTAATAAGTTTTACAAAACGTTTAATTGATCGTAGTAGACAATTCATAATTAAGATAGTAATTATATATATTTCAATAACAATTTAAATATTTTTAAAAAAATATTTCAGATAGATAATACACAATAATTACTTCCTTTTTGTTTAATTATTAAACTTAAAATCCATAAAGGTTCATAGAAACAATGTAATTTTTTGATGATATTTCATGGAATTTGATAGTTTTTTTTTTTTCTAAGGGAGGATACTTTTGTTATTTATACTTGGATTGGTTTTATTTCTAAGTCTGATTTCTTAGTTCATTGGACTATTTAAAAATGCAATACATGATTTTTTTTCAATCAGAAATCATTTTTGTTTTGTATACAGGATGTTCACTCTCAACGGTGACTAATGGCTAATTTCTAAACCGTTAGTAATAGACATATAATTCCACTTGCAAAAATGCTTTAAAAAAGATAAAGAATTGTTTTTCGAACGATTTAGGTCAAAAAAATGTGTATTAAAAATTACGAAAATTAACTATTTATACCATCCCCCGGTCCTATTAATGATACTTAGTAAAAATTATCCATAACCCTATCAAGCAGTACAAAAAAGGTCAAATTCATCTAACATTAAAATTGACCGAGGTATGAAGCTTTAAATTTCATGACTTAAACCACTTTTCTGTAGCTGAAAACGAATGAGTTGGACAAAGTTTTCAGGGAACATATACTAAACGCTTAAACTATTATAAAGGGCGTCCATTTCCAATGCTGTCCAATAGCTAATTCCTAAACCATTTGTCAGATATATAGTTCTAATTACAAAAATGTTTTAAATGAGATAAAGAAATATTTTTAAAGTAATTTAACTGGAGGTGCTACCACCATAAAGTTTTACGGTACTGTTAATATTTATTAATTAACATTTAGATTGGTTAAAATAGTTGAAGACGTGAATTTTAAAATTCTCTTTATCGAGAAAATTTAAATTTTGGGAAATCGCGATTTTATTTTAAAAAGGTGTGTAATTTTTATAAGCTTTTATTTTGTTTAAAGCGTCTGTATGTATGTTCATTTAGCTCAAAATTTGTATTCAAATTTAACTCACTTCCAAATATACGATCGAGGTCCAATTTGCACACTTATTTATATCAAATGAAAATGTAATATTAATATAATTTTAGGTGTGTACCATTTATTTATTTAATAGGACCACAATAAATTGTGTTAGGTTAAGTAATCTAACAGAATTTTAAATATATGTCATTTTGTAACGAATTGTGACTGTTGCTCTCCATAATTTAATTTAACAAACTTTTTTTTTTTTTTTTTTTTTTTTTTTTTTTTTTTTTTTTTTTTTTTTTTTTTAGTACAAATTTTGCTTTAATATGTAATCATCAACATAAATTTAAAAATAATATTGTAAAAATAATTTTACTCTCAAAGTTTAATGTTTTATTTTACATCTTGTGTTTATTTTTATTTCCAGTAAATTTGTGACTGACCCCTATTTTGCAGCAAAAACAAAGTTTCAACTTTAAACAGCTATTACTCGGTTAGTTTTAATCGCGGAGTAATGGGACTTTTTTGCATTACCTGTTAGAGTAGTGGTAAAAATTTACTAAATATCACTTATAGGACCAGGGTACCGTATAAAAATTTAATTTTCGTATTTGTTTAATAAAACATTTTTTGACTTAAATCGCTTGAAAAACAATTCTTTAGCTTTTTTAAAGAATTTTTGCAATTGAAAATATAAGTCTATGACTAGCGGTTTCGAAATTAGTCATTGGCCACCTTTGAGAGTGGAAACCTTGTATATTTGTGGAATTTTGCCCCACGAAAAGTCTCACAACATATGTTATATTCATATTCTTGATATTCATGACATTCATTATTCTTTGCATTCTTCATTCAAATGCGAATGAACGGTTCCCTATTGGATTTTGGAAAAAAAAATCTTCTCGAAAATATACGACCTGTGGGGCATTCCATAGAAAATGAGCAAATGAGGTATGGCTGTCATGTCACATATTTTATTGAAAATCATCATATAAGTAGATCGCAATCATTTGCGGGGAAACGGAAAGTATTAGGTTGAGACTTGTTTATTTCAGTACAAAAATTTACATTAAAATTGATACGAAATCGAGGTCTTTGTACATGCTCGAAATTTCAAGTTTGATTATTAGCCTTAGGAATGAAAAGACTGTATGAAAAATTATTTACACTTAAGAATGAACTATAAGTAACAGATTACCGTAATTTAGTAATTGTGTTTTTATTCCGTAATTTAAAAATAAATAAATAATAAAAAAATTGTGTAAAAAATCAAGTATTTCAATTATTTCTTTTATAAAGAAGGACGATTATTACAGCTTCAAAAAATTTTAACGTTTTAGTTAATGGAATATATTTAATACATCTAAAATTTAATCCTTGCCTTTTTTATTCCTTAATGAGAAAAAAATAAACAGTGAAAACTGTTGATTAAAAATACAAAGTTTTTATCATTTGTTTGGCTTTCAATAAAAGCTTTCAAAAGCTTTAAACTCTGTGATATTATAGATAAAAATGTAGATTTTAAATATACGAAGTTTTTTTCTTGCTTTCAATTTATTTTTGCCTCAAGAATATTTTAAATTTCAGTAAAAAAAAGACACTCTTCAATAAATAATTGTATTTTAAACTTAAAATCAAATAGCAAATGTAGATGGCAGCACATTCTTTTTTCAGCAAGAATCCTGCAAAAACCGAGTGTTTTCAAAGAAAGATAGCTTCAGAATGTCTCGAATATTAGTTTTTTGAACCCGTTTTTATTATGTTAGGAATCCAAAAAGCACTATTGAAAATTTTTGAGTGTATCTTGGACTTTTTGATCTTTATGGCTGTGCGATAATATTATTGTCGAACCTTTCCTTTATTTATTTTGTGCTGATAAATAAGAGGAAAAATTATAATTTTTTAATTTTTAAAAAGTTTCTATGTGTTTTTGAAGATGAAGGAAATTTAAATAACAACTTTCAAACTTGGACAACTCAGTCTTCATATGTTAAGATACACCAGCAATCAATTTCACAGATGTTTTTTTTTTAATCCTTTAAATTTTATAACGTTTATAATTTTTCAAAAATTTACAAATTTTCAATATTTACAACCAATTTAAGATTAATTATGATATTATAAGATTATTTTTACTCAATAAATATAAAGATTGCTTTTTAGAGATTACAATATTGTAAAAAAAAATCATTCTTGTTGAATAGTTTTCAAGATACAGAACTTCAAACTTGCAACTTTGGACGATTGTGCGCATGCCGTTCTAAATCACAAGTTTTATAAAAGTCCAAAACAGCTGAAAAAAATTATTTTTCGTCGAGATATTTTGCCGAGCTTCATTTGAATATGAATTGAATATGTGTATAAAATTGTATTAAAATCGGCTCCTATGGAGCCACGGCATTTTTTACATTCTTGCTCATTTTACATGGAATGACCCCTGTACTATTTTCTTTATACATCTGGAGATTCAGAGTCATTCCTCTTGTATATTGCTTGATATTTAACAAAACTTTTGAAATCGCAACATTTGAATAACTTTCATATAGTAGGATTTGATTTGCCTTCAAAATAGTCATCAGTTTCGCAGTGACATCCTCATTGGATGAAAATTTCTTTACTGGAGCCATCTTTTCAAGTTAGGAAATAAATAACAGTCGATGGGTGTCAGATCTGGAGAATACGACAAATGAGGGAGCAATTCAGAAATAAATTTATTAAATTTTGCCATTGTTATAATTGATGTTTAACACTTAGCGTCACTTACATGACCACGATTAGTAAAAAGCGGCTGATTTATCATGAAACTTCGGCATCAAAGGTTCATACTAACAGAAAAGAACATGGATGTTTGATTGATACTGCCATCTGGTGTCGATTTTTCAACCGACTTATCACTCTCGGGACATTTCACACCATGTAGTTTATACTTATCTATTTTAAATCTAAAAAAATACTCAATAAAAATTCGAAATATCATGTGCTTTTTAAATATTTAAAATTAAATGTTTTTTTAATAAAGCATATTCATACATAGCATCAAATTTCTCATAGAAAAAAAAGCCATTTTTTTTTCAATTACATAAGATGATATGTTTATGTAATCCCGTATTTAAATGTTTTCTACGTCTAACACATGTTCGGCCAAGTAATAATTCTTCAAGTAGGTTTTAATTTTTTCTATATTTCAGAAATATATTCGAGATTGGGCTTCGAATAAAGAATATCAAAATGTTATCACAATTTTTGCCTTGAACCTTAAAGTTCAATACTCAAATAATGGAAAATTAAAAAATATATATATTGAGGAAATAAATTTAGAAAAACAACTAAGTCGAATCATGAAGGTTATTATGTTCATGTGGCAGACAGAACTTCCTATACATTAAAATAAGATTTTAACCAGTTAGCATATTTCACAAAGATAGTTTCAATTTGTAAAGATATTTTATTCTAAATAATCAATATTCAAAAAACATTTTCGTCTTTGATACGTTTCCATATATTGCTAGAAGTAATCTAAACTATTTTATAAGGTGTACAAGTACGTAATATAGTCTAAAAATAAAACAAATGTTTTCAATGTCAAAATCATAACATAAGATAATGAACAGTATATTTAATATATTTAAATAATTTAATGATCTAAATGGGTAACACAAATAAAACTAACTTATTACAATTTCATTTAATTCGATTATAATGGTACAGTTATTTAATGAACTGCAATAAATGCATATTAAATGGTGCATAAATACATCTCTTTGCGCACCAATGATCACGAAGGAGGAAGTCGAAATACTTGATTTCATTAATATTTATAAATGCAGTGAAAGTTCATTTCAAAAGCTTACTGTCAAAATTGTTAATGAAAAATGTTTACATATAATCTAGTACGTCAAATGTAACAAAAGACAATTAAACGTACGCTTTATCTCAATTTTCATTAATGGATGATTGTTTTCATCTTATCGTTCAGACGATTTCATATGCATGAAGTACAATAAATTATTGAATAATCAATAATAGATTGAAATATGGCAATATTTGATAAAACAAAAATAGTTGAAAAAATTATGATTTGTTAGAGAATGTTCTGACTTTAAACATGTTTTGTGCACACTCAATATGATAAGAAGTTATCACAATTGCCTTTTTAGAAGAAAGATTAACTAACTCAACTGATTGCTGCGATTCTATAGAATATTTTCTTCAACTACAGTTGCAATAGATTTTGCAATATAATGTAGTGTAAACAGTAATAATGTTAACAGAATATGTTAGAAGATGATTATTGTTACAGAAGATGTAAAATTTTCAAATCTACAAGTATATGTTTGTAGAAAAAAAACTAATTAAGTTACAGAACATTAATTAAATTACTCCAGTTCACTTTTAATAAATTAAAATTAGCTAAAAAAAAGGTGATTTGTTTGAAGTTTTTCTGATTTAACCTATTTTAGGCACACACAATGTGATAAGCAATTATCATAATTGCGTTTTTCGGACGAAAGATTAACTGACTGAGTTGATTGCTGCGATTCTATAGAATATATCCTTCAAATATAGTTGCAATAGTTTTTGCAATATAATGTAATGTAAAGAGTAATAATGCTATCACTAAAAGAATAGCTATTACATAAGATATAAAATTTTCAAATCTGCAAGTCTATGTTTGTTGAAAAGAACTAATTAAGTAACAAAATATTAATTAAATTACTGCAATTCACTTTTAATTTTATTGCTTTGGTTATTTAAATAAGTATTCGTTTTTCTAATTAACTGAAGTGTAAATAATGCATTAACTACTATAATTTCTTGAGTAATTTAGAGTTAATCGTTTGAAAAAAAATTTTTAAGACAGTGTAAATATAATTTTATTTTATGGAATATTTTATATGAACACAATACCAATAATGAATAGTAATTGAAGTTTCTTTTCAAATAATTTTGATTGAATGTATTTTTTAACTAAGTTATATTTTAAATAACATAAGAAATAAATGCTTCATACAATAAATAGTATTTATTGTTTTTACATAAGGAAATAAGCAAAATACATAGACATTTTTAAATGTTACAAAATATTAATTATGATGCATAATTTATGAGCATGAGGTTTGAGTGGTTAACCATATTCGTCACAACTATTTTTTACAGATTTTTTAATCTTTTATCACGTTTTTTTAAAAGAGAAACTTTTTTCTAACTGAATCACTAAACTGATAGGATTAAATAAGGCAAAAGTTTACAGTGAAATTTTACTGGGATTATAATCAAGGATTCTGACTACTTTCCCTCACATATATGCCGTTCGCTCGTCCCCTAGGGGTTAAAACACCACACTACCAATCACTAGAAAAAAATTGGTTGGTTACGAGTCCCACTCGAGAAAGAGGAACCCGCATTCTCTTTTATATATTATATTTGAAATTATGGTATAGATACTATTCAAGGACATGCTACATGGATTACGGCATATATTTATCATACAAGAAAGGGAAATGAAATGGAGAAAAATAAGTAATTTCTCTGTAAGCGGTATGACGAACATTTTAAAATGCCTCATGTGCAACCCATGTCAATTAAAACACCCTTTTTTTTAATACCAGTTTGAATATTTATGAAAATAAAACTGTGCTTCAAATTTAATATATTTGGATATAAAATTAAGAAAACACGGTACAAACTTCATAGAATCTTCAACATTTTTTGCATCTTATTTCTGCAGATAACTACATTTAAAATGCATCACTAAATGACATTACTGTGGTTCCAAAGCAATGTACTTACGTTACTTCAGGAGGGAGAGTATGCTAAAATGTGCAGAAGTGCGCAACCACTTTTTTATTTTATATGAAAAATATTATCTGTTAACTATTTTATTTCTTCATTATAGCATTAAAATAGGTTTTAAATACTTATAGTTTTAAATTCGTTATATGTCAGTCGAACCACAGAACTCTGGAAATAAGGAGAAAAAAGAATGACATTTCAGAAAAGCCAAAAATGCTATGTAACGAAATATGCGTAAAAGTTAAAATTTGTCATAAAATGACATTACTGTGATTTCAAAGTTTTTTTTAGGATAATACAGAAAAACACTACCAACGTCTGCAAGTGTACACACCCACTTTTTTGAAATAAGTGTTATCTATTTTATTTATCAATTATTGCATTAAAATAGGTTTTAAATACTAATAGTTTGATACTCACTACAGATGTCGATCAAAACACAGAACACTGTGAATAAGGAGGAAAGAGATTTGCTTCCAATAGTAAATAACCCTTCAGAAAACACAGAAATGCTATATAAATAAATATGCGTAAAAGTTAAAATTTATCATCAGATGGCATTAGTGTGGTTTGAAAGTCATTTATTTACGATAGTGCTAGGTTGCGCATTGCCAAAGTTTGCAGAAGTGCACGCCACTTTTCAGAAATATCTGTAATCTAATTTATCTATCCATTATGATTATAGCATTAAAATATGTTTTTAATACATACACTGTGATACTCACTACATATGTCGGTCGAAACACAGAACACGGAATAAGGAGGAAAGAGAATTGCTTTCAATAGTAAATGACATTTTTGGAAAGACGGAAAAGTCATCCAATGAAAGGTGCGAGCTCATTGTGATATAAAAAAATCGCATAGCTTCAACTTAAACAACTTCATCTTACATCAAATTAAGGTATCTGTCTATATTTCAAACGTCAATTTCTACGAAAATTCGTAATTAATTTTCTTTGATTTTCTTATAGAATGTACCTTTTCTGTTTCTAATTCGTTTTTACTGAACTTCTATTAGATATTAAATTAAATATCTTTCCTTTGTATATATATATATATATATATATATATATATATATATATATATATATATATATATATATATATATATATATATAAACAGACAGTTTAATCCGAAGTTAAAATTGTCAAATGCGTTTTCAGAAAAATTATATTTTCATCGGAAAAGGTAAACAACTATTGCTCTAACTTAATAGTAATTTACTGTCCAATAAACATGAAAATTTTCGTGTAGCTTTTCGATAATGTGTAGAGTGTAATGAATTAACCACTTAATTAATAAATATTTTGTAAAAAATCGTTCAAATAATCCTTTTTTTTTTCTTCATGGCCTTTCTAGAATATTTGATTTTTATCAACGGTTTTTCAAAACATTTTTTTTGCCTAATCCAATCAGAAAACAAAATGCTCGGATTAAATAAAGTAATATTTACAATGAAAATTTACTGGTGCAAAAAATAAATTATGATTAGTATATGGATTGCCGTACGTGGTACTGGCAAATCGTGATTGCAAAAACGCGTTGTCCATATGAAGTAAGGGTTAATTAGGGAAGTGGTTAAATAATTAGTGAGTGATATTTTTTTGTTATAATAAGTAATTTTTTTGTTAATATATAGCTATTTTTATAAAAAATTACCCGTAATATAGCAGACATTTTCTGTGTAACTTTATATATCGAGTTTATTTTTTTTAGATATCTGTATTTGACTATAGTTTTTAGTTCATTACACTCACCAGTATCTAATATGCAAATGTTGAAAAAATATTTCTGCTATATGCATTTTTTTCTTTTATTTGAGCCGGAGCCATTTTCATAAAAAGAATGACCAGAATTCTTCAAAGTGCATTAATTTTTATATTTTTAATTTTTTTTATTCTATGTAAGACTATATTGAAAAAAACCAAAAAAATGTATAAAACTGGATTTTTTTAAAAATGTCTCGGAAAATAGTCCTATACTTTAATAGAACTGTCAACGAATTCACATTCTTCTGTGTTGCGATCCTATTTTAAAAGGAGCACAAAGTCTGAAACTTTAAGAACTTTAACGAACAAAAGGCAGCTTGAAGTAGACAAAGTGAAACTGCAGATGAAAGCTAAAAACCTTTACGAAAAAGACAATGGCGTTATGAACAAACAGCAATTAGATATATACAGAGCTGCCAAGTTCTTGCCTTTTTGGATTTTACCGATATTTTAAAACAGAAAATGTTCTATTATTTAATTGAACATTTGGGCGATTTAAATGAACAATATTTTCTATAAAATGATAGTGGTGTGCAAAATGCCGAAGACTTGGCAAGTCTGCATATAGTGTATTGTCTAGCAGGTGCGAGTTATGTAACTGAGTTCTCACAAAATAGTGGCTATTTTTTAATAGTATTACCAATTAATGATTACCGCCGACGAAAGCGTTCATCAGTAAACTTGAAAAGAAAATTTCGTTCAATTCAAGCGCATTATTCATGGAAAATTACATTTTACACAATATGGTAAAATATTTCTATTTCTTTTTACTGGTGTCATTCTGTAGAAGTATTATAATATTTTCCCTGACAGAGACAGGTTGTCAAAACGTGGCGGAACTACCACCATCAGTTTTAAACTTTTACCAGTAAAAATAAATATGAGTTTTTCCCATTATTAAGCTTCAGTGATTTATGTCACTTATTTTTCTTAACAGTTCCATAAAAAAGACTAGAAGTATACCAAAGAATCTCAAAAACAGCACCAAAGAAAGTTGTGTGGTTATGTCAATGCTACTCAAAAATCTTTATAGAACCAATCGTAGAGAAATGGATCGAGTCTATGTTTTGCAGAGACTGATGACATGGAAAGTTACATAGAATTTCCCCTATGACAACGAAATGTCGCACGTGAACTGTGGGTATGAATTGAAATAGTGCACATTAAAAAAAAAGTGCTTTTCTTACGTAACCAGTGTATTGAATATGATTGCATATTTTACAGTCGTCACATTTGTGTATGAATTTAAGAAGCCACAATGCGACAAATTTGATAAGGGAATATTATTCAAAAGTGAATTTGAATGAGAATTACGCCAAATTAGTAAGCTATATCCAATTCGGATCACTTATTTTTACTTATTTCTAGTCGCTAAATTAGCGATATTTCGCGAAGTATTTACAAGCTTGTTAAAGATTTGAAACTAATCGATATTACTGATATTAAAACACTATGCGCAATGCATGGTGCAAATTGTCTCCATTTTGAAACATGATGGCGGATGAAGCCTGCCAACCGATATATTCAAGACATTGGTATGTACTATGCGTACAATCAATCTCATCCAAATTAGTTTATGAATAACAAAGTTGCAGCATGACGAAAATCAGAATACTATAAAATTTACGCCACCCTAGAAATTTAATTAATATATTTTGGCCATTTTTTAAGATAAAGACAAAACAAAATATCATTTGGAATCCTTGTATTAAGATCAAACTCTTAACAAAAATATTTTTCAGTTTTTTTATTTATTCAAACTACTTTTTAGATTTTTAAATTAAGAAACAAATTCAAAATTTGAAACAAGATGGCCAACGAACATGACCGAGACATTGGTCTATGCTATCCATAAAATAATTCTAATAGATATCAATTAATGAATACAAGAGTTATCGCATGACAAAAAATGAGATATATATAACACATTATGGATAAACTTATATTCGGCAGACCCAGAATATCGCACAATAATAACATTGAGAATAAACAAGCAAGTATCAATGAAGTGTCAATAGATGATTTTAAAACTTAAACAACAACAAAAAAAGCCACTAGTGCATTTTACAAAAGCACAACAATGTTTGATAGTACTACATGAAACAATGTTGCATGAATACGAATACTACATGCAACAAACTATTGCAGTATAGGCATATGGTATCGGGTAGCGTGTAGTAATATCCATCAAACCCGGCGCTACAATAAACAGCACATTTCCCATTCTGAAAGTACAGCTGATTTAAAATAGATGTGTAATGTGCACTAAAACAGAAAAATAATATTACCCTAACTTCATCCATACAGCCACCGAAAACAACCAAAATCTAGTTCCATAAACAATCCGTGCTCATTTAATGATCGTTTATTTCTTTGTAAAGCCGTCCAAAATGTCTTTAAGGGATTAAAACCACTAACTGTCAATCTTAAGGCGATTACTTAAAAATGAAGACTGTCTCTAAAACTAAAATATATATAAATGAACTTCAGAGCGATGTTATTTTTCAATGCGGTACAAAATTTTCAAAAACTATAAAATACTAATTAAATGAAAAAAAAATCTTAATTATTTTTTCCAACAGTGTTTATAGTGTCGAAAAATTTGACCCATGAATATAATTATGTAAATGAGCCTATGAATATTCGAGCCAAATTAACCAAATGATTAACTTCAAAACTGAAGCTATGTCGTTTTTTATAGATTGAAATGTGTATACCTTTAAAAATGTAGATTTTTAAATCAAGATAATTAGCAGCGTTATTTTTTTTAATTATTTTAAGACTAGCATATCGGGATAAATGTCATATAATGTTTCCAAAACATCACGATGCTAGTTTAAAATGATTAAATTGTCAATATATCACGAAGTCACAAAATAAACATCATTATTAACACTAGAAAACTGAAATTCATATAAAAATAGAAATAAGCTAACTTCCATTGAAGACTAACTTGAAACCCTTCCTATTTCATTATTTCGTACATAAATGTTTCGAAAAAAAAAATTCGATACTATGAACTCTGTTCGAACTTGTACTTTTATATGAAAATTAAATCATGCAGCAGAAATTCTTCCATGTTGAAAATTTAACCAATTTAATAAAGAAATCTGATTTCTCTCCTTTAATTAAACTTCTTAAAAATGACTAAAAGCGTAATAAATTTATCTTCAAAAATGTATGTACCGTGAATATAAAATTTAATTAACAAGGATTAAGTGTATCTTTTAGCACTGCTCTTATTAGGTTCCATATTTCTTGGTTTAAGTTGCAGGCTACTTTCTAAGAGATTTACAGTAATTTTATGAACAGTTTCTGTGTTTGAATGAATTATAATTTTTGAGTTATAATAGACATGTCGGTATTTCCATTTATTTAATGATTATACGTAATTGTTAATCCGTAAATAAATGAAGAAATAACATATAAAATTCAATAACATATCAATATAGATTAGTTATTAGTATTTTTAGTCATTAATTTGATTGCATCAAACACATTAAAAGTAACAATTTTTTTATAAGTCTAAGATCGCATTTAAGTATTTTGTTTTAAATTTTTGTTTTCGTGTTTAAGCAAATATTTTAAACATATATTTATCAGATTTTTCTGCAACTTACGAAATATGAAGAATATATTTCATTTCATATTTATTCATGGTGATTTGATCAGAAGGACTATCAGACGGCCAAAAAAAAAATCAAAGAAAACTAATGATATTTGGGTGCATCCTGTAAAATAAAATGTACTAAATGATCTATGGCTATTTTTGGAATATTAGGACGTATATTCATGGAGATACATTGAATTATTTTGGAAAAATGCAAAAGTTTTTGCCTATTTTTTGTTTTGATCATCGAAGTCTTTTTACCAAATTTAATTCCAGTTTCAGTAAATTTCACAAAATGCAGTAGAAATGATGTAGTGCAATTGGAATGTAAATATATTAAATATTTGTTGAAATAATAGCAGTTTCATGAAATATTTTTCATCTGTGCATGTGCTCACGGTGTATTTTTTTTTTTTTCATGATCTGATAGTTAACTCCATGTAGCAACTCACAAAAAAGGTCTATCAAAAATCTTGGAAATTTAAAAAGATATCGGCTCCTGTTTGCCTAACCTGTCGGAATTTTCCTTGCTTTTTTTTAAACCTTAGTTTACCTTGGGTAAATACGGTTTAGGATCAACTAGATGGTATACAGGTCAAGCTTTGACGATGAACATGTTAAAAGATTAATTAGAACCTGTAAATAAATTTTTGAAAATTTGATTTATTTGAATGTTAGCTATATGTAACTCCAACAGATTCAAAGCGTTTCACGGTTCTGTCAGTTTAACCTACTCAAGTAATCATCTGAAAGAATTTAAGCAGAATTTTAATAATTTTAACAGCGCTTGCTTTTTAGCAGAAGAATAACTAAAATTAATTGAACTGATATTTATTTTGGAGAATTTTCTTAGTGTTTTAAAAAAATAACAAAGTTTAGTGTTTTCTAATTTTTAAAATCATATTGAAAAGTTTTTTATTAATTTTATTTTTATCTGTCTCATTTTAAATCCCGAAACTTAAAATTTCATGCTACCAAGTAACTATTTATAATATATTTGACTTATTTGAATTTTTCATAACGTTTCATACATTATTTAATTATTAAACCATGAGTATTACAAAGTAGTTCAATTTTAAATCTTACATGACTATTTTTCTTTCCCCATGTTTTCTCTTCTTAATTTTGATTTTTCCCCGGAAAATAATTAATACTTTTCCTTATATGTACACAAACATTTATCTTCCTGTTAATGCGCGAAATATAACAAAAAAAAATTAGATTAATTTAATATATTTAAAATATAATTAAATGAAAAATACTTTAGCTTAAATGTTTTAAGTTAAAATTTTTAAACTATTTCTAAAATATTTTAGCATACTTCACAATTTCAAAGATTCAGAAATTACTTCATAACGGCACTCGGAGATTTAGTTAAAAATCATTTAATATATGGTCTAAATGATGTATAACATTTATTTATTTATATAATTCACGTATATTACAGTTTACAAATGGATTACTTTTTCTAACCTTCCACGCACATGACAGGAAAGTGGAAAATTGCTGCTACTACCTACCGACAAAATAATGTTTAAATACTTACATTTTTTAGAAAATTAGAATACACTTTTTTTAAATATTGCTAGATGTTAAATTAAATTTTACGCAATTTTTACAATATTTATTTGTGTGCGTTGCATTTATTGTTTATTTTTTATTTTATTTTTTTAAAGAATGCAATTTGTAAAGATTTTCAATAATTTTATTCATACAAATGTATCTCTAAAGCCCTGAATTGGAAATTGGCTGTTTATATCTAATAATTACAATGTTTTAATTACTTGAAATATTTTTAAAATAAAATTTTTACTTAAAAAATCATTGTTGAGTGTTAAATTTTATTTAATTTTAAAGCATCAAAATAATAATAATTACAAAAGAATAAAAATCGTATAACTTCCTCTCGTAGTAAATTTATTTAAAAAAAATTGCCGAGCTTTGGGATCGAACCCTAGTCATCTACAAAAGCTCAGAGCTATAAAACCGTGCCTTAAACCACTGAGCTAACCAGACTTGCTTTGACTTTCTTCTATCTGGAAGGGCTAATAAGTTTAACTTCGCGCATGCGCAAAGACGAATTTGAGTTGATCTTAAAGAGTAGCCTACCGTTTTAATATATATGATTAGAAAGCCCCCACAGAGAGCCATTTCCTTCAAGCCTATTTGTCTGGCAGATAATCGACTGTCATACAAAACACTAACACCAATGATATCAATAAAAAATGCCATTTTTTATATGCTATTACAAATTAATGCCATTACAAATACATATAATGTATATTATCCGTATACTTGTATTCTATAACCATAAATAATTTCTTGCATTTTATTTCACAGGGTGATTATTAGTTTTCTTCAATTTTTCCTTGTCTCTCCTTTCTTCTTAGTATTTCGATGTTGTTAAATTTGAAGTTGAATATAATCTTCATATAACTGAAGTTCCAAAGAAATCTAATATATTTTAAATATTCGACAAAATGTCAAAAATTAAATGTTTCATGTCATTAACCCCTGACAGCTCTGCAAAAGGGCAAAATTGTAATTTTTTTTCTATGCACTTTATTTTAAATGTTGAGAAAAGAGGGATTTTCTATCATGGTATAATTTTTTTGTTACGTATATGCTTATAAGCTTTAAAAGTATCAATCATAACCTAATTTCTTAAAACTGAATTATATTAATTTAAATAAAGCTTCAACTGCAGTGAAACCTGCAGCCTAGTGAACAGATATATCCGGTCGCGGCAGTGGGAAGGTTAAGGGTCATAGAATGTACACTTTAAACACAAAGATCTAAATTTCACTTTAAAAAAGTTTCTTAAACTGATGGTCATGTTTCATTAAAAAAAAAAAATAAGTCTTACTTTATAAGGCTCCTTTTTGCATCTGAATTTAATACATTTGAAACGTCTGTTAATCTTCCCTCGTACTGCCACTATAGATGCCAGCGCACTTATCAATATTTTAGTTAAATTTCTGCCGCAGATCCTAAAAAAACTTCCCTTTTTCTGCATTTAAAAAATAAAAGGGAATTTTTCAATGAAAATCCTCAATTCAACCAACCTCAACCAATAATTTTCAGATTCATGTATTATCATACAGGATTTATATATTGCATTCGAACTACTGTTGCCATGAAACACTTACTCGTGACGTGATTGAACCAGGGACCTCCTATAAACTAGAACCACTTTGTGACATTCCAGTTTTATCTTTAAATATAACGTATATATATCATATGTATATATGAGCATAATCAGAATATTTCAGTATTTTAGATTTTTTTAAAATCAAAATTTTAATTATGAACGTCTTATATGCGTCGGGAAATTTAATGAGTCAGGCACAAGATTTCTATTTTCTACTGGAAAAACTTTTTTTAAAACAAGTGTTATTGTTTCAATTCGTGTCAAATCTTTTTCAATGAAGCTAACATAAAAATAAACTCGAATCTTCAATCTCCTTTCTTAAAATAATTTTGGATGTTATGCATTTGGATCATTGAATATTATTTGCAATAAGATATTAGACATTAGTTGTGACTAATGTTTAGAAAAATGGAGTGGAAGTTCTCACTTGATTAGTAGTACACGAGGAGCAGAACCTTTTAGAAAACCTTTTAGGTAATATTAATTTTTACGTAACTTGTAAAATTTAATGATAATGCGGCTTAAAAATACACAATAAAGTAATAAAAATATTAATTTGGAAAAACACATTGAAGCAGATATTTTTCTGTAAATTATATGTAATTTAATAAGAACTTTTTCTTAAATTTAGTACTTATTATGGCACCTTTCAGCAAATTTTAAGAGATGTTTTTTCTTGGATTACAGACTGTAAGATTCGTGATAAAAAATAAAATATCATTTCATGAATAATTATGTCTATAATGCTTTGATTTAAAATGTGACACCAACTTATATTATTTGCAGATTATATATAGAATGAATAAATCATTTTAAGTACATTATTTATGATAAATTTGAAATATATGTCAAAAACATTTGTTATTCAAATTTATGAATTTTAAATATTTAAATTTGTAACGGCAGTTATATTTTATTTTCTTTAGATAGATTCAAATTTATTTAAAATTTATAACATCTATAACTTTAATGACTTTATTTTTCTTTTTATTTGTGTTCAATACTCATTAAAAAAATAGGATATTACAAATAGTATATGCGTATTGTAAATAATCTTGTCGTCATATACATATCATCTTAGTTTTTAATATACAATCAAATATTCATGCTATACGTATATGTCCTAAAAGAAAATATTTAACGGTTTTCTTTAAACTCTCAGCTGTTTGTCAAATGGCGCTGATGTTGATAAACATGTTGTTGGCATGACTACATGATTGATTTCATGTGTCACCTTAACGAAGATAAATGCGAAGACTAAAATATAGGATTAAACCAATTTTCATCATTTACCAAAATTTAATGTATTACATTCGTAAGACTCAAAGAAACGGCTATTTTTAAAAAGTTTTGCTTACAAGCTGAAATTAAATATTTCGGTCTGAAGATTTTCTATAAGTTTTGATAAATGTTCAATTTCTGCCTGAAAATTTTCTATCAGATTTAATAAATAATGCAAATACTATTACTAATACTCCGATAATCAAATATTATTCTTTTGAACCTAATTCCATATTCACATTTGACTTTTATACATACAGTAACATGCGTACATCCTGCATTGAAAATGTTGAATATTCCTAGAAAGTGTCGATTTAGTCCAGGGCGCGAAATTTCCACTCGCCAGCTCGAGTAATTATTTAAGGTTGGCGAGTAATTTTCGTCTTTTAAAATGTTGTGCTTCAAATCAATCTATGCACAGCGATACACGGAAGTATTTAAAAAATGAAGCGATGGTATTTATTTTCCATGAGAAGTAAAAATTCTCCGTCGATTATTTTTTCTTCTTTCCTACTGAGTAATACAATTCCCCTGTCTGCATTCATCTATCCCCCCCCCTACTATCGTACCGCGCACGAGCCAATACCGAAACAGATCGCTCATAACTCTTGCACGAAGCATTTAGATATATCAGCATTCTAGTTGATGGTTCTTCAGAGCGATCATCTTTTCAGTACACAAATATCTATGTTCGATAAGTGGATGCAAAAGATAATCATATCAAAGAGGACACATTAGAACAAATAAAGCTGCCAAATTGTAAGTTATTTCACAGCCATAACTGATTTTCTAGATACGATTATAGGTCCAAATGAATATAGAAACAGGTGTTACATTGTAGGCTTGGGTACTGATGGTGCTCCAAATATGGTTCGATACAAATCAGGTTTAGCTATGAAAATGAAATCGATTTATTCTAAATTGATAAACATTCATTCCTTTGCACACCAATTGCAGTTAGCTGTTTTGTTTGCTTGTGGTGAAGTTGAATATCTTAAAAATTCGATTCAATTGTTAGAAGTATTTTTAAAATTTACCATGCCTCTGCTGAAAGACACATATCTTAACAGAAAGAACAGAAATTCTAGGAGAAGAAATTCTTAAACTGAGTGATATTCACACTATTAGATGGTTATCCAGCAAAGAAAGTGCAGTAAAAGCTCTCTTGCAATCTTGGAACACTATTGTAGGCCATCTTGAACAAGTGGTCCATGGAAAAGACAATGACAACTCTAAAGCTAAGGATTTGCTGAAAAGTTTGGAGGATTATAAATGTCTTAAAGTTCCGTACTTCCTCTTGGAGTTATACCGGAAATTGACCCCTTTAAGTGTGGCATTAAAAACAACGAACTTCTCATTTAATCTTTGAAAATAAAAATTGAACATTGCATCTCAGTTGTAACAAATCTCGTATCTAGTGTTGGACCAAGCGAACAGGCGTTTTCAGACCAACTATCCATTTAAAGGATAATCAAAGATGTGCAGCTGACAAATATAGAAAATGAACAGAAAGAGTTTCAGTCTTTAAGAGTTATGTTAATTAAACATACAAAGATATGCATTACAAAAATACTACAATCTATGTTATCAGATGTAGCATATGCTGTCTGCTTATTTTTGACACAGTGGGTTGGCCTCCCAAAGAAAAAAACTTGAATTTGGGATAGGAGAAATAAAGAAGATCTTTATGTATTTGAATCCAAATCTCTTTAATAAAAGAATAGATATTGTATTGACAGAAAGGGCAGATTTAAATTTATGTTCCCATCACGGACACTGAAATAGATCCTGTCCCTAATTCAGTCCAGATCTTAACATGTTGTGCTGTTTTACCAGTAAGCACAGCTTCATCTGAGAAAGAGTTCAGTTGTCCCAACAGACTCAAGACAGCATACAGGAACTCTCTGAAGACTGAGACAATGAATGATTTGCTCAGAATTTCTGTTAATCAACCCAGTCTGTCAGAGTTTGACCCAACAGCTGCAATTGATAAGTGGTATTTGAATGCAGAAAGACAAGGCTACACAAACCTGATGTACTAATAGTACAGAAACTTTTCATTGTTATGTATTTCTGTAATTACTAAAACCATATGGCAAGCTTATTTCGAGTTAATGTTATATATATTTTTTTGCAGTAAATATGTTTCGTTTTATCAATTTCTGCATTTTTTTCGGCCAATAGAAAGTTTTTCAAACTACATCTGTTAATACTTTAAAAATATCCCATATTTTCCATAAATATAAAATATTTTGGATTTAACAGACAGCTCCTTTTGAAAATCGTCAATTTAAATTAAATTTGTCATATTTCATTTTCTGCGTAGCTGTGGGGCTGACGTTGTTGTCTGAATGAATGTAAAATAGTGGCGAGTAAGCATTTTAGTCTGGCGAGTACCTTTTAAGCTGAAATTTCATGCCCTGATTTAGTCTTATATGAAGCATAAATTATTCATTTTTAATGGTTTAAATAATTAAAAATCTTGACTATCTTAAAACTCTTACTTTTTTTATTAAAAAAAATAATAAATCCTCAAAAAAAAAAAAAAAAAAAAAAAAAAAAAAAAAAAAAAAAAAAAAAAAAGTATGCATAGTTTTTGCCATTATAAATGTTTCCCAAAGGAACGATTTTTACCAAATTTAAGGTTAAATATATCTTAAAATAATTATTTGATTTAAAAAATATCTGCATCATTATTTTTATGAAACATTTCTCTAATAACACCACTATTTTTCATTTTTTTTTTTTATGCAACAGTTTTCTTAATATTAACAAAGAGTGACCACCGGTAATAAAAAAAAAAAAATTGTCAGCGAAGACATTTGTTGTAATTCAGAATAGAGAGACATGGCTAACTTGCATCAAACCTAACATCAAAACTTGCATTTTTTTATATTATAACATTTTTATAATAAATATTTGATGCGTCGTCTGTTTAAGAATAAATGTTTATCTTTTTATTTGTAACACAGATTAAACAAATAAAATTTCTGTAAAAAATTCTGTAAAAATTTAATAAAATTTCTGTATTCTTGTGATTATTTTTATAAACAACATGTGTTCACTTAATTTATAAAAAGTTTTATTACTTTAACCACTTAACTGATGAATATTTTTGAAAAAATATCTTTCAAATAATGCCTATTTTATATTATTCCCAATTGTATACAAAGTTTAATGCATATTTTTAAAATATAATAGTCCTTCCAGCAATGCCGGGAGGAAGAGGTAGCTTTCATATACTTATTTATTTACTTTTTATTAAGTTATATAAATCAAATAGGTGTATAAATACGCGTGTTATCACGTGACGAAAACCAGATCATTTCAAAATGTGAGCAACACTAGAAATTAAAACTACTATAATTCAGACTTTTTTTATGATACAGACGAAACAAAAAGTGCTTTGGAATCTTTGTATCAAGGTCAAATGAATAAAAGAAAAATCTTTTTCAATTTTTCACTTTTTTGTACCTAATTTCAAATTTTAAATTTCTTTAAAAAATTTAATTGGCCGCTATTTTTAAACAAGATGGCGGTTGGAACTGGTTAACGAACTCGGTCCAGGTTTTATTAAGTACTATGTACACACCAAGTTACATCCAAATCGATCTATAAATACGAGTGTTATCACGTGACAAAAATCAGATCGTTTCAAAATGTCAGCCATAAGAAAAATTTAAAGTGCTATAACTCAATCACTTTTTAAGATATAGACAAATTAAAAAGTGTTCTAGAGTCAGTGTTTTAGGATCTAACACATAAAACAAAAAAAATTCAACTTTTTTTTTCGCATTTTTTTTAATTTAATTTTTTTTTAATTTTTTAAATGACCGCCGTTTTGAAACAAGATGGCGGATGATGCTGGCCAACGAACTTGGTCGAGATATTTGTATGTACTATACATATACCAAGTTTCATTCAAATCGGTTCATAAATTCGTTAGTTATAGCATGACAAATATCAGATCGTTTCAAAATGTCAGCCATAAGAAAAATTCAAAGTGCTATAACTCAATCATTTTTTAAGATATAGACAAAGTAAGAAGTGTTCTGGATATGGTGTTTTAAGATCTAACACATAAAATAAAAATATATTTCAACTTTTAATTTTTTCGCATTTAATTTTAAATTTTAAATTAAAAAAAATTAAATGGCCGCCATTTTGAAAGAAGATGGCGGATGATGATGGCCAACGAACTCGGTTGAGATATTTATATGTACTATGTACATTCCAAGTTTCATTCAATTCGGTTCATAAATTCGTTAGTTATAGCATGACAAAAATCAGATCGTTTCAAAATGTCAGCCATAAGAAAAATTCAAAGTGCTATAACTCAATCATTTTTTAAGATATAGACAAAATAAAAAGTGTTCTGGAATTGGTGATTTAAGATCTAACACATAAAATAAAAATATATTTCAACTTTTAATTTTTTCGCATTTAATTTTAAATTTTAAATTTTTTAAAGAAAATTAAATGGCCAAAATGGCGGATGATGCTGGCCAACGAACACGGTTAAGATATTTGTATGTACTATGTACATACCAAGTTTCATTCAAATCGGTTCATAAATACTTTAGTTATTGCATGACAAAAATCATATATATATATATATATATATATATATATATATATATATATATATGTCAACATTTGAATGGATGGTGGTTTTGGGGTCTGGGGTTCATGATCGGTGAAAATATATCAAAATTTTCTGGAAGTGCTCTTCTCCGGACGGCTGCAATAGGTAGCTTTTTACTTTTTGTAATGAAAGTTACCTAAAAATGGTTTATTTTGATTTGTTTCAGTTAATTACAGAGGCATTCTTAATTTGTTTAGAAAAAAACTCTGTGATGAGTTGAAACATGTCAACAAAATAAAACTACTTTTATATTTTAAAAATCTTCATTACACCTTTTAAACAATTAGAAATAATACATTAATCCAAGGTGTCATTTTGTTATATATTTAATGCCTTTTCTTTTCACGCCTTTTACAGAATTTTTAATATTTTTCACCGGTTTTTCAAAGCAGAAATTTTTGCCTAATTGAGTCAGAAAAATGCTCGGATTAGATAATACATAATTTACAGTAAAACATTAATGATGAGAATGATAAATCATGATTGGTATATAGATGCCTATATGTGGTATAGGCAATTCATGATTGGCAAAAACACGTTGTCGCTATGACGTACGGGCAAATCAAAGAAGCGGATAAGAAAAAAAAAGCACTTTTGATCTCTAGAAATGCATTTTAATATTTTCAAATTCCACAAATACGTACAAACTTCCAATCCTAATATACGAATTTTGTTGTGTATGTCGCATAAGACTTAACTAGAATATTTGAAAGAATAGTTAAGCTTTAAATTTCTTATCCTTAATAAATATAAAGGATTTCAGAGATAATTAAATACCGTTATTGACATGAAAGTATCACATATAACTATTAGACAGAGTAAAAATTGCATTCAGTATCAATATAATTAAAGATCGACCGAAACACATTTTTAAGACTGAAACTAAAACAGAAATAGAATTTTCGCAATTTTCCTATTTTCGGCCGAAAACAAAAATTTCCAAAAAAATGTTTAAGTAATTGTTACATGCATAAATATATATGATTAGTAGTTAATTATGCATGTAGTCTAAAATGCCTCTTTATGCTACTGTTCATTTTTATTCATTTAAAATAAAATGTATTTAATTCATCAACGGCATAGAATGATTTTCTCACTATACAAATTTCATTTTATTAAAAAATCTTTTAGTTATAAATAACCTGTATTTATAATAGTTTTTATAAAAGATCATCTGTTATGCATATTTTTGAACGGTTTAGCTTCATTAGTTATAACAGGGTTATCCAAAAGATTTTAGTTCTTTTTCAATTTGTTGGTGGTCCCCTATGGAGTTTCCGGAGAAAATCTTCTCGGAAATATATGACCTGTATTATTATATTTACACACTTAAGGTTTCAGGATAATTCCTCATGTATTTTTTCAAGATATTTAACAAAATGTCAAAAATCGCAAGTGGACGGTCATCTTTGGCCATATAGTGTAGATGCGAAACTGGCGCCAGTATTAATAGTTTATAATAAAATGCCTCTCGCTTTAATTATATATTTTCTTGTATCACTGTGCTGAGATGATATTCCTATTTTTGTATTTCCATATTTTTATTTTACGATTTGCCAGACAATTACGCATGTCCTTATTCACAACAGAAAGGAGATTTTTTTACTCAGCTTTAGGCATTTAAAAAATATATAATATTGTTAAAAATATTAACTTAAAGTATTTGAATTGTTTTAGATGGTTGGAAATTTATAATAAATTATCTCATTTTCTAATGCTCGGTTTTTCTGGTATCACTTTTATTTGTCCCTGTCTTTCCATTAGAAAGAAATTTCGTATTTTCTCACTGGTCAGCTTCAAAGATTATGATTAAAAAAATCATTCCACGAATTTCCGCTTTACATTTTTAAAAGAAACAGCATTAACAAGATCAATAATTGTAACTATTGTAACCAACAACCATTTATTCATCTATACTGAGTTTATCAAGGTGTTCATTTATTATAATTGTAAGAATTTCACGAACAGTTGTATAATTGTAAGAACGTCAAACAATTTGATAATATTAACGATTATCATTAAAATTGTATTATATTTTCAAATCCTTGTATTTGAAGTATAATATTATTTCGTAATAATACTTAACATTCAAATGTTTGTTAATTAAAAAAATGAAAAATGTAACAGAAATTTATTAGTAAAGTTTAAAGCATCTATAAAAAAGGAACTAGTCTTTTATAAATTTTTAAATAAGTAAAACAAGCGTAATTCATAAAATTTCACCATAATTCATATTAAAAAGCTTTAGTAACTTTTAGCTTACCTTTTGAAATAAAACTTTAAAAAATTATTATCATTGTTTGCGATTAAGCATAGTTATTCCATTATCTACTATGATGAATTCATCAACATAGGATTCTTTACCTATTTCTCAGGCCATATATAACATGCTATGCAAAGATTATATCGCACTGTATTTAAGTTTTAGATTAAGGTTCATTTCACACTGAGAGCCTTAATAGGGAATCACAAATTACATCTTGAGTTTGTGATTATGAGAGACGCTCTGATTTTAGGAATCATAACATAAGGGTTTTCTAATGTATTATCTGCTTAGTTCAAAATATTCAAATTCTGAAGAATAAGATGAAAATTAAATGTAAGGTAATATATATATAAACGTAAAAAGAAAGAAAAGAAAGAAGAAGAAAAATAAGAAGACGATTTTGAATTTAAAAGTGCTCATAATTACTTTGTAAGAATCAATTATTTGTAAATGGAAATAGAGATAAAAACAATTTATAAAGAATATATGTAAATTAATTAGTTTCACAAAGTTGGTAGAAATTCTATGTGTTGAAATTCAATAAAAAATGTTTGCTGGGTAAGCAAAATGGTGGATGATAAACAAATTATCGTAAGAAAAAAAAACACAGTTTCCCATAAATAACTCCCAGACAAGAAGTAATTGTTAAATGATGTATTTAGAATTTTCTCTAATATGTAGGATA
The DNA here is from genome assembly GCA_964019185.1 of Maratus speculifer. NCBI lineage: Eukaryota > Metazoa > Arthropoda > Arachnida > Araneae > Salticidae > Maratus > Maratus speculifer. Next base: position 141,390,463 of record OZ025300.1, read on the forward strand.
ATTTAATTTTGCGAAAAGTATATAAGATAGCTATATTTTAGCTATATTAGCTTAGCAATTTCCTCTTTGGCCCTTTATAATAGCTGTGTTTTCACCGCATTTTTTACAGAATGCATATTTTAATACATATCGTAAATGCATATAAATTTTAATGTGTTTGACAGGGTGTAACATCTTTAAAATTTATCTGAAACGATTTTCTCCCATAGGCCATATTGTAACAGTAAACTTTTTACTACTCCTGTAACTAAAATAATTTGGTAGGAACTTCATTTTCACTAGGGTTCGTAATAGGTTTAATGTCAGTAACATCTAAAAATTTCATAGCGATCCGAATATATTTACGAGAGTTAGAGCGCGGACAGACGGCCAGAAAAACCGAATGCACACGTAAGTTTCAACTTTGTTGGAAAGTGCTAAAAATTGCAATTTCAAAGAAAGATAGCCCCCTATCCTTCTTGTGAAATGAGGAAAGCAATGCTTACATAGGCGTATCCAAGTATGATATTACTTCTAGTTTGTTTGTTTTTTTCATTATTTGAATGCAGGGAGTGGAATAAAACATGGCATGTGAATGTATGTATATCGGACAGGCTCAGTGATGAAATATTATCTTTAGTTTACAATGAAAGCATTACAAAAGCCAGAAAAATATGACCGGTAGCAACAGAAGAAAATGACTTGTGAATTCCAATAATCAATTGGGATAAGAATGAATCATTGCAGTGTCGACAAAAATTGGCAAAGAATATTACAATTTTGTGGGATAAAATTTACTAAGTGAGACACTTGTGTTGAATACAGTGACGCAGCCTTTAATTGAACTAATTTTTTTTAAAAATTTGATAATTTTAATCTTGAAAATACATATAAAACTGTTGAAAAGTGTTCGCACTTTCGGACTAAGTTAATCAAAAGTAAATGGATAAGAAAAGAGTGTGTGTGAGGTAAGTTCCTTGTAGTTTAAAAATAAAAATGTGGTTGCAAGCAAAATTTTATGGGTAAATTAGATAGTTTAGGCTTGTTACGATATCTGCTTTATCCATGTAAAGCTATAAAATTGGGATATATTTTGACTTTTGCAGAAAGAAACTAATTTAATTTCTAGGAGCGTTTAGAGATGATAATGCAAGTCAAAAATTAGGGAGTGCATTTAAATAAATGTTGTTATATTATTGGTTTTTGGGGATAAAATTACGTGATTTGAATAGAATTACATATTAAAATAAATAAACATAAGACATTTATAAAGTGAAAAAAAACGGTAATGGAAATTTTATTAATGTAATGATATTCATATCGTACCAAGAGAAAAGCTAACACATCAGCATGAACAGGATTTGGAAAGAGTGCATAACGAAGAAAAATAAGCGAACTCGATAAGGGTGAGCATTGTTAAACAGTATCAACTAATTTTCTTTTAAGTGATTTTCTTTATTTGGAGGAACTCTCGTGGTAATGACTATCAAATATAAAGTACTTGAAAAATTTTCAGAATTGAAGATGAAAGTACTTTAAATTTTAAAAAGAATGTATAAAATATAATTAGCTTAATTCTTTTATTTAAAAAAAAAGAAAGATACATAGAATTTATGTAATAGTTAGAATTCAATAAATAATGAATTAATAAATAAGAAATCAATAAAGATTTTAAAATATATGAGTTTTTAATTTATAATATTTGATAAATAAATTAAAAAAGAGAAAGAAATAACTTTGGCTTTTATTTTTAGAATTTCTTTATTTACATATTATTTATGATTTTATGAAATCGCTCCATCATTAAACGAAACAATTTAACTGCTTATTAATTTTTTTTCGCATTATATGCTTTGTAATTTCATATCAAAATTGTTTCTTATAATTCGATGATGTAAATATTTTTAAGCGATAATGTGGTGCAGAATTAACAATTCATCCTAATTATAAATTATGTTTTTTAATAGAAACATTCACCTTAAAAATGAACAGTGATTTTCATTAGTATTACAGTGCATAATCAGTAGATCAATTTAAAAATTTAGTTGCACAAATATGATGCGAGAAAATATTTAATTTCCAATCTCATTTTATATCATCATAAAACTTTGCAGAAACCTAACTTTTTAACCATCCTTTCATAAAAGTTTTATCTAACATTTCACGAAGGGTGTTTTCCAGACTCTCTTTTTTTTCCCACAGGGTTGCTTTATACAAAATGAGCAACTGACATGTATTTTATTTTAATAAGAATCAGCAAATAAGTAGATCATCTCTATTTATGAGACTATGCAAAGTAATAGGTTTTAGAGATGTTTATTTATGTATTAAATGTATTAAAACTTACATTAACAGTTGATTCAAAATCACGTTTTGTCTGTGTGCTTGAAAATTCAATTTTGAATATAAGCCTTAGAAATGTAAATACTATATTAAAAAAATATTTAAGAATGAATAATAAGTAACAGATTGACGTTAGCTATCTACTGTACATTTTTATTTTAAATGAGAAAATTTTAGGAAGAATGTAATATGTGCATTAATCGTTTGAAGAAAGCGACAGCTCTAGAAAATTTTAAATTATTTCACGTTATAGATACAAATATACATTTTAAATTTACAAAATGTTACTTTTTAATAAAAAGAAAAAAGGAAAAATGAAAAATCTGGATAAAAGCATATATTTCTATTATTTGTTCGAGAATGAAAAAAAGTTCCCAAATATTTTCAACTATTTTATATTATAAATAAAATTGGATATGTAAAATATAGAAACTGTTATCCTTAAATTCAATTTGCTTTTGTTCAAAATTGTTTTAAATTAAGACTAAAAAAACAATCCATTTCACTCACTAATCCTTAATTTATATAGATGACAGCATCATTTTGATTTTTCTTGAAATGTTGCAATATATTCTAAAAACGCATAAAAATCTAAGATGAATAGCCCATGGAATGTATCTAATATCACCTCTTCTGACCCAATTTCTTTGTGTTAGAAATCAAAAAGCAACATTAGATTTTTTAAGCGTATCATGTAAATATTTTTGGTGTGATTGTGAAATATATTTCATACTTGATCTTTCCGTTATTTCATTTTTTTCGCATACATGAGAGAAGAAGAAAAAAAATTCTCATTACGTATTTTTTTTTTTTCAAAATCTATTATGAAGATGAAGCAAATAAATTTCAGCTTTAACACTTGACAAATTCAATCTTTATTTGTAATAATACATTAGACATGACTTTTTTTAATAATTTTTTTCAACGAATTAAAGACTATTCATAGAGTTATTAAATTATTATTACAAAATAAATTTGAATATAATTTTCCAGAAGAATATTATTATAAATTTATTTAGTCCGTGTTAAATATATTTAAAGATATGGAACTTTAAACTTTTAACTTTAAACGACTGCACACATGTCTTTTTATCTCACTGGTTTCTAGAATGTGTAGAAGTGCTAGGATGTTTTGCAAAGCACTAATTTGATAACAATTAAATCAGTGTACGAAATTTTATTAAAATAGTTAACTATATGAATACGATTTTTTTCTATCCTGCTCTGTGAAATAAACCTCTGATGATTATTGCACTTTTTTTAGTTAAAGAATAAATATTTTTAATGTATGTAAATGCTATAAAAATATTTTGAGATATAAATTTCTGTTGTTGTGTTTATAAATTATCTGGTGAAGTTTACTTATATCAAACAGCTATGTCTGCATATTTACAATATAACTGTTCAAACAGTATTGTATTACTATGTTTTAATTTTTTTTTTCAATGGCTGCTTAGAATACTTGGAAATTTAAAGCAACCTAACAATAATGTGGAAAAGGAGCGAAATATGTTTTTAAATTTAATTAGAATATTTGGATTGTAATACAATATAAATATGTACAGCAAATGGAAATTATGGTAATCATTTAATGCAGTAAATGAATATCTCAGTATGTGAATAATGTTTCCACTTACAGTAGTTGAAAGTTTCTTGTTTCTTTCTATCGATATAAAGTATCATAAAGTTTGAATTTTTTTTACGCTATGGAATAATATTTTAATACGATAATGCAATTACAACTTTTATAAATCTTTTAAAATTTCGCTGAAATTCAATCCAAAACATTTTAAAGCATCTTCGAAAGTCATTAAAACTCAAATAACAAACCTTATTAAAAAACTTAAAGCAATCTTTACTTAAAGAGTGTTAACTTTTCTTAGTTCAAGAAAAAAATTGTGTTAGTTATAGAAAAAAAAAAACTACTTCTTTGAATATTCATAATTATTTCCGAGAAGTTTTTATTCTCCTTTATACTTAATTTAGTAAAAGTTTAAGAACATATTCCTACTAAGTAGATAATCAACAGGGTTATTCTTATTCTAAATACCTTACAAGGGAACCACTTATATTGTATGTTGCGTCTAGCATTGAAGCTTTGTGAATTTTATAGTCCTATAGACTAAATTTAGAGATTCGATAACATTTATATGCAAAAATTATACGTGTATATTTGTATGGATTCATTTTAATTAATCTATTTTTAATTTTCAACTTCATGCTAAAAAGGAGTAAAGTTGCGAAATTTGTTGCTATGAATCCAAATGATAACTGTCAAAAAGAGCAAATCGATTGTGAAATTTAGCCAGGGTTAGGGGGAAATTTTCTATGGTAAAGAATAACAGCTTATTTCACTAAAATATCCTATATATCTATTTCAATTAAAAATATAATTATAATGTAACGTTTTTTCTATAAGAAATTCGTCATTCTATTAGAGATGTTTAATCATTTTTTAGCACTTTATTTATATTATTTACTAAATTTATTTTAAAGTATTTTTTCAAATAAGCTTCTATCGTAATAAGAGGTCGTAATAAGGGGTCTCACAAGTAGCATTTTCAGAAAATTATGCAGTACATTTCTGTTATGTTTTTTTTTAGTAATATTTCTTTTTGTATAAATTATTTTAATATTCCAAATTTAAAAAGTACTCTTGTTAAGATATTTTTAATACGGCTTTTTTTTATAATGCTTTGTGTATCTCATATTTAAAATTAGTCTTCCTTTTTTTTTCTTAGTAGCGAAAACCCTGGACATTTTCTTTTTTTTTTCTATTTATTTTATGATCGTTCTCGTTCTCACGAGAATAAAGGCATTGTTGTGTATGAAAGTGAAAGTTTCCCATCCCCTTATCTAGCGTAAATAACACCCGTTCGTACGAATGCTTTTACTGCCCTGGAATAATTGTACTATTTGACTAAAGTGGTCCTTTGTTAATTTTTTTCGAAGAAGAGTAGCTTCTTGCTTGCATTGTAAAGGGCATATATTCAGCCTTGTTAAAAATTGGCCCACACGCATAGTTTATTGCTTGCGTACGTGAATGAATAGTACCCTAAAATTTTATAACCCATGACAAACGTTGACTGTCATTTGAGGCGGAGTAGTTTTTTCCCAGGCCCTTAAAATTTTTTTATGACTGATATAAGATAAGAGTGCCTATTCACGATTTTCGGCGAGCACTGGTTTGCAAGCAGGTGCAATACTTAGAGACAGCTGTCGCGAGCGATGACCATATTTGGTCATGAGAGAGGGTGCCTGTGGCTTTGGCCAATGAGATAGACCCTGGTCGATGAGAGAAAGGGGGAGGCAGTAGCCTTCCTAGTATTTTGGTGCCCCTTTTCTGTTTAGAGAAGTGTGGAATTCGGTTTTAGAGATGATATAGTTCCCTGCTAGGAGTCTTACGAAGAGGAGGTAAAAAGAAGTAGTCCCGTCCTTCACTCCCTCCCCCATTTTTTAATTTTCAATCGGGGTGAGGGAGGTTTACGGCAGAAAAATACAGAACTAGAGAAGAGTATGCAATTCGGTGGAGGGATGATATAGCTCCGTGCTAGCAGTCTTACGTGGAGGATGTATAAGAAGAATTCGTTTAAGATTCGTCATTCTACATTTTGATTCTGCAGAAGAAGGTTCTGGCACCGAGATAGTTGGCGATGAAATTGTTGTCAACTCGTGTCTGTCAAGCTGTAGTGAATCTGTGCATTTTTTGATTGATGCAAATCAGTCGAAATTTCGAGAGCACCTTTTGATATGAGAAAAATTGGAGTGTCGCTCCTGTTGACTTGACATGGAATTCGTGCGTTTTTGTGCCTCATTTCTCGACGAACACCCCGAATGATTTTAGGAGAACGGATTTTTTCTCCCGGGATTTTTACCCTTCTTCGACCCCCTGTATGCGGAAGTTTGAGAAATAGTGGAAGTTTGAGAATAAGGAAGTTTGCGGAAGTTTGAGAATAAGTGGCCTTCCCAAGAGGACTTCGTGCGCTTCACATGAGATAATGCACACGCATTAGCAGAATTCGAGAAGACGTGAAACTGCGGGTACTCCAGAGACACAGTAGAATATATACAGAAATCATTAATCACTTGTACGCTAGGAACTGGAATTGAGTGTTGAGCCTGTGTCGCCTTTTTTTTGAAAAGAGACTAGAATGGTAGTTTTAATGAACTGGGAAGCGGTAATGTCGACTAATCTCAGGATCATCTAAAAATATTGTGATACAAAAAAAAAAAAATATATACTACTTGGAGCTTGAAGGTAAGCCACTCACAATATGTTATTATAAGTTGTTATAAATAAGTGTACATATTATCGGATGTTTTACATCCCTAAGAATCTTACTAATTTATAAATGCTCTTGCCCATTATTTAATGTACGCAACTTAACTACTGTCGACCTAATATTGAGTAAAAATAGTTATTAGTAAGTCTCATTTCAACATATGTTGTATTTTCATCGAAGTGAGAGTGATTATTATTTGATTAAATAAAAGAGATTTTTTTTTTATGTGAAAACAAGTTGTTTTTGATACATACTATTTCAACATGTCTTATACTCTCATTCTGTTTAGTAAAAGTTAAAAAAAAAAAAAAAAAAAAAAAAAGGGAGAGGAAGAGAATGTGTACTTCATATTGTTTTATTTAGAAATTAATGTTAAACTTGACTAGAGATGATGAATACTTACCTTATTATTAGTTTTCTTTTCACTATTAAGATGTTGTGGTGAAATTTAGTTTTTTAAGTGATCATTTAACTCATAGTTAAAGTCCTAGTTGCATTTAGTCTTGACTAAAATAGTTTTTTTTATTTAAAGTTTTAAACTTTTAATTACAGGATTGATTTAGTATAATTAAGTGATAATTTTTGAAATTGTAGAGATTCTTCTAAATGTTTATAAGAGAAGTAAATAGTTCATTTGATTTCTTACTCATAAATTTAAAGTAATTTTATAGGGATTATATCCATCTCTACATAAACTAATTTACAAGACTATATTTTTTTAATACTAATCACTATACGAAATTGGCCAAAATATCATTGTTGATTTCTGGGGTGTTTATCTTTATTACTCCTAGTGTTTTAATTTATTCAAAATTATATCTTTCTTTGCCTTCTTGAAAATAAGAAGGATTTCAGGATCTTTCTTTTCTCTTTTGTAATGTTAAACTGAATCTTGACTTTTTAAATTATTAGTATGAGTGTAATATCTCAGGAATCAACGGTGATAAATGTTGGGTTCTACTGCAGATCAAGATTGAGTACTTGAGACTGGGTCAGATTGAGAATCCTGCTGTGTTATTTACCTGTATTCATTAAATTTTAAAGAATCGTAAATAATATTTGTGGTTATCCTTTTCATCGTTTTAATTTGTCTTTTAGTTTATTTATCTTATTGATTTCTTAATGTTAACTGGTGTAATCTTAACTTAATTTATTCTTTTTTTTATATGAGCAACTAATTTACTTAATTAAATCTACAACAGGATTCATGTGATTGGAAATTTGACCCGGTTCTCACTTTAATTCTTTAATAAAGCTGAAGAATATTTATTGATCTATATTAACTAAGTATAATTTGCTGAGCAGAAGTTGCAATTAATTAAAGTAATGATCTGTTGCAGAAGTTTAATAAAAAGAACCCAACACAACAAATGGTGCCGTGGGTGAAAAGCCTGGTTATTGTAAACAATAAATGGCGCCGTGTGTGAAAAGCCTGGTTATTGTGACAAATAAATGATGCCGTGTGTGAAAAGCCTGATTATTGTGTCACAATAAGTATAAAAATAGTACTATGAAGTAAAGCCTATTTATTACAACAATAGCCTGAATTTTGATATATATTTACTGTATTAAGAGTGAAACGAAATGAAAATATATGTGTTTTGTGATTTTATTGTGTATTATGTTTGATTATTTTAGTGTATGTTGTGCATAACCAATAGGGGTGTACATAGCTTACTAATTTCAAATGTTTTTTTTTAGTTAGGCAATTTTACCGGGTTTTCAAAAAACTATTTATTTTGAATTTTTTTACTGTCATATTTACATTTAAATGAGTGTTTGGGCTTACTGAGAGAATTATATGCCAATATAAGTTATGTATTTATGTATTTTTTATTTATTTTTTTTCTCTCTTTCTTGGGCATCTGAGAATTAAGTAGCAGTTAAATTACTTTATTTTCTATTATTTTATTTTTAATTCGGTGTGAAGTTTTGCCTAAAAATGACAGAAAACCAGCATTTCAAAGAGCTCGCTCTTATTCAAAAAAAGAGCGCTTTAATCGAAAATGTCAGTCTTATTCCCCCTTTTAGTGGCGAAGGCAACTCTTGCTCATTTTCTGCATTTTTAGAAAAGTATGAGCAGGTGTCCGAGTTCTTTAATTGGTCAGAGGATGAGAAAAAATTTGCCCTACTAAGTAGATTAAGTGGGAATGCTGCTAGGATATATAAATTGCACCGCACTAAGGGAACTGAAGAAATAATTAAAGTACTTAAAGAGAGATATACGCAAGAGCTAGCCCCTGATATTGCTTTGACCCAATTTTTGAATTTTAAACAAAATCCCCATATGCCTGTTCAGGAATTTTACGACAGAGCATATGATTTGTCCCTTAAAGCATTAGTAGTCGAAGGTGTAGAACAGAATGTTGCTGATAAAAGCAGGGAAGCTCTACTGCATTCTATGTTATTAAGTAATTTAGTTCCTGAGATAAGAAGAGGAGTTATAACTAGGTGCCCTAAGACACCTGTTGAAATTTTAGAATTTGCCCTCCTTGAGGAAAAAGCATTAAAGAGTGTTAATCCTTTATATAACATGCAGGTAGAGAATATGAACCCTTTTTTCCCCCAAATTGCCCAGCAAAGTGTTGCGTGTGCTGCTATCCAGCCAAGTCACCCTAATCAGTCAGAGCAGGAGATTAGTAAACTGCGGGAGCAGGTAGAAGCTCTTACTAGTAAATTAGAGAGATTTTTAGAGGGTAGCAATCAGCAAAGAGACTTTCGCACTACTGAGAGGCCTCAGTATAGAGAAGTAATCTGTTACGTGTGTTCCCAAACTGGACACATAGCCAGATTTTGTCCACAAAACCAAAATGCTAATAGAGGGAACTTTCAGAATTTTGGAGGAAGAGGTAGGGGTAGTTATTCTCAGTCCCACCAAAATCGCAGGGGAGGATATAATAATTACAGAGGTAGAGGGAATAGAAATAATGATAATGGTGTAAATATAGAAAGCGAGAATGTTCAAAGCTCAATTAGTGAAGCGAATAATCAAAACAATTCTTTAAACAGGTAAGGGCTGGTGTCGATTTGGTCGAATCGTCACCATCAAGGCCTCTAGACCTCCCAATTATTTTTAGTATGTTTTCACCCCAGTCTTATCATTTACCTACTGTCGTCATAAATGTAAATAATGTGTTTTTTAATGCGCTGTGTGATACAGGATCTGCTATAAATATTTTAAGTAATACAATACTTAATGATTTAGATTCTTATGAAATTGTAGAGTGCAACACCCCTATTTTAACGGTGACTGGCGAGAGAGTGCTTTTAAACCATAAAATTTCCTTAAATTTTAAATTTAATAATTTATTATGCCAGTCTGAGTTTTTTATTGTCCACGGTAAGTTGGCCGATGAGTTTAGTGTAATTTTGGGGATGCCCTTTTTAAGTAAATATCAGGCTGTAATTAATTGTAAAAATAACAATGTGGTTTTAGATGTCCCTACTGAAACGCAGTGTAAGCAAATAGTAGAGAGTCATATGTCAAATGTTTTACCTGTGAAAAATTCTAGAGAAAAAAATGTTGTAAATAGTATCAGTGTAAATAGTATAGATTTAGAGAATAATTATGTAAATACTTGTAATGTGCAATCTAAAGGCAGGCAAAGTTCTGATAGTGAACAGAGAAGTAAGTGTAGTAATAAGAGTACTCCTAGGAAAAGTGTAAACAAAAAGAGTAAGGAATGTGTAAAAGAAAAATTTGGGAATCTGAGTAGTGGAAATGAGACGGTTCAGGGTAATATGTATCCCATTATGGAGGAAAGGGTAGACTCAAGCATAACATTTAATGCGAAAGAGTCAGAAAGTGAAATTGCTCAGGTTTTTTGTTTGCAAAGTGTACCAGGGAGTAACTCAAGTACTAATGAGTGTGAAATTAATGAGAATAATGTGCCTTTAGACCTTAGCCAGCAATCAGCGAGTCAAATTGTACAGGAAAATTCAATCTATGTTCATGAAAATTTTTACATATCTGAGGATAATGAAAATGAGTTAGTAAATAAAGCAAATCAGACTAATGAGTTGGGCATTGTTGACAATAATAACAGAAATAGTGAAAGTACTTCCTTAGCTATTTTATGCGAGAGAATTTCTGTTCCCCCCCAGTCAAAATTAATAGCTCTTGTTATGTTTTTTTTTAGTAATATTTCTTTTTGTATAAATTATTTTAATATTCCAAATTTAAAAAGTACTCTTGTTAAGATATTTTTAATACGGCTTTTTTTTATAATGCTTTGTGTATCTCATATTTAAAATTAGTCTTCCTTTTTTTTTCTTAGTAGCGAAAACCCTGGACATTTTCTTTTTTTTTTTCTATTTATTTTATGATCGTTCTCGTTCTCACGAGAATAAAGGCATTGTTGTGTATGAAAGTGAAAGTTTCCCATCCCCTTATCTAGCGTAAATAACACCCGTTCGTACGAATGCTTTTACTGCCCTGGAATAATTGTACTATTTGACTAAAGTGGTCCTTTGTTAATTTTTTTCGAAGAAGAGTAGCTTCTTGCTTGCATTGTAAAGGGCATATATTCAGCCTTGTTAAAAATTGGCCCACACGCATAGTTTATTGCTTGCGTACGTGAATGAATAGTACCCTAAAATTTTATAACCCATGACAAACGTTGACTGTCATTTGAGGCGGAGTAGTTTTTTCCCAGGCCCTTAAAATTTTTTTATGACTGATATAAGATAAGAGTGCCTATTCACGATTTTCGGCGAGCACTGGTTTGCAAGCAGGTGCAATACTTAGAGACAGCTGTCGCGAGCGATGACCATATTTGGTCATGAGAGAGGGTGCCTGTGGCTTTGGCCAATGAGATAGACCCTGGTCGATGAGAGAAAGGGGGAGGCAGTAGCCTTCCTAGTATTTTGGTGCCCCTTTTCTGTTTAGAGAAGTGTGGAATTCGGTTTTAGAGATGATATAGTTCCCTGCTAGGAGTCTTACGAAGAGGAGGTAAAAAGAAGTAGTCCCGTCCTTCACTCCCTCCCCCATTTTTTAATTTTCAATCGGGGTGAGGGAGGTTTACGGCAGAAAAATACAGAACTAGAGAAGAGTATGCAATTCGGTGGAGGGATGATATAGCTCCGTGCTAGCAGTCTTACGTGGAGGATGTATAAGAAGAATTCGTTTAAGATTCGTCATTCTACATTTTGATTCTGCAGAAGAAGGTTCTGGCACCGAGATAGTTGGCGATGAAATTGTTGTCAACTCGTGTCTGTCAAGCTGTAGTGAATCTGTGCATTTTTTGATTGATGCAAATCAGTCGAAATTTCGAGAGCACCTTTTGATATGAGAAAACATTGGAGTGTCGCTCCTGTTGACTTGACATGGAATTCGTGCGTTTTTGTGCCTCATTTCTCGACGAACACCCCGAATGATTTTAGGAGAACGGATTTTTTCTCCCGGGATTTTTACCCTTCTTCGACCCCCTGTATGCGGAAGTTTGAGATATAGTGGAAGTTTGAGAATAAGGAAGTTTGCGGAAGTTTGAGAATAAGTGGCCTTCCCAAGAGGACTTCGTGCGCTTCACATGAGATAATGCACACGCATTAGCAGAATTCGAGAAGACGTGAAACTGCGGGTACTCCAGAGACACAGTAGAATATATACAGAAATCATTAATCACTTGTACGCTAGGAACTGGAATTGAGTGTTGAGCCTGTGTCGCCTTTTTTTTGAAAAGAGACTAGAATGGTAGTTTTAATGAACTGGGAAGCGGTAATGTCGACTAATCTCAGGATCATCTAAAAATATTGTGATACAAAAAAAAAAAATATATACTACTTGGAGCTTGAAGGTAAGCCACTCACAATATGTTATTATAAGTTGTTATAAATAAGTGTACATATTATCGGATGTTTTACATCCCTAAGAATCTTACTAATTTATAAATGCTCTTGCCCATTATTTAATGTACGCAACTTAACTACTGTCGACCTAATATTGAGTAAAAATAGTTATTAGTAAGTCTCATTTCAACATATGTTGTATTTTCATCGAAGTGAGAGTGATTATTATTTGATTAAATAAAAGAGATTTTTTTTTTATGTGAAAACAAGTTGTTTTTGATACATACTATTTCAACATGTCTTATACTCTCATTCTGTTTAGTAAAAGTTAAAAAAAAAAAAAAAAAAAAAAAAAAAAAAGGGAGAGGAAGAGAATGTGTACTTCATATTGTTTTATTTAGAAATTAATGTTAAACTTGACTAGAGATGATGAATACTTACCTTATTATTAGTTTTCTTTTCACTATTAAGATGTTGTGGTGAAATTTAGTTTTTTAAGTGATCATTTAACTCATAGTTAAAGTCCTAGTTGCATTTAGTCTTGACTAAAATAGTTTTTTTTATTTAAAGTTTTAAACTTTTAATTACAGGATTGATTTAGTATAATTAAGTGATAATTTTTGAAATTGTAGAGATTCTTCTAAATGTTTATAAGAGAAGTAAATAGTTCATTTGATTTCTTACTCATAAATTTAAAGTAATTTTATAGGGATTATATCCATCTCTACATAAACTAATTTACAAGACTATATTTTTTTAATACTAATCACTATACGAAATTGGCCAAAATATCATTGTTGATTTCTGGGGTGTTTATCTTTATTACTCCTAGTGTTTTAATTTATTCAAAATTATATCTTTCTTTGCCTTCTTGAAAATAAGAAGGATTTCAGGATCTTTCTTTTTTCTTTTGTAATGTTAAACTGAATCTTGACTTTTTAAATTATTAGTATGAGTGTAATATCTCAGGAATCAACGGTGATAAATGTTGGGTTCTACTGCAGATCAAGATTGAGTACTTGAGACTGGGTCAGATTGAGAATCCTGCTGTGTTATTTACCTGTATTCATTAAATTTTAAAGAATCGTAAATAATATTTGTGGTTATCCTTTTCATCGTTTTAATTTGTCTTTTAGTTTATTTATCTTACTGATTTCTTAATGTTAACTGGTGTAATCTTAACTTAATTTATTCTTTTTTTTATATGAGCAACTAATTTACTTAATTAAATATACAACAGGATTCATGTGATTGGAAATTTGACCCGGTTCTCACTTTAATTCTTTAATAAAGCTGAAGAATATTTATTGATCTATATTAACTAAGTATAATTTGCTGAGCAGAAGTTGCAATTAATTAAAGTAATGATCTGTTGCAGAAGTTTAATAAAAAGAACCCAACACAACATTTCAATAAAAACCGAATTAAATCCTATAGTATTCAAGAGACTCCCCTACGTCCCAAAAAATGGTGGTAGACTATAGATATTAGATCATATACGGCTGACCAAAAAAATAATATTTTGTTTCATTGACAACTAAATATTGATACAATACTACATTTAAAATAATTAAATATTTTCGGTAATTGCTACATTAACACATTATTTACCGTAATGGAACCACAGTGTCCTTAAGATGATCTGAAGAAACATCAACCTTACATTCTCAAAATAAAAGAAAAAATGAGATGTTTTACGGAAGAATAAATTATTACAAAATCGAATTTTAATTTATTTCTCTAAGACAAGTAAATTATAATAAATTATGTGTAAATAATGTTTTTACACAATTTGCAATCTTAAACCGATAATCTCTCAATATTTGTTTTGCACTAGAAAAATGATTAAATCAAAAAAAAAAAAAAAAAATCTTTGTTTTCTCAAAAATCGTTCTGTTCTCCGAAAAGATAAATAAAAAATCTAAATTGATTTAAACATATTTATGAAGACATTACAAGACAAATTTGAATAAAATGTAGACAACGTAGAACAAAATACGTACAGTCAAATCTTTTTCAAAAGTCTACAATAATAAAGTGATATTGGCCTCAATCTAATCATTATTAGTTTGCTATGAAAGGCATGTTTAGATAAGAAGAAAAAATTTTCATAATTAAAATACTAATACTTCTTAAAAATAACTATATTGTATTATGAAATGTAAGCATATTTCTGAAATAGAGTTTAACGTATAATAAAGATATATAATTAATGCTTTTACAAAAGTTTTCTTTATTTTGTAAGTGCAAAGTTTCTACAGTAATTTGAAGAAACATCCAGAATTTATAAGAATTGAAGTAGTCTAGGTTTTTGGAAGATTAAACTGAACTTTTCATGTAATGAGTGGTAAGTTTCATAATTAAGGAACTCATATTTCAGAAATATGCAAATGCAGTAAAATAGTTCCAGTGTGGAAGTTTTCTATTCGAATATACATGTACATATATTCATGACATAGTTAAGTATAATAAGATGTTATGAATATGTATATTACGAAATGGGTTGAAAATAAATTTCATTGCAAATTCACCCAGAAAAGTTGAATCAAAATATGCAGTATAGTACATATATTTTTAATTAACTTATTTGTACAGATGCAATAAAGGAAATCGTAATAATTAATACTGCCTCTGAAAATAAAGATCTCTGAATAGTCCTATAACGTTAATATAGAGGAAAAATTAACGAAAGTTATCATACTGTCCTTCGAAATAGTTATCCCCCATAACTATGCACCGCTGAGATCTGCTATACATGTCCTGGAAATTTTATAAGACATCTTCATTTGTGATGGAGTTCAAAGCTTCGTCACATTTCGGTGGATGTCAGCAATATGGTCAAACCTTTTTCAAAGAGTTTGAGTCTTAGAAATAGGAATAAGTCTGGAGGACTGAGATCTAGCGAGTGTTGTGGATGTTCAATTTACAAAACCCCCCATGAATTTTTTTCGGTGACTTGCAAAGCTTAAAATCAAACTTTAAACTGATCTTTTGTTCTTTCATTTTCCCGCTCTCAGTCAATAACCAACACACTGAACAAGCACTTAGTAAAGCACGTCTTACACAGAACATAAACAACGCTCAACTAAACAACGGTGGTGGAAGATGGCCAACACTTGCCTTTATGCAGGTGCAGCGTTTTGTTTCTCCAGTGTTGCTAGATCGGTTGTCCTGAATTCATTCACCTAATTTTTTTGTCAGAGGTAGTATTTTTGAGTGATTAAAAAATAGTTTCCAATATAAGGTGAATTTTAGTGACTTATTTTTTTTTTTAAAGAGATTCAAAGAAGATGTGGAAAAGATGTGGATTATTAAATATTTGAAAGATCTGCAGTTATCTTTCTAAGAGATTAAGAAGCGACTTTATAAAAGTTGGCATGTACGAATAGATTTTTTGCTCTGGTTAAACATTTTAGCAATGATTCTTAAAAAAAAAGTTTTTGAAAGTTTAGGTAAACACATTGATCAATATTGAAAAATGTTTATAGATGTATAATTGAATACCTCGTGTTTGATCTTTTTAGTAATCAGGCTGGAATATCCTACCCTGCTGGTAAAAAAATTTGACTTTTGTTTATCGCGTCTCCAAATAATCGATTATTCGACAAGTCTAAAAATTTCAATTGAATACTTTTAAGCCTTTGTTAGTTACAAGATTTTTAAAAGGACCTTACATATATAACGCTATCACTTTCTTGAGAGGAGGGGGGGGGGGTGGAACTTGATATCGTAAGATATGTCTGGGGTAAAGGAATTAGAATTACTTTTTTACATGATTATAATTTTTTATTCAAAGAAATTTTTCTTTTTCAAATATTTTCTTTCTTTCTCTTATTCTATCCTTCACTTCTGCTTTCATCATTTATATTCGAATAGTCTAATATTTTTATTATTTTTAATATTATATGCAAACGGAAACTTTTATTAAATACAATCAATGTTTATAAATTCATTTCATTATAAAATTTAGATAACCCTTACATTCAGGAGCATAAGGAAATGGTACATGTGTTTACCAATAAAGTAAGACAAAGAATTTTCATTATTTTGTTCATAAATTCTGCTTTTAACCTCCCTGGGTCAAGCACAAGTGGGGAAGTCTACTTTAGAAAGCAGCATCTGGAATAAAGCTACAATAAAATATTTTTAAATAGTAACTAATTGTTTTAGATGTTAATTATACATTTATTTCGTTTTTTAATATTTTATTGATTTCTTTATTCTGGCATAAAAGCGACTAATTACTAATGCATGTAAAATAATATGTTAAATCTGCCATCACTGTAAACGTATAAAAAGGAAAAAAAAATCTAAAAATAAAAAAGTTTTTATACATTGATAATGATATCATCGTTAATGTGTGTGAATATGGGGAATCGATGAATGTTAACCTATGATATCGTAAGGAGGGGAGATGTTTAAAATTAGCAAAATGTCAATAATGTTATATGTATGTAGACACTTAAATGTGAAAATTAGAGGCAAATGCGATAGTTGCAATGCAAAGATTTTGCATTCAAAAATATGAAAATTTAAAATTTGAGTAAACATTTAAAAATAAAAATCATTTTTCTCTATAACTTGGTGTGACATATTAAGAGTAATTACATTTTATATGTTTTATTCATTATCTATAACATAGAGATTTCTTTTGTTTTCGTTACAACATTATTGTTCATATGTAACAACATTTTAAGGGGATAATTAATATTAATAAGTGGTACACGGATTATTAATTGTGTATCAATGTGTAATCAGTGTATCAATGATGACAATTTTAACAAACAATTTTATTGAGAAATTCTTAATTTTAATAATGGTAAAAAATAATAAATAACTTTTCACAAAAATAATTCGATTTATTTAATTTACTCAGCATTATAGAATGTTAGCAAATATTTTAGCCTAACATATATGTAAAAAATAACTAATCTTTAATAATGTGCTAGTATTCAAAACTTTGATAAAAGTTTCTGTAATTTTCAGAGACAAACATGCTTTTCAGTGATGGAAAATCATTAATATTTTCTGAAATTAGAACATACTTTAAAAGCTTAAAAGCAAACTTTTCCGATAATAGTCTTATGTTTTCTTGATTAACGAACCAATCTCATGGAAATATGTAAATGCAGGAGACAAATATTTCGCGGAAAAAGTCTGTTGCTCCATCTTTATAAAATATAATGATTTTCTATTTCATATAATATCTATGTCGTATAATAATTAGTATAGAAATTTTTACTCTGTTAAATTAGAGATTTAGTAATACATTATTTTGTGTGATATCAGTGCTGCCATAAAACTTAATAAATGTTTATGTTTTTGTGTGCATTATGTTTATGTTATTTAGTAATATTAATTCATATTTTGTGATATATAATTTACATTCATTCCTTTTGTTATTTATATGATTTATATATTATTTATTTAAATACTGGCGAAAAACTATCTTTAAAAACAATTTAATTTGGACTATATAAAATATATGTCTGTGTGTTTCTGTCTAAGAGGAGATGTTCTTTTCAACATTTTGTGAAATTTTAATTTTTTTATCTTAACAATTCAGACAAAATTAAGTTTCTTTGTTTTATTATAATCTGTATCAAGATATTTATCGCAATTAATTCTTCCAATTTCTAGTTTTATTTTTACTACTTTTAATTTCATTTTTAAATAGAAAGATATTGTTGTCATAGGTACAAGTTGTAAAATATGTGCTGTATCATACTACACATAATTGTACCTTTGACCACGTGTTGTTGCACCAGTGACCAGGCAATTAGGTAACACAACAACAAAGAGAAAATCCTTTTATTCAATATCATTGTAAACAATTTTAGATAAAATGGATATAGGACACTGTAAGATATATTAAGACATGCACATTTAAGCATATTAAGATGAAGACAAAATAAAATGCATTAAATAAACAATTATCTGAACTGTCAAATGAAATAAAAATTTAAGCTTTCTTTTTCTATTATTAAAAAAAATAAACTTATAAAGATCGTTTTTTTTTCTTTTTCTGAGACATTACATAAACATGAAGTAACAGCTGATATGTGGAAAATTTAAGCACATAATTCCGAATAAATACATATCTGTACATTTTTAAAAGCGTCTTCATTTTATCAACACTTTTTTTTCAAATTTCTCTTCAAGTATCAGAATAAAGATCCATACTTAAATATACTCATTTTTTTTTCAAACTAAGAAGTCACTTTGCACTAATCTACCAACGACTGATACAATCACATTTATATCAACACAAGTAACAGAATGTAGCGTCCCTGAGCTAGTAATCTGTATTGGGTAAGAAAAAAATCAATCCGTTTAAAATTTTTTTGATTTTGTGCGAAGAATCAAAAATGTAAATTTTTAATTAAATGAATGTAGAAGTGTTTGAGAAAAATATCTTAAAATAACAAACCAATCAAAAATTTCCTTCAAAATTAAATGTTCATTTCCCCAATGACTTGTCTTTTAAAATTAAGAAATTCATTTGATTTAATCTTGTATTATCTCAAATTAAAAGATACATAAACGCTAAGAAATTAATCGTTTGGAAATTAGAAACTGGTTTACAAATCTTTTCAAGTTTCCGAAATTCTGTTTAAATAAATTAGTGCCATTATTTTATAATGTATATTTATAAAGTACCAGAACTCTCTCGATTTATCTTGTAGCATGTATTTTATAATGTCTCTTTTTGACTACCAGTACTCTCTTGATTTATCTTTTAGCAATTGCAGATAATTCTTAATGAGTTAATTTATATACATAGCTCAATTCGTCTCTTTTATAAAACTGCACTGAGGATTTATGATAAGGATGCACTTGATTATTGAAGAATTTTCTTTTGTTAACTATATTTTAGATTAGTTAAATGAAAGCTGTGAGAATCACGTTCAACCAAAAATTATAACAGCTTACAATTTATAAGCATCGTAAAAGCAATTTTGCCATTTTTAATATTTTCATTAATAAATTTCAAATTAGTAGAAATTTTGAATAACAATATTCGCTCACTTCATTACGGAATGTTTAATACTTTCTTTATAAACATGTTCCTCATTTTCATGTAGGTTTATCACAGATAGTTTAATTTTTCTTTTTATGGCTCCCTTTTGCATCTTGAAGGCGTTTACTCTTCAAATAAATATTATGTTACAACGTAACTAGATAATCCACTATAATTTTTATACTGTGTCATTGTACCATTCTTATTTAAAAAAGAAACAAACAAAGACTTATAATATCTTTTAAATTGGCAACGCTGCATATGAGACATTTCACGATTCAAATTGTATTGCGAGTAGTAAATTTCCAATTGACAGAAAAATGCCCGAACCAAACTTCGAAAGAGGGATCTCTTAAAGGAAGCTTAAACCAGTGACCGAGAGGTTCTGCTCACATAGTTGGTAGACGGCAGGGGCTATATTCGAACTCGATGGCGCCCGTTCACCTAATCATTCGTAGTTTTTCGCAGTTTTCTTAGAACCTTGGATAAGTTTGCGCAAATATAGGTTAGGTTACCTAAGCAAGAGCATCATGGGAGGATCATTAAGCTATATCGGGTAAAAAATAGTTTAAAAAATCGCTTTTTATACAAATAATTAAAAATAAATCTTTTTAATTAAATGAACGTAGAAATTATTTGAGAAAAATATTTTGAAAATAACAATTTAATCGAAAATATTCTTCAAAATTAAATGTTTAAATCCCCATCACTTATCCTTTTTTATTAAAAAAATTATCTGATTTAACCTTTTATTATCTTCAATTTAAAGGAACTCAAATCAATTTAGATAACCGCTGAGAAATTAATCCTTTGGAAATTAGAAACTCTTTTATCAAGGGCGGCGCCAGAGGGGGGGCCGTGGGGGCATATGCCCCCCCGTCGGGCATACCTGGCCCCCCCATCGGGGTCAAAATTCAATTTCGTCGGGGAAAATATTTTGACTTTTGAATTTCAGCCCATTCAAATTGGGTCGAAATATGGAGCTTTTTTTTTTTTTTTTTGAAAGTCGGATTGACTAAACTAATTCTTTTTTATACATCGGTTTCTGACTGAAGTTTGATTCTTACAATTTGAGTTTAGATAAACCCGAATTGTCGAAAAAAAATCTGAATTTTTAAAATAAAAATCTACATGGATGACAGCATAGGATGATGCATGAATGACTCTATGCATGTTTATTTTTCAACAAAAAGATAAAATTTATACTAAAAATCAATTTTATACTTTTTAACTACATTAAATTTGTGGATCAGTTTTCGCTTATTTTGGATTTACGATCGGCTTGGTAATGAAGAATTTTTAGTTCAGTTAAAATACGAAAACGAAAATTATTTTGTCGGGGTTGTCTTGGATAACAAGTAGAATGCTTCATCGTGTGGGGCAAACTGCACCTAACATGACTCGCAATCTGGACCGGATCGGGTTGAGCCTAAATTTTTGTCGTTGAGTGTCGGATTAAAGTCGGATTAACTTTGTTTCAGGTTCGGGTTGGATGTTGATACTTATGGTTCTTGATTCGAGAAGAATTGATCTCTCAAAAGAATTTACAAAACTTATTTTAAGATGAAAAACTGTATTTGAATGTCAATGAATTTATGTATACTGATTTTTTTTACTTAAAATCTGAAATTGTTACTGAATATATATTTGTAAACATATTCTTACATAACTGCATTACAGCATGGATATATTTTTTCATCAGCTACAATTAGAATTTGGTTGGGTTGAAATATTTCGGGTTCAGGTCGAAATGTAGAGATGTCTAGCTCAAATCGGGTTTCGGGTAGATTCCCGATCCTGCATCTCCTCGGAAAATTAAACTCAACTCGACTGGTGGTTTTAGTCGGACCTGGCTAAAGTTAATTTTTTTTCGGAAAGTTTAGGATTGACTTCTATTTTTCGAGTCGGGTAATTTTAATTGTTTTAGCGTATGGGCTCGATTCTATCAGATTCCTCAAAAGTATCCCCAAAATATATTTTAAAATGAAAAATTACATATTAGGATGAGCGAAGCGAATCCTCTACTAGTCCACTCAAATTACAATTTGTCGTACGCTTTACAAAAAAACTATTCAATATTTTAACTTCAAATTAAACAGAAAAATAAATTATGATCTGTAGATTTGCAGAATATAATTTTTTTTACAGTAAAACGTTAAAAAAATTATTATTTTAATTAATTTATTTTACATGCATTTCCAATACGGACGCATTTTAGCAAATAAATAAAAAATGAAACGCGTATATTTTCAGAAAAAAAAGTTTAAATCGTGGAGTAAATAATTATAGATAGAATCATGATTAATTTATTAAATAAAACATGTTTTCATTATCCCGCAAAATCGTTTGCACAGATGACACTTAAACATTTTAAAAGAATTGTTTTATGGATTTTTTTTTTTTTTTTTTTTTTTTTTTTTTGTAAACTGGCAACAAAATAATTGTAAACAAATACGATCTCACAGAGGATGAGATAGAGAGAGAGAGAGAGAGAAAATTAATTCTTAAATTTGTTATATAAATGAAAAATTAAAAGATCTGCGTGAAGTTGTTGGTTCAAGCTCTTTATAAATATTTTTGCGAAGGTCGTATTGTGGCTAAATAATATCGACTCATTAATCAGAAGGATTTTATAGAAAAATAAGACTTTAATAAGTTCGCAAACACAACAATAATTATTCGTGAAAACGTCACTGCGAGAATGAGAGAGCGCTTCGTTAAAAGGTAATTCCATTAATTGAGTTGCCATTCGCAGAAAGTAAAAAGTTCTCCCACGCGGAGAGAATTACAGCAATTCTCATACGCTAACATGTATAAAAACGAAGAAATTAAAATAAAATGTTTTACAGTTAAAAATTCATAGTATCAACGAAAGCAGATTTCAAATGTTTTATCCAGAAAATAAGATTTTGAAGAAGTAACTTTCTTCAAGCTTTCTTCAAATATATTATTCTAAAATAGCTATCAAAGATTATCGGATGTTGATTACAAAGATTGGAAACATGCATATTTCAAACAATTAAAAAAACACCAGTGGCTACTTGAAATTGTAAAAACATCTTTAAAAGAGCTTTTAGTTGAAAATTTAAAAAGAATTTGTAAAAATTTACTTCGAAAATATCTTATTATGCCGGTTTTACATCATAAATAAAAAATTAAAATGCGCCAAAACATAAAATAACGTTTTTGTTTAATAAAGATGCAAAAATAATAATAATAAAAAAATATTGTTACTTTCAAATATCTGTTTTATAAAATAATGCTTCGCGAATCCAAACAAAGCATGGCTTTTGCTAGTTTGAATGTCAATGAATCAATATACAGATATATCGATTTTTCTACATAAAAAATATAATTGATACTAGACTACTTTTCCATTATTGCTTTACAAGATGGAATTTTGTTTTTACATACTGAGTTGGGATTGCGTTCGGAATGAATGTAGAGGTAATTTAGCCCCAGAAACCACAAGACTTCGACTGACAATGTATGTGCATAGTTTCAATAACTGGGCGAAGTTCAAATGCCCATCCCAGGAAAATATTTGCAAGCTAAGTGCAATATGGAAAAGTGTGAAAGCTCGAAGATTTTGCGAGAGAGATGCCCTTGATCTGCGGTGCAGAGCAGATGGGTTTCCTGCACGCCCGAGTTTTTAACGGAACGAGATTCCGTTTTAGAACTGTGTAAAAGGGATCGATTGATACCCATATTAACTTTAATCAGTTATGTTTGTGTTCATTTTATACTTTACTTAGCCTAGAATTGTATATGTACCAGTTATATAATCAAGAGCTTATTTTTAATTAAATATTCACTCAGTGAAATATTGGAACTGTGATTTATTTCTAACACCCGTTTTTCATCCGCCCCACTTCTACAAATTTTGGGGGCTCGCCCTGGATGAACCAGTGGACTTCTGTTCGGTGATAAAGTTGGATGTTCCCTGCTACTCCAGTGATTGCTGGAATCGTCGCTGTTTTTACGAAGAAAGCTGAGCTACTTCGACTGTCCGAGAGCTGTGTGTGTTTGAGATGTCCGGAAGAAAACAGTGCTGTTGCGGTGCCACAAGAAACAACTCGTAGTGCATTTTTTTTTTACGAGTTGCGCGAGTGATTATTTATGCAACGAATTTAGGATTTTTTGTGCAACGAATTTGTGGTTCTTTTCTGCAACGAATGCTGGTAGTGTGTTTTTTTTTACCAGCTAAGTACTATTTTTTTACCAACCGATTAATTGTGCGTACTGGGTGCATGTTTTATTTTTCAAGAACCCTCGCTGTGATTTTTTTTTTTGCGAGGCGATTTTTGCGCGAGTGAAATTTTTTTTCGAAGCCAAGTGATACAGGGCTGAAATGTCCTAATATTTTAGTATTTTCAAGCCCGGTGCATTTTTTTAGGGCTTATATTTTTTAACATATACAGATATGTATTGAGATATTGATCAATCTATATTGAGTGTTTTCATAATTATTATATATATTTGATTTGAAGTTATTGATATATTTGGTATATTATTTTTGTATGTGAGAACAGAGGATATCCACAATGAAGTAAGTGTTTTTTTTCCCATAAATGGTAATTAAATATATAACTTATAGCATCTTGCTTTTATTTTAAACATTAAAGAATTTTGTTTTGTAATGTGAGTTTATGAATAGAAAATAATTTTGCTTATATATATATTTTTATAAGATATTTTAGTATATCTGATAGAGTTTTTGTAGGAATAATGGCATATTTGGTAAGAGCAAAGAAAATAGACTTATTGTCAGTGTTAAATGAATTGGGGCTGAGTGCTGAGGAAAGCGCGACAAAAGTTCAGTTAGCCGACATAATAACCAAATCGGACGGTTATAATGAAGACCTAGTCAAAAACGTATTAGACGGTCTCGTTAGCGAACGGTTAGAACAAGGAAAAAATAAAGAAATCGAGGAAAACGAAAAAAAAAGCATATGAATTAAAAAAATTAGTGTTAGAACTTAGCGCAAAAAACAAATCCGAAATGATGCTTAACGCCGGAGTGAAAACTCCTGATGTTTTAAAATTAATTGCGAGGTATGATGTCAATGAAGAAATAAGTATATATCTCACGTTGTTCGAAAGACAAATAAAAGGATTAGGGGTAGAAAAGGAGAATTGGGTGACTTATTTGCTAGGTCTGTTACCATTAGAAATAGTTAACATAATAGGTCGCGAAAATGAGGAACTCTCGAATGATTATGATTATGTTAAACAGTTATTATTGAAAAGATTCAAGCTTAGTGCGGAACAATTTCGACAGAAATTTTTTGCCCATAGAAAAGAAAGTTCGGCCTCGTATCGCGATTATTCATTTGAACTTACGAATTTTTTAGAACAATGGTTGACAGGTCTGAACATTTCGTCTTTTGAAGATTTAAAAAACCTTCTAGTTATTGACCAAATAAGGAAAAAATTACCATCGTAAGTAAGGGAGCATTTTATTGATGACTTGCCTAAGTTTACAAAGGTCTCTGATTTTATAAGTAAACTTGATGATTATGAGGCGGCCCGTAATATTGTTAGGAAGAATTCGGAAGTAAAAAATAGCGATAGTAAACGTTTTTCTCAGAACATAGAGAACAAAAGTTTTGGCCGGAAGAACAATTTTTCCCAAAACAACAAGAACGGGGTAAGGAATAATTATAACCCTTTTAAAACTAAATGTTTTTATTGCAATGAATTTGTCTCTCATAAATCGAATCAGTGTCCTCGCAGAATGGATGGAAATAAAAGTAATCACTATGGTTTAAATAATACGAAAGCGGTGAACGCCATGAGTAACAAATTTTGTCCGTCGGATAAAATTGTTAAAAGTATTGAAATTAAAGGGAAACGTGTAAATTGTTTTGTTGATAGTGGGTCAGATGTGACAATGATAAACAATGAACTTTATAGAATTTTGGGAAGGCCTAATTTAAGTAAGAATGATGTGAAATTGACAGGTATTAGTGGTGATGGAGTAATTCCTTCAGGTTTTTTCAATACTAATATAAAAATTGATGATGTTAGTGTAATTTGCGATGCGTACGTTTTGCAGGATTTAAAATATGAAATGCTTCTCGGAAATAACTGTTTGAATAAATTAAATTTCGAAATATCAAACAATGGCTTAAAAGTGACAGGTAAGCGGAACGATGAAAAAAGTTACAGTGTAAACGTTGTTACGAAGATGCCCTTAGGAATTCCAAAGATAGGCACGGTCAAAGATGTTAAAAACATTCTCACGGTTAAATCTGACTTGCGGTTAGATGTTGAAGAGGTTCCCAGGCCCGACCCACATTTGCGGTTGAATTCTTCAAACACACCCATGACTGAAAATTCTTTAGATGATTCTCATGAACCCGAATCTGTTTGCTTAGCAGAAATAGCTAATGCGGTTAATGTAAATGAAATCGATATGACGCATATTGCCGACTGCGGTTTAAGGGAAGAATTAATTAATTTGATTACGAATTATAAGCCTGAGAAAACGAAAAGTGTTGACTTGAAAGTTAAGATAGTGTTAAGCGATGACATACCAGTAGTACAAAGACCGAGGCGATTAGCGATTGCTGAACAAGAATTTGTTGATACACAAATAGGAGATTGGCTTGATAAGGGTATTATAAGAGAAAGTTGTTCAAATTATGCTGCACCAATTGTTTTAGCGAAAAAGAAAAATGGAGACTACCGATTATGCGTAGATTATAGGAAACTTAACAAAAAGATAATTAGAGATAATTATCCCCTTCCAGTAATAGATGATATTTTAGATGAGATTGGGCAGAGTAAGGTGTTCAGTACATTAGATTTGAAAAATGGATTTTTTCACGTAGAGGTTGATGAGGATAGTAAAAAGTTTACTTCGTTTGTTACGAATAATCAACAATTCGAGTATAATGTAATGCCATTCGGTTTAAATGTCGCTCCCCAATTTTTCCAACTTTACATATATGCATGCCTTAAAGAATTAATAAGAGATAAAACGATTTCCGTGTACTTAGACGATATAATCGTCCCTGCGCAGACTGAAGAAGAGGCGCTTTCTAAATTGAAACGCGTGTTTCAGGTAGCATCAGAGTATGGCCTCGAGTTTAATTTTCCTAAATGTCAGTTTTTGAAGAGAAAAATCGAATTCTTAGGATACGTAATTGAGAATGGAACAATTCGACCTTCCGAAACACATGTTATAGCTGTTACAAAATTTCCTGAACCAAAAGATAAAAAGCAACTCCAGAGTTTTTTGGGACTTACCGGATATTTCAGGAAGTATATCGCTGATTATGCTAGAATTGCTAGACCTTTGAGTGATCTTTTAAAAATGGAAAATGAATTCAATTTCGGACCAAGTCAAAAAGAAGCTTTCCAAATTCTAAAAAATAAACTGTCTAGTAAGCCAGTATTACACATATTTAGAAAGGGGGCGGAAACGGAATTACATACGGATGCTAGTAGTTTAGGTTTCGGAGCAATCTTGTTACAAAAAGATGATTACGTAAATTTACATCCAGTTCATTTCATGAGCAAGAAAACAACGCCCGCTCAAGCGAAATATAGTAGTTATGAGCTCGAAGCACTTGCTGTCATCGAAGCATTAAAGAAATTTCGAACTTATTTGTTAGGAAATAAATTTAAAATAATAACCGATTGTTCTGCTTTTCAAAAAACCTTAGAGAAAAAAGATCTTACACCTAAAGTTGCGCGGTGGGCATTATTTCTTCAAGAATTTGACTACCAAATTGTTCACAGAGCCGGAAATCAAATGAAACATGTCGATGCATTGAGTCGTAACACGGTTTTAACTTTAACGCGTTCACAGGATGAACTTACTGCAAAATTGACTAAAGCGCAAAACGAAGATGATTACATTCAAACTATAAAAACATTAGTTGAAAAAAACGAAAGTAATGATTATTTTGTTAGGCGAAATATTGTGTACAAATATGAAAACGGTAGAGAATTAATTATTGTGCCAGAAAGCATGCAAAGGGAAATTATTCGTGAAATTCACAATAAGGGACATTATGCTGTTGCTAAAACTGAAGCGATCGTGAAACAGGATTATTATATTCCTAACCTTCGAAAACAGATCGAAAGCGTGATAGGAAATTGTATTGAGTGCATACTATGTAACAGGAAACAAAGTAAAGGTGAAGGATTGCTAAATCCCATCCCTAAACAAGATACGCCTCATCAAACTTACCATATCGATCATTTAGGTCCGCTACCTTCGACAAACAAAAATTATAATTTTATTTTCTCTGTAGTGGACGCTTTCACAAAATTTGTGTGGTTTTATCCTGTCAAAACAACATCTGCTAAGGAGGTGATTTCGAAATTAAAAAATCAACAAGTGGTATTTGGAAATCCAGAACGCATAATTAGTGATCGTGGAGCCGCTTTTACTTCAAATGAATTTAAGGAGTATCTCGAAGATGAAAAGATAGAACACGTTTTAATTACGACAGGTATACCGAGGGGAAACGGACAGGTAGAGCGATCACAGAAAACACTCATAAATATCCTGAGTAAATTATCCATCGATGATCCGACGAAATGGTATAAATATGTGCCAACCGTACAACGAATAATGAACAGTACGATTTCGCGTAGCACTCAGTATACCCCTTTTGAGTTATTAACAGGAGTAAAATTAAGGGATAAGGAGGATTTAAATATTAAACGAATTATTGATGAGGAACATGAAAACGCGTTCATGGAAGAAAGACTTAACAATAGAAATATTGCTAAGCAAAACATTCTAAAAATCCAGGAAGAAAATAGTAAAAGTTTTAATCGTAAGCGGAAAAAAGCAAGGTGTTATAAAGTTGGTGATCTAGTTGCCATAAAAAGAACCCAATTTGGGGTCGGCATGAAATTACGAATTAAATACTTTGGTCCTTACAAAGTGATCAAAATCAAAAGCAATGACAGGTACGATGTCGAAAAAGTGGGCTTCCAAGAGGGTCCAAGAGTGACATCAACTGCAGCTGACTGCATGAAACCATGGGTTTCTACACCCTAAAATATGATGTTTTTCAAGTATTTCTTTTATGTGTTTTTTTTTGTTGCAGTTTATTTGTTTATGTATCGCCATATAGTGTTTTATGACTCCAAGTACATCCGTTTAACGTTATTTTTTTTTTACATTATTTTATGCAAGAAAAAAAAACTGAACTGTGACTGAAGAAAAAAAAAACTTTTAATAGTTTATGAACACTTGGACTAGCACCAGACTTTTTATTATTATTATTAGTTTTTCAGGGATTTAATATGGAATTTTAGTGTTTGTGTTTTGTGATTTCACTATTTTTATGAAAGTCGTATGGAGTCTGATCTGGAGCTTATAGTTGGTATTAAGCTCTGTGAGGGCACAGATAGGTCAGGATGGACGAGATGTAGAGGTAATTTAGCCCCAGAAACCACAAGACTTCGACTGACAATGTATGTGCATAGTTTCAATAACTGGGCGAAGTTCAAATGCCCATCCCAGGAAAATATTTGCAAGCTAAGTGCAATATGGAAAAGTGTGAAAGCTCGAAGATTTTGCGAGAGAGATGCCCTTGATCTGCGGTGCAGAGCAGATGGGTTTCCTGCACGCCCGAGTTTTTAACGGAACGAGATTCCGTTTTAGAACTGTGTAAAAGGGATCGATTGATACCCATATTAACTTTAATCAGTTATGTTTGTGTTCATTTTATACTTTACTTAGCCTAGAATTGTATATGTACCAGTTATATAATCAAGAGCTTATTTTTAATTAAATATTCACTCAGTGAAATATTGGAACTGTGATTTATTTCTAACACCCGTTTTTCATCCACTATTCATTTTAGAAGTTTTGTCAAGTTCGGGTTATCTATTTTTTAAAAACTGGTTCAGGTTGAATGGATATATAATTTATTAGCTCAGGTCAGGTATAACCCATTCCGCGGAGGACTCCGTGCTCGGAAAACAATCCGCGAATTGAACTATCCCCCCTCCATTGATTAGATTCCGTAAAAACAGAAAAAATTGCACTTTAATTTTGCCATTTCTACTCCACCTACCGCAAAAAATACAGAAAAAACACAAAATACCTGAAATACTCACACCTAAACAGCATGTTCGTCAAATTACATGGGTATTCTGGCATCTGTGTTGCTTAGTACTATTCGTGTTAGAAAAGGAATTTAAATCCCTTTTATCTATAAATATGTAAAAATGAGAAATCTAAGATCAAAATTTAAAAAAAAAAATCTTATGTCAGAAGGCAGAAATTTATTAAAATAATAGAAAAGATGAAAATCAAAGGAATGCTTCGGCAATGTTGAGCGGGAAATTTTTCTCCTCGCAGACCTCTAACCCGCAACCTCTAACCCGCAGCTAAATCTCATGCATAACCCGCAGTTTGAATCAGCGATATATTTATAATTGCAGATCGCTTTTCGCTGATATTAAAATAATTCACTTTTAGATTCCCAACTATTTTACAATTTTTCACTTCATTTACATTTCTCTTGGAAATTTTGTGTTAAAGTTTTTGTTTCAGATTTAAATTCTGATCTTATCAAAATTTGGAACATCACACTTTGTGCATTTGATCAATGTACACTCTAAAACAAAATGGAAATTGAAGATATTTTCCCCCATTGTTTTTATTATTATTTCTATAGCTAAAAAAGTCTGCTTTATTTTGAAAATTTTTTCGAAAATAAAGAAAATTAATCAATTTAATGCTAAAACTACCTGAAATCCTTCAATATCTACAGATGCATTTTTTTAATTAAAGGACTGTTTAATTAACTGTGCAACAACGCTGTGTACTAGGATTTTCTATTATTGACTGATTTTTTACTTACCTCTATTTTCTCTCAAAATATGAAAAATTCATGAATCAAATCTCAATTTTTAAGAAAATTCTACAATCAAAAGACAGAAAATTCTTCAAGGAATAGAAAAATCCGTTCCAACCACACGTGCGTTCCAGCAAATTACTGCTTGTATGTTTTATTTTTTGCGAAATGTTTTTTGAGAGTTTATAAAATAATTACATTTTCTCAAAAATGACTAAATTAGAAAATGATGAAAAAAGTAAAACGCGGTACTTATAAACTCTTAAAATTTATATATTTCAAAAATTCTAGTTCGATTAATTACTTTCACATTAATTTCAAGGAAATTAGTATTTAGTACAGCAACGTGTTCAGATTTAACGAAAAAGGATAAGAAAGAAATTTAAATTTTATACAGATTTTGTTCTAGCCAAGTATGTTGTTTCTTCATACTCGTATTCTTATTTAGATTTCAAACTAACGATGTTTAAACTGCAAAGAACAGCTGCGGTTCACCAAAAGGAAATGCATGACTATCTGTTTTGAGTAGTTTTCAAATTCTGTTCTGCAAGTTAATATAAAACAATGCTGTAGATGCCGACTGCTAGAATGATAAAGAGATCGATGAATATGTTGTTTATCGTCTATTTAATGCTTTTTTTTTTTACAAAAATAATATAATTAATAATACAGTAACGGTAAGAACAATGCTACAATGACCTTTTAAAGAACGAATCTGACTATAAAACAATGAAATTTATGACTTTGCAAATTTTGCATTTGAATTATTATTTCTACTAATTATAAATACTTTATGAGTTCAATCTTTTTACGAATGTGTGAACTATAATATTTTTCTGCAGTACATAAAAAGTTTCAAGTCTTTCATACGAGTAAGTTCAAATGATTTCTTATTTCTTTGCGTTTGTATGTAATTTGATATTTTTACCCGAGTGCTTTAATTTTAAAACTTCTTTATACGCAGAATTCGTAATTTTGTTGATAATAATAATTTGACTTTTTAAAGAAATTATGTAAGTTTTTCATTTGTATTTTTGCTTTCAGTAATACATACAGTTACGCCTCATATATTACGTACGACATGGATTAAACATTAATATTCCTGGGCCCAACATAAACAAGGTTTAAATGAAATTTCAGTTTTACAATTTTCGGAACTGCCAATTTTTAAACTTCTAAATATCGCACATTTTAAATTTTTACACAGTGACATAGAGAAAAAAATGCTCTTTTAAATGAAATTTGTTTGCAAACTTTACCACAATTTGTTTTCGAATTATTAATATTTTAAAAGTTTTTATTACATTTTTTGTCATCGTGTCAACAGAAGTATTCCATTTTTGGACATTAAATATGGACCAATCACAAAACGAATAAAATAAAATAAGCTCAGGAATTCAACCAATAAAAAGATTCAGATCTGCTTCAGATTTTCCAGTTCTCCACCGAGATTAACAACTATTTTCCAAATAGTTAAAAAAAAAAAAAGATTAATTCTTTTTGATCAGAACTCTTCGTGTAAAACAGTTTATAACAATATCGAAGTAAAATTCGTGTTTTGTAGAAATAGAGTCAAGTCGGGTCGAGATTTTAACTTTTTTTTGGAGGGGGGGGGAGGGGGAAGGGGCTAATATATATAATACTTGCTAGACCATATAAGCAGGACAACTTTTTAAATTTTACTCAGACCGAAACATTAATTTATTTTGTATGAACTGGGCCCTTGAAATTTTTGCCCACGCAATTTTTAGGACCTGCTCCAGCACGCGGGGACCTCTGATATATGTTATGAACTTGGCCCCCCTGTCGGGGATACAGTGCCCCCACGTCGGGCAAATTCTGGCGCCGCCCTTGTCTTTTATCGATCTTATCAAATTGGTGAAATATTGTTTAAGAAAATGAGTTCCATTATATTATGATTTTTATTTCTTTACTACCTTTACTCTGTCGATTTGTCTTTTAGCAAATGCAGATAATTCTTAATGAGTTAATTTATATACATAGCTTCCTTCTTCTGTTTAATAAAATTGGATGGCGGATTTTTGTATAAAGATACTTTTGATTATTGAAGAATTTAGTTTTCTTAATTGTGGTTAAGATTTGTTAAATGAAACTTGCAAACATAAATCAAAACAGCTTACAATTTATAAGCATCGTAGGAGCATTTTTGCTATTTCGATGATATTTCCATTCATAAATTTCAAATTAGTAGAAATTTTGAATAGTAATATTCGCTAAACTTCATTACGGAATATCTTATATTTACTTTATAAACATGTTCCTCATTTTCATGTAGGTTTACCACAGTTTAATTAGATTTTTTAATTTAAGTTGTTTTTTATAGTTTAATTTTTCTATTTATGGTTCATTTTTGTATCTTGACTTTTCAAATAGATATTACACTGTAAAAAAACGGACAATGTTACGGAAGTATTACTAATGATCTGGACGCAAGGACAATTTACTGTTTTTTAACGGAAAATTTCCATAAATTCCTGAAAAAAACTCGAAAACACGGAGTATTTTCCGGAATTTACAAAAAATTTACTGTTAAAAACAGTAAGTTTTACTGGCGTTCATATTACCAGTAATATAGAGACAAATTTTGACCATTTAAGTTTTATATCAATTCCATATATTTTTTAATTCGTAATTTTTTTTAATATTTTTTATTCATGTCTTTTCATGAAGGAAGAATAAATGTATTTTTTTTAAATTCAAGATATTTCTGATACCACTGGTAATCTATCACTATCATGTTACGAATTATACTTATATATTAATTAAGCTTTTTTGGTTGTTAAGTCTGGATAAACCTGAGATAACAATTCATGATTTTAACGTGAATTAGTAATGTCCCTTTATGAGGCAAGTTTCATTCAATAATTTAGGTAAAATACCTTTCATCTTTATAATAAATAATATTTATAATAATCATACATTATTAATTATTAACATGACCTTTACTTTCAATAGTTTAATCATTTTAAAAATTATCTAATATTTTATTATTTTAGTTCCTTAATTATTTAAATAGTTTTCATATTATAAGATTTCATTATAGTTTAGATTGCATTATTAATTACATTCGAATTACAGCGTAAACAAAACAATGACCAGAAATCTGCAAAATTCTAAAATCCGCACAAATTCTCGTTCCAAGCTCTTCAGGTTTGAGGAAGTCTATTGTTTCATGTTAAATTGAAATATTACGACAGTCTAATGAAAAAGAAATTACTATTTTCGCTGACTTTTCAGAAAATCTTCTTTTTAATTGCGCCGATGAATTTCAAAGCATTAATTTAAAATCAAAATTTATCTTCTTCTTTATCTTTGTATGCCGTTTTGAAGATGAAATTAAATAATTCTACTTGATTTAATCATTTACTGATTTAAAATGAACATTCCTTAAACGATATCTCTGCCTTATTCAATTTCAAAACCAAACTAAAACAGTTCATGCCGTTGATTAATTTTCGAAAAATTTTACATCAATTGATATTTTCTGAAAAAATTTCAACACTGCTACATTCTCTTAAATAAATCTCTGTATAAGAAAACATGCATAATTATGTAAATCTTTGCAACTAATGCAGGCATTAATCTCAACGAAAGAATATTATTACAATACAAGATCTTTCTTTGCTGTAATTGTTAAGTACAAACGGAAACATTTAGAACTGCAGTTATTTGCATGTAAGAAGTTAATCATATTCTCATTAGCATGAAGAGATAATTAAATTGAGATTGTAATTTGATGTAATATATATCAAATCTAAGTAGTTTGTTAGATGTGTTTAAAAGTAAAGATTTTGCTTTTTGTTTATATTTTGTTTTCCAATGATTAAAACGCGAAAAACCATTTTTTTTTTTTTTTGGTTTTGAACATTACGTTAATATAAAACAAGAAATATGTTGCATAATTTAATAAAGGCGAGAAACGTAACTGTTTTCGAAATTAACCAACTGTAAAAATGCGTCTACTATCAAAATAATACCCTGAACATGCATTTTGAATAAAGAAAAATGAAATTAATTAAAAATCACAATTTTCTTCATCTTTATCGTTGTATTTTGTTTACGAAATGAAACAAAATTTTTATACATGATTCAAACATTTACTTATTTAAAATTAGCA
The DNA here is from genome assembly GCA_964019185.1 of Maratus speculifer. Classification (NCBI taxonomy): domain Eukaryota; kingdom Metazoa; phylum Arthropoda; class Arachnida; order Araneae; family Salticidae; genus Maratus; species Maratus speculifer. Next base: position 141,424,849 of record OZ025300.1, read on the forward strand.
TTTTTAAACGATAACTGCCTTATTCAATTTCAAAACAGAACTAAAACAGTTTATACTATTGACTAACTGTCGGAAAATTATACAAAAATTTTATATTTTCAAAGATTGTTTCAAATATGTTGAACATTGTTCCTGTCTCTTAAATAAAACTCTGTGTATGAAAACATGCATAATTATGTAAATCTATGCAACTGTTAAAGACATTTAACTAAACGAAAGAATGTTATTACAATTCAAGATGTTCCTGCGTTGTAATTTTTAAGTACTAGTGAAAACATTTAGAATAGTGGTCAATTGTAAATAAGAAGTTAATCTTATTTCATTTGCATGCAGAGATAATTAAACTGAGATTACAATTGAATGTACATTGTATTAAATTTAACAGCTTATTAGACCGTCAGTGTTTTATAGTAAAGTGTTTATTTTATTTTATTTTATTTATATTTATCTTTACTTTTTGAATGAAGCAATACCATTATACAATGAATAATGCACGAAAAACCTCAATTTTGTTTTCGTTTTTTAACATTATGTTTATGTAAAATAAGGCTAGAAACAAAAGTATTTTTTTAAATTCCCCATTTTTTTAAATTCAATTTTAGATGTAAACTCAAATTTTTACCTCCTTTGATGATGACGCATTTTTTGGTTAGAATGATCACAAATCTTGGCAAAACAACATAAGACACGACCTGCCATAAAGTAGAAATGTAATGGAGTGTGCATATAGGTATAATACACTGAATTACAATGCAAGTTGAAAAATTTTAGTATATTATCCTTTTTTTACAGGTAATCCCATTTATTTATTATCCCAATATAAATACAGATTTACTTAATGGACTTCAAACTAGGCTCTATTAACACAGGTGCTCCACCACTTTTGCGCTTGTCGGAAACAATGATAATTGCTTCGCCAATTTTATCCTTGTCAAAAACAATGATGAAAGTCTGTTTTGGTATCAACCAAGCTCGTTTGCCGCGTTAGTTTTTAAGTCGTCATAACGGTTACCTTTTAAAGTCACTAATAAACGTTATATATATATGTATATACAGTCGAATAAGGGGTCTGATCAAAATTCGCGTATAAGCCGGGTTCGTGTATTAACCGAAGGTCGCGAATTTTCGTCTAGTGGTCTATCTAATAAGAATCTATGCGGAAAAAAACACATTTTTTGTCAATTTTTAGTCATAAAATGTCAATAAATTGCTATAGAATGACATTTTATTTATTTTAATCATCCTGTACTTTCTAAGCACGAACGTTTGAAAGCTGAAAATATAAATAATCGTTATTTTCTCTAGTAAAAATCCCATTTTTTTTTTATTTAGATTTGAAAATACGAAATGAATTAAACTTGAATAAGAAGAATAAAAAAATTTCTGCTAACCATATTAACTAAAACTAATATTAACAAAATTGAAATCTTTGTTAGCTCTACAGAACAAATAGATGCAATAATAAATAGTGTTGATAATAATAAAAAAAACAAATAAAAAATTACTAAAATCAATACTGTCATAAATATTACTTTTTGGAAAAGTAACTGTAAATTTTAGCCTGTTTGACAAGCGATCGCGCCATTACCAAGATGTTTTCCATCTTATTTAAGTTGTGATCTTGTTGCGGGTCTTTAGTAATCTCACGACGAATATTGTCTTAACCCTTTGAGGGGCAAAGAACTTCTACTCTTAAAGTGCTGAAATCATTGATTGACACCAGAATTTAAAATCAAAGTTATTTCAAAATATATAAAAGATTTTTTTCACTTGATGAAATAAAAATTTTCATTTCAAAATTCTGGTGTCGATGTGACGTTCTTCAATTAAAGTTAAGTGGTATATATTTTATACCACCGCCCTTCAAGGGGTTAAGAAAGTGAATACCTCTCTTAACTTTGGAGAATATGGATGGGGCAGGAAGCTCAGGTACAATATCTTCTTCATCCTCATCCGGTTTATCAGTAGCAGTTACATCAGCGATGATATCATTCAGACTTTTAAGTTCGGAGATAACTAGATCATTATCAATACTAATAAACGTGTCTAAATTGACAAAATTTTCCCTTACAGTTTCTTGTGCGGCCAGCTAATCTTCTTCAACATTAAGGTGCGAGGTTGGCTCTATGTAAATGATGTCTTCGCTACTTGCGAAATTCGATTTGTGAAAGCAATTTGTAATTGTTGTTAGAGTGACACTCTGCCATACTGCAGTAAGCATGTGCATAGCGTGGAGGACTGTAATTGGACGACACTCGTACCAAGAATGATTGCTGCCGTGTTCCATTTGGTGAAAGTATTGTCGTACGACGCGAGTCTTGTAATTTACTTTGGCACTGTTAATTATTCCTTGGTCCATTGCCTAGATGACACTAGTCGAATTTGAAGGTAGGAATTCTACTTGGAAATTAGTCAGGTCTTCGTTATCTTTTGGATGCGCAGGGCAGTTGTCTACAAGTAGTAACACATGGCGCGATTCTTTTCTCATAAGCCGATTAAAATTACACAGCCATTTTGTAAAAATGTTGCCCGTCATCCATGCTCTACGCTGGCTTTCGTACATGCAAGGGAAATTCTTGACCATTTTTAAAGCATCGCGTGTTGCGTGATTTCCCTATGACCAGCACCTTTAATTTATTTGATCCATCAGAGTTGGCCCCGAGCAGAATAGTAAGAAGCTCTTTGCTCAGTTTGCCTCCATGACATGTTCCTACTTTCATGGCCATTGTTTTATTGGGTGTCAGTTTGTAACAAAGCCCAAATTCGGCCAGATTGTAAATAAAACGACTTAAGTAGTTTTTACAAGCTGCGAAGTACATTAATTTTCCGACAGTGAGCATTTTCAAAGTTGACTGCAGCTGACTCACCTCACACTTGCTTCAATTTTATGCCGTGCAGAGTTTTAAATCAATCAGCCATCCATTTGAGGCATTTAAATCTAGAAATCCAATTTTTTGCTGTGGTTTCAGAAGCTTTTTTTATTCGTAGAGCGCGCTCGAACAAACCACTCGTGAAAGGCTTTTTTCTATGTGTTCAAACTTGGCAGTTTTTATTTTCATGTTCTTTGTTCCTCCAATCACAGCTTGGTTAATGATAGCATTCCTATTCTTTAACAAGATCTTTAAAGTTGACTCAGTTATGCTTTTTCTTTGGCGAACGCAGACTTATTTGAGAAAACTTTGGAATCGTGTTGATTTATAATTCGTAAACTCTCAGTGATGGAGAGAACCTTTCGTTTCATATGTTTTGCCCCAACCTCAATAGTTTAGACTAGATTATAAAATCATAGATGGATATCGTAAACTAGATAATACTGGGAGCGACAAGCGGTTCTCTTCTTTTAAAAATGTCACAGCACTAATGAAACTGCGATTGGAAAGACTCACGTGATTAATCTGCGATTGTAGCGCATGCTCCATCTATCGGTTCTACTGTCGATAGTATCTCCCTGAATTTTATGTCATTCAGTCGTACTTTACTTATTTATTAAATTGTTTTATCTGACTCCATTAAATCAAGATTATTTACTTTAATATTTCAAACTTAAACTTAATGTACGCATTAACCGGCCACTTTTATAAAAAGACATTTTTTATTCCATCGAAAACAAAACCATGTTATTGCCAACAACACAAAAGAAATAACAATCTACTTTTAACATCCTCCCACCTTTTGATAAATGGAATTTATCAAAACAATAAATATTCAAAATAATCTAATAATAATATTACAAATAACTCTGTATAAACATAATAATAAAGTTAAACAGTTAGAACTAAATATTAATATACAAGCACTTGTCAATAAATAATTTTAAAATTTCTCTCAAAAGTACATTTAAAATAAGAAGTTCAGCCATTCCTTATAACTTTTCGGAAGTTTTACTGTTCTCGTAATCTTTGCTGATATCTCAATCTTTTTGATGCGTTGACTTTATCTAAATCAAGAACTCCTACCGTTCGAATATCTTGAATAAACAGAGATGGGGAAATCGGAAATTCTTCTAAAAGATTTGGTTCCTTTTGCAGACAATTATTCAATGACGGGTGGCCCTTTTCATGACACGAAGTATTAAATACAGGTTTAATCTTTGTTGTAGAACTCTCCCTAAAATTTTTTGCTGAATACTGAGCTCTATCTTTAGAATCTACATACTTATTTTCCCTATAATTTATTTCTGGATTTTGATCTCTTTCCTTAGAGTCTGCATACCTATTTTCCTTGTAATTTCTCTCTGGATTTTGATCTTTATCTTTAGAATCAGCATACTTATCTTCCCTGTAATTTTTTTCTGAATTTTGATGTCTGTCTTTAGAGTCTGCATACCGATTTTCCCTGTAATTTCTCGCTGGATTTTGATCTCTATTTTTAGAAACTATGTATCTGTTTTCCATAAGATTTGCTACTGATGCTTTTTCTGTGAACAATGAAGTTATTACATTAGTTAAAGAGTAGTCAAATTTTTCTCCAGGCATTTTGCCCATAATAAGCCAACCTAAAAACGTTTCGTATGCAACTAAGCCACATTTAAGTTTATGCATGTTTCCGGTAAATAGTTTACCACAAAAGTCTGCTCCTATCAATAATTCTATATTAGGACAACCTTTTCCATAATCCCCAATCCATATCTTCTTTTCTTTTAATTCCTTATTCCATGATCCTTTTTTAAGCCTAGGAATTTTATTACAGATTATTGACTGATCCAGCATTTCTATATCACAGGAAAATTTTCGATTGAGTGCTTCGAGTTTTACTTTGAAAAGATTGTAATTCTTTTCTTCGGTATTAAATCCACCAAACAATGAATGTATTAAGCGTTTCTTTTCTATTGGATCCAGATCCAAATTTTCAGCAGTACTTTGTAAAATATACGACTTCTGAGAACCGCTGTCAATCAATACTCGGGCTTGACGTTCTTTATCGTTTGACTTCAATCTAACTATCAGTGTTTGAAGTAACACTTTCTCTGGTACACAATGACTCGACAAATTGACGTCTGAAGCAGCAGAATCAGAGTGATGTTCAGTCGGTTGAATTTCAGTCTTTCTTAGATGGCAATTCAGGACACATCAAATCTAAATGTCTTTTATTGCATAAAATACATTTGATGTTAGTTTTGCAAAATTTTGAACGATGCCCGATTTTAAAACAAAGGAAACCGCATTTTTTTTCTTCGTAAAATTTCGTGTTTTTGTGCCAAATTAAGCTCTTGAGCATTAAAGCATTCTTTACTATTGTGTAACTTGTCACAAAAAACGCAAAAATTGTTTACTTTCTTTTTATCAATGGTTCCTGAAAGTAAATCACTAGTAGTGGGCGGCGCAAAATGTTGCGATATTTCTTTCCGTTGACGATATTCATTTATAAAATTAGATTTTGCCAAGCGAATTCGTTCGTCACTTTCAACTTCCGTTTTCAAAAAGGATAATAAATTTTTCAATTTTTCGCCGTAAACATTATTTGAAGAATTGGCTATAATATTGCAAGGAATTCTTAACCATACTCTGAATAGTTTTTCCGAAATATAGGATTCCACAGGTGGAAAAAGCATTGCAGAATATTTATCTGAGGTTAAGTCTGTCGATTCTAGAGCTCTTAAATAAGATTCTAGCCTATCGTACAAGTTACTAGTGTTCATTTATTTTAGACTCTGTAGAATTTTGAACAACAAGTTTAAGGAGTTGTCTGACATAAAACTCAATTAACAGTACATCGCGCCCAAATCGCGATTTTAAACTTTCGATGGCTTTTTCATAATTTTCACTAGTCGGTGGAAAACTATCAATTATTTTGCGAGCTCTTGTACCTTCACTTATGCAGTGAATTAAATATTGAAATTTATCTTCATTTTCAGTTTCATTATCTTCATGAATTCTTTTGAATTGGCTCCAAAAAGTGGGCCAATCTTTAATATCTGAGCTAAATTTGATCAACTCTATTTTTGGTAACTTTAATTTCTTTTTCGTTACAGGCGAGGTAGTTACTGAATTCGCGTACTGTGATTTTGAATCTTTCTCTAAATAAATTTCTACACCAGGGTTCGCACACTCCTTATATTTTGTAAGGACTCTGGCACCACTATTAATGATAAAAATTTATGTTTAATTTTTAAGATACAGAATTCGCAACCACCACCTCAATCCGCAATTTTTTCAATATTTTTCAGCAGTGAAACACAATTAAAATACTGTAAAAATTTAGTGGTACAGCTGTGCGAACCCTGTACACTCACGCTAACTTTATCCATTTTTTCATTATATTCCTCTATAGTGTTGTATTCAACTTCATACTCTGTCAAATCGCAATTTCCTAACATTTTATTACTTATCTCGTTGTCTAAATCTGCCAAGCGATTGTAAATTCTTTTTAAGCTAGCAAACGTAGATTTAACCTTTTCCACCTTAGGATTATCTTCTTTTAATAAATTCGTTAATTCGTTCTAAGTTTTAGAAAAATTAGCTCTTACAGGAGAGCGCTTTTTAATTAATAGATCCATATTGATTAAATAAAATAAAATAAAACAGTACCTTTTTAAATATCACGTCTTTGGTGTCACCAGTAATGTCAGTATCTCCCTCAATTTTATTTCATTCAGTCGTACTTTACTTATTTATTAAATTGTTTTATCTGACTCCATTAAATCAAGATTATTTACTTTAATATTTCAAACTTAAACTTAATGTACGCATTAACCAGCCACTTTTAAAAAAAGACATTTTTTTATTCCATCGAAAACAAAACCATGTTTTTGCTAATACAAAAGAAATAACAATCTACTTTCAACATCTACAGCTCTAATTTAGGGAAGAGGAGGGGGGGTCACATCTTTTCTTAATTATGGGGAGAAACTCTTTTAATTTTTGCTTTTTATAAAAACTCGCTGACTGGCGCAGCCCGCGCCCGCAATAAATGAACCTTACATGAACTTCAAATTTGTATGTTTTTACAAATTTGATTCCCTTTTTTGTCTACATTTATATTTTTAAATGACAAAAATCGAAAGAGAAGTATTGAATTGAAGGTACCTCCTGCTTTGCGTAATTTTTTATTTTTTGAGCCTATGCGTACAGAAAGCGAATGAAACCAGGACAAAACACTGGGTTTTTACTAATTCCAAAAAGTTTTGTATCAATTATTTTTTAATGTACATATTCTTAATTAGAGTCTCATGATAGGCCGAAATGCATAAGTTAAAAATCTCTAAATGATGTATTTTTTAAAAATTTTAATTTCCATTAAAATTTTACACTGTTTTTTTATGCACTATCTAAATAAAAACAGGTGTTTTTGAAAGCAGACATAATGTCTTTAACTTTTGTACAACGCTAGCCTCGTTCTGCTTATGAGATTTCATTGAGAGAGTTATTGGCCAGTCTTGTGCTAGTTTTGGATCGGAGTCCAAATATAGTTAGCGTGTGGTTTTGAAGGAAAAAATGCTCAATTTAATTGGGTTTAAATAATTGTCGTATAAAAAATAAGTTAAATAATTGTTATATAAAGTGCTTGTGAAAATACTTCATCTAAACACTCTTTGAATGATGTATGTATAGAACTAAAGTCATTCGCATATTAAAGGTAGGTTTTTCTTTCTAGGAACTGATAAAATTTCGCGTAGTAAACGGGTCCGCGTATTAACCATTCGCGTATCAATGTGGGTTTTTTACAGGGTGTTTCACAAAGGACCCCTAACTTTAAAAATCATAGATGGCGCTGCGAGCGATAGGCGCTCTGTTGAGGCTGATATTGACGTCGTTTAGCACTGATGCTAATTAACGAGTTTTATGCGGAGTGAGTCTTGTTCGAAAAGACACTTTTCCTTTTACAACCCAATTTTGAATTCAATCCATATAATTTTGAATTTGTTGTTGTCAGTACAATAATAGACAAAAATAGTGTTTCCATAGGAACGACTTATTTATATACGTTTTTTATATACGTTGTTGTTTTCCGCATTTCAATTTTAAAGGAGTCGTTCCTATGGAAACACTATCTTTGTCTATTATTGTGCTGACGCCAACAAAACAAAAATTATATGGATTGAACTCAAAATCGGGTCGTAAAAGGAAAAGTGCATTTTCGAACAAGACTTATTTCGCATAAAACTCTTTAATTCGCGTGAGTGCAAAGTGATGTCAATATAAGCCTCAACAGAGCGCCTATCGCTCTCAGCGCCATCTATGAGCGCTATTTTTAACTAAATTTTTTTATTTATGTGTAAGATTTTTACGATTTTTTTAATAAACACACCACTGGTTTCATGTTTCTATCTATCACCACTTCCGAGTTATAGATTTTTAAAGTTAGGGGTCCTTTGAAAAACATCCTGTATATGCGTAAGACAGGAGTATTTCAAGGGACCAAAGAAAATTCGCGTATTAAGCGGTTTCACGTATTAAGCGGGTCGCGTATTAACGGAGTTTGACTGCATATCTGTGTATGTGTGTATACATAATTTCTCAATCTTGTAAATACTCACATCTTAGTTAAATAGCTATTGCACTCTTGTATATACTTGTCGTCGGTGAAGTGGTTTTAAATAAAAAAGTTTTGGATTAATAGAATCATCTCCAGGACAATCTAAAATCCTCCCCTACCATTATATATCGTTGAATTTAGGCGAAGGTGGACCTTCAAATCGACAAAAATCATCCAAAATTTCGAAAAATACTTTTTTACTTCCCAACTCATGAAGCGCTTATTATGAGTTTATTATAAGTATATTATAAGTGTATTATAAGTAATATTCATTTATTATATTGTATTAAATGTTCTTTATTACTGAAATACTGATATTTCCAACTTAACATTGGATTTTATCGAAATAAAAATTTCGGAATAATCTCACTTTTCAAAATGTTCCATGCGCATCCCTAATTTTTGAGTTCTTCAAAATTTTTTATGTCATTACCTCATAGTACATAGAAAAAATGTTAGTTAAAATAATTGTACTTAGGACCTCATAAGATGTAAATTCTTCATCAAAAGTATGATTTACAGTGTTTTATCACTATAAAAATTGGTATTTCGACTTATTATTATTATTATTAATTTTTATTTTCTATTTATGTTTAGGATTTTAACTAAGTTTTATTTTTAGGTCTGAAAGGTATCTCATAAATAAAAATTATTATTTTATATGCAAAAGAAATGCGCATGGAGCATTTTTAATTAATTAATTATTATAATAATTAATAATTAATAATTAGCAAAGTAATTAATATTTTTCCTTGCAATTTTAGCTTTTCTCAAATAACTATAATTGTAATCACATATTTTATTTTCAAGCGAATCGGTTCAAAAGAAAAAGAAATTTTTTTGAGAATCCATCTTCGCTTTAATTGTGAAGGAAAGGAAACAGAATGAACAAAACTTTTAATAATGTAATTTTAAATTTTGATTCTTTTTTTTATCAACTTTAAAATGACTGTTCACATTTCTGCAGTGATTTAGGTATATTGAATTTCAAGCATTTTGGTTAGGTAATTTTTTCGCTATTATGTATGAACTGACAGACAGACAAGACTACATCTATGGGTGCACATTTCTTGTGGAATTACAAACGCCACTCCCCTTCCCCCTCAAGAAATACAATTTGTAAACTTTTTTTTAACAGAATAGAAACTTTAGATTGCTCTTAACCAACGACTCGCCAGTTTGTTTTATTACTTTCTTGCAATAACTTGATTATCCCTCTGTCTCTGTTTTGTAGGATAAATTGTGATGTGCGTAAAAAGCGAAATATGCCATGACGTGATATTAAATAAATCGAAATTTTTCATTAAAATAAAAGGGAAGGAAGACAAAAATATATGGTATTTCTTAAAAAGCTCTAATTATGTTTTAACCTATGCTGAAACACATAATGTAAAAAAAAAAACGCAGAAAATGTATTGAAAATTTTAATTAAATTTTGTTTTATTGATTAGGGAAAAAATAAATCTCAAGAAGACTTATTTGAATTGTAACCTTTCTACATTTTCTCGGATTATTTCCTTCTTCATTTTCTTTTACTTGCTAAAGGCGAAATGGAATTGTGCAAAATGAAACGCAAAATATTACCGTATTTTATTTTCTTTAGGCGATAATTTATTCTTTCTCGCATTTGTAAGGATTCACAAGTCTTTCAAAATCATGTTTTAAAATTATTTAATTGGAATGGCGAACCGTCAATTTTACTTTTATTTTATATGCAAATTATTTCGCAGCATTGCAGTAAAATAACATCAATACGTTTCTCGAATAATAATTATGATGGGAAAATATTTTCAGATAAATAATGTACGCATGATACTATCAAAATATGTACGATATAAAAATATGTCTTTATATTAAATCAAAAAAATAAAAAGTAAATAAACATAAATAAAAATATATCCATTAGCATGCATGGTCACAGTGACTTCACAGTGACGTCACTGTGAGTCACTTTGGTCACAACACATCTGTGACGAAAATGCCATCACTCAGTGCCGTCACATTGTGACTGAGATGTGACTTTCTTATAAATCTTTAGAAATTTATAAATATCCTTCAAATCATGTTATTTACTTTAAAAAACATGTTTCTGGCAATTTTAATATCGTCGCTTTTGTCACAGTTTTGTCACAATGTTAATGTCAAATTAGTCACAAATGACATATTCACAAATTTGTCACATTGTGACCACTTTGTGAAACGTCACAAAAGAGCTCTAAAATGGCCATAACGACTTCACATTTAAGTCACTGTGACTTCACATCGACGTAACGTGACGTCACATCGACAATCGATGGTCACAAAGTCACAATGTGACTTCACAACGACGTTGCAGTGACGTCACCATGCTTTACGGGTATATAATATATTTGCTGCATATCAATATACTAATATTATATATTATTTTACTTACATATAAACTACCGTGTAATGTGCTAACAGAACTCTTTTAAAGAAGTGCCACAGGCGAAACTTTCTTTATTTGATTTTTACCTCGATTCAACTCCCCCCCCCCCACAGCCAAAAAAAAATAACTTAAATTTTCCTTACATTATTTTTAGATGTGTAACAGTAAAATTTTTGTTTAAAAAAGTGTAGGAATAAAAAAAAATAGTTGCCAGTCACAGTCTTATGTTTCTTTACAGGAGTGATATCTTAAAAAACTTTCTTAATGATACAGATACTGATTTTAAAAGTTTTTACTTCATAAATTCAATTTTGAAATTAATTAAACTGAGTTACTACATTGCATAACAGAATTTAATTTTATTTTACTATGAATGAAACATTTTGAAATTAAATATTAAAAATTCTTCAAGATTTTTCTGCTGAACAGGTAAAAGTTTCCAGTGACTTCCTAACTTCTAAGAAACTTCATGTATTGCATATGACTAATTGAAATTGAAAATAAGTAATAAATGTGTAACAAAATTCGGTTCAAAATGTGACTACTTTTATATAAAATATGAAAAATAATGTTAAATAAATCGAAAAAATAGAAAATGTTTAAAGTAGAATAATGTCGACAACACATACAAGCGCAAAGAACCGATCGAATGCCGATTGCAGAAAATATAAGCCCTGAAAAAACTGTCTCCTTCACAGAGGAAACAGCATTCTAGCTCACAGTAGGAGCTAGAAAAATTAGAAAATGAAGAAAATGTCCGCCCGGCGAACAGTCAATGCGAATACAGGAAAGGTGCGGTTCATTCAGTTATGAGAATTCCAAAGTAGAATTGTTGAAAAAGTATAGAAAATCAAACCAGATACAGTTCACAAATTCTAAACAATCAAAATGGTTAAGAAATGTTCAAATAAATAAAGAACATTTTGGTGTCAATACATTAAATAGCTTTATATTCAATACATTACTAACTTACACGTAATAGAAAAAATAACATATAGATGGATGTTTATGTTTAAGTGCCTTTTATTAATGATAATGAAATAAATCAAAAAATAAATGTTTCTAAAATTCAAATAAAACTAAATAATCCAAGCATTAAATTTCAAAAGCAAATTGTATTTTTGAAGAAATCATTTACTTGTATTAAAAATGTATTTTGATACCTCGCTGTTTATCCTTCGTAAATAAAGGAATTAAATGGAATTAAAATAATCTCTGCATTCGTTGTTTTGAAAGATGTTGTTTACGTGTTAAATTTTCTTTGCGAGACAATTTTGTTTTTTAAGGTTATTTTAAATAAAAATCTTTAAATAATTTAAAGCCTTTCATGCTAACATATAGCTCACTATAAATAAAGATCGTATCAAATATTTTCTAAATAATTTAATTTAATTCTGCTCAGGTAGTCAAATATTGTTTACAGGAGGAAACATTTATCTAATGAATTTCTATTATTAGATATCCTACATAAACAAACATGGATTAAAATATGATTAACGCTATTAAAACAAAATAAAATATAAAGTAGGAGATAAATATATTTATTTATTTTTTTATATCGAAAATGAATTATAATTAATACCAACAAGCAAATTTCGAAAATTGTTTTTATTTCACAATAATTTTTACTCACCGATTTATTTCTTCATAATAAGTCATCTACAATTTTCTTTTCTAATACACATAGTAATTTTAAATATATTCTAGCATTAAAGAAACAAATAATGTAAATCACAAAATAAAAAATAAAACACTAAAATATAACGCATTTCCATACAGTAACATCTAAGGTTCGAGTAGTAGCATTTAATAACATCAGAATTTAAATACGATCTTTAAATTTAAACGCACAAAGAAATTTCCTTCATTAGTTTTAACTAAATTCAGCACACGTTCAAAAGTACTAAGATTTTCGTAATTGGTTAACTTTTCTTTAATTATTACACAAGTTTGTTAAAGATATTTTTGCAGTGGCTTTTGTAAACCGAAGATTTTAAATTTACTCTTTTTAAACTTCACAGAGATCTTAATTAAATTTATAAGCTTTTTTAATAGAAATGCACATTCTGGACAATTCCAACGATCTTAATGAAATTCAACGTGCGTACTTTCCTAAAAAATACACTAGATGTAACATTTGAAAAAAAAAGAATATCTTTTTTTTAATTAAGTTTATGAAATTCTAAAATTGCAGTGTTTAAAAAAATGTACAGGGGAATGTTTTAATTCTTTAAATGAAATTTGCAAAACTAACATTTCCATCCTTTCAAATTACGGGATCCGTATTTTGTCTTGGCTGTTACTTTGTTCTTTAAGCAAATTATTGCAATGCCTCTCAATTATACTGAAAAGAAACAAACATAAATGAATAATTATACTATTATTTTAACACAATCGAACTTTTTGGTAAAATTATCATTCAAATTGAAAATATCCAAATGAACAAAAAAATGTTATTATACAAAAATCCAATATTTCTAGCTAAAAATTATACTGGGTTGGGGAAAAAGTAATTTCGTGTTTTTCCAATAGATGGATTTAAAGTCGTATATCTTAAATAATACTTACTCAATTAAGCCGTACTATACAGCGTTTGAAAGGTAACAGTCTCTAAAAAATTATAGATATAAAGGCAACGTCATCTATTTATTCAGTCAAAAGTTATTGCGTTTTAAAAATGGAGATTCCAAAATATAATTCTCGTCACTTTTTTCTTTTTTACTTCTGAAAAGAGAAAAATGCGGAGCAAGCTCATCGAAAATTGCGTGGTGTTTATGGTTACCAGTGCTTAAGTAAACGCCAGTGTACGAATTGGATTGCTCATTTTCGTTAAGGAAATTATGATGCAAAAAATGAAATCGCCCTGGCCGGCAATTCGTTGAAAGAGTCGATGAAATTTAAAAACAAAATCGAGGTAGACTGACATATTTCTTCCCGCGACATTGCTACGGAAATAAACATCGACCATAAAAGAGTTTTGAATCATTTACATAAAATTTAATACAAAAAAAATAAAAAATAAAAAAAGAAAGAAAGAAAAGAAAAAAACTTATACTTGGATTTCCTATGAACTTACAGTGAAAATTTTAATGAAAAGGGCTTCCATTTGCGAATCGCTACTGAAACGGAATGAAATCAAGCCACTTTTGAAACGAATGATTGCGGATGATGAAAACTAGATCACGTACGATAACAATGTGCGAAAAAGATCGTGGTCGAAGCCCGGAGAATTTTCACAAACGATAGCAAATCCCGCAATTCATGCCAAGGAAGGTGATGCTGATTGTTTGGAGGGATTGTAAAATAATTGTCCATCATAAGCTGCTCCAACCTGGTCAAAAAATTTATTCAACTATCTCCTGTGAACAAATAATGCGACTGAAGCAGGCAATTAAAAAAAAACCCGGACAGAATTGATTAATAGGAAACGCGTTGTCTTCCATCATGACAACACTAAAATAAGCACAACTTTAGTCACTCTTTAAAAACTGAGAGAGCTTGGCTTGGAGGTTTTGATGCAGCCACCGTATAGTCAGGACCTGGCCCTGACCGGTTACCATTTGTTCCTCTCTCTGCAGAAATGGCTTTAAGCTGGTTTCAAAAGAGGTTTGTGAAAATCACCTTGTTCAGTTTTTTGCCTAGATATCTCAGAAATTCTACAGTGACAGAATTATGGTTTTACCAGAAAAATGGCAAATGGTCATCCAAAAAAAACGGCACATATATTATTAATTAGTTTTTTTAATTTATATAAATAACATCGCTTAGAGAAATACGAATATTTCTGAAATAGAGCTTAACATTTAATAAAGAGCATATAATTAATGCTATTACAAAAGTTTTCTTCATTTTGTAAGTACAAAATTCCTACAGTAATTTGAAGAATCAACGAGGTTTTATTAAAATTGAAATAGTCAAGGTTTTTGGAAGATTAAGTCGAACTTTTCGTGTAATGAGTGCTAAATTTCTTAATTAAGGAACTCGTGTTTCAGGAATATGCATATGCTGTAAAAATACTTTCAATGCAAAAGTTTTCTATTTGATTATATATATACATACATTTATGACATAGTTAAGTTTAATAAGATGGTATGAATATGTATATTACGTAATGGTTTAAAAATAAATTTCATTGCAAATTCAACCAGAAAAATTGAATCAAATGTCAGCAAAATATGCAGTATAAAACATGCATTTAAAATTAGTATCTTTGTTCAGATGTAATAAAGGAAATCGAAAAATTAATATTTTTGAGTGATTAAAAAATAATTTTAAATATAAAGTGTGTTACTGATATAAAAATTCTAACAGAAAGATTCAAAGAAGTTGTGGATTATTAAATATTTGAATGATCTGGAGTTATTATTTTAAGAATTTAAGACTATTATTCAGAAATTAAGCGACTTTATTAAACTTGGCATATACGAATTGATTTTTTGCTCTGGTTAAACATTTTGCCAATGATACTTCAAGAAAGTTTTAGAAAGTTTAGGTAAACACATTGATCAAGATATATTGTAAATGTTTATAGATGTACAATCGAATGCCTCGAATTTGAACTTTTTAGTAATCAGGCTTAGAATAAATGCTCCTGCTAGTAAAAAATTTAACTTTTATTTATCGCGTCACCAAAGACCATATTATTCGACAAGTCTAACAATTATAATTTAATTTTTTAAGCCATTTGTTATTTTCAAGGTTTTTAAAAGAACGTTACATTTATAAAGTTTTCACTTTATAGGTAAAACAGGGGACTGGGACTTGATATCGTAAGATATGTTTGGGGGGAAGGAATTACTTTTTTAGATTAATTTTAAACACGATTATTCAATCGGTAAATTAATTATAACAGAAGTAATTTATTGCATATTTCAATATTGGGTGAAAAAAATCCGGGCCAGGATTGGAACCAGGGATGTATTGGCTGAAGCCGCCAATGCTCTTCCAACTGAGCTATCCCGGACATGAACACTGGAGGACTATTTCACTCAATTAACCTCAACGATTACTTTATCTGGTCTGATACTCTGGATCAGTTCAACAGAATAAATCGAAGGTCAGAATATGGAACTGCATACGAAGTTACATTAGATTAATTTAAACACGAATATTCAATCGGTAAATTAATTATAACAGAAGTAATTTATTCCATTTTTCAATATTGGGTGAAAAAAGTCCGGGCAAGGATTCGAACCAGGGATGTATTGGCTGAAAGTACCCTAATTTCCTGCGTATAATCCGCGGATCAAACAATCATTTTTCGACCCAGAAATTTTATTAAATAAAAAATAACTTTTCAGATCGCCGTAAATATTTGCCTTCATTTACGAAATAAAATTTCTGGGTCGAAAAAGAATTGTTTGATCCGCGGATTATAGACAGGAAATTAGGGTATGTATATTCGAACCAGAATGTATTTCAGCCAATACAACCTTGGTTCGAATCCTGGCCCGGACTTTTTTCACCCAATATTATAAAATGGAATAAATTACTTCTGTTATAATTAATTTACCGATTGAATAATCGTGTTTAAAATTAATCTAATGTAATCTCGTATGCAGCGATTTTCTGCAGTTCCATATTCTGACGTTCGATTTATTCTGATGAACTGATCCAGAGTATCAGACTAGATAAAGTGATCGTTGAGGTTAATTGGGTGAAATTGTCCTCCAGTGTTCGTGTCCGGGATAACTCAGTTGGTAGAGGCCGCTTCAGCCAATACATCCCTGGTTCGAATCCTGGCCCGGACGTTTTTCACCCAATATTGAAAAATTGAATAAATTACTTCTGTTATAATTACTTTTTATATCATTATAATTTTTTATTCATTTTTTTAAATAATTTTTTTCTTTACATTCAAATAATCTGATAATTTTTAATTATTTTTTATTTGCAAACGGAAGCTATTATTAAAGACAATAAATTTTTATAAATTCATTTCATTACAAAATTTGGATTACCACTACGTTTGGTATCTCTATTATTCTGCCATAAACACATATAATTCGTTGTTAGATAATTCAAGAGCATAATACATAGGAAATTACACGTGCGTTAACCAATAAATAAGACAATTTTTTTTTTATTTTTTTTTATTTGTTGATAAATTCTGCTTTTATTCTCCCCGGTGTAAAGCACAAGTAGGCAATACTACTTTAGAAACCATTATATAAAATAATGATACAATAGCTACTAATTGTTTTAGATGTTAATTGATATACATTTGTTCTATGTTTTGTTATTTTATTGATTTCTTTATTCCGTCAACTAGGTGACCAATTACTAATAAATGTATAATTATATGTGCTATCACCGTAAATTTGCCATCACTGTAGACGTATAAAAAGGAAATAAAAATAATTAAAAAATAAAATAATTTTTAGATATTGATAATGATATCATTGGAAGTGTGAGTGAAGGAGCGGGATCGACGAATTATAATGTATGATATCGCAAGGAAGGGATATAGTTCAAAATTAGCAATGTATAAAAAATGTTACATATATATAGACACTTAAATGTGCAAACTAGAAGATAATTTGATAACTGCAATGCAAAGATTTTGTATTTGAAAATATTAAAATTTAAAATCACAGAGTAAACATATTTAAAAAATAAAAAAAATAATCCATATTAATAAATAATTAATATAAATTATTACATATTTCATATTTAATTTACTGTCTATATCATAGAGAGTTTTTTTCTTGACAGCATTAATGTATAAATATTTAACAACGTTTTAAGAAGATAATTAATATTAATAAATGGTATCCCATTATTAATGACTTTTTCGTATTATTATTCAGTGATGAGAATTAAAAAATATTTTTATTAAGAAATCCCCAATTAACATCAGAATTTCCGGAAATAGATTTTTCCCCAATTAGTAGATTTTAGATTGAGAAAACACATTTTCCTTGAATTTCTGGTATGCAGTTTTGAGTTTAATCAAAAATAGAGGTAAAAATTTTAAACTTGAAAGGTATAACATAATCATAATAGCATCAATCGTTTTTCTTTGTTTTATGTATTAAAAAGAAATAACAACACTAGGACAATGAAATATAATTTTAATAAATATATATAAAAAAAAAATATTTTTCACAAAAAAATAAATTTATTTAATTTACTCATCATTATTGAATGTTAGCAGATATTTCAAACTAACTTGAATGTCATAATAAGTAATCTTTAATAATGTGCTAGTATTCTAAACTTTGATAAAAGTTTCTCTAATTTTCAGAGACAAACATGCTTTTAAATGTTGGAAAATCATTGATATTTTCTAAAATTAATACATACTTTAAAAGCTTAAAAGCAAACTTTCACGATAATAGTCTTATGTTTTCTTGATTAACGAACCAATATCTTGGAAATATGTAAATGCAGGACTCAAATATTTCGCAGAAAAATTTTGTTGCTCCATCTTTATAAAATATAAAAATTTTCTATTTCATGTAATGCCTATGTCGTATAATTAGTATAGAATCTTTTACGCTGTTAAATTAGAGATTTAGTAATACATTATTCTGTGTGATCTCAGTGCTGTCATAAAGCAAAATAGATGTTTAAAATATATATATATTTATGCATTAGGTTTATGTTATTTAATAGTTATGTTACTTTATATTTAGTGTTATTTGATTTATATTCATTCATTTTATTTATTATATAATTTATATATTATTTACTTAAATACTGACGTTTAAAAACCAATTTGGTTTGGATTATATTATAATATGATTGAGTGTTTATGTTTAGGAAAAGATGTTGTTCATTTGAACATTTTGCAAAATTTTAATTTTCTTATCTTAACTACTAAGGTTAAATTCAGTTTCTTTTTTTTTTATTATAATCAGTATCAAATTATTTATCGTAATAAACTTTTCAACTTTCTAGTTTTACTTTTATTAAGTTTCATTTCGTTTTTAATAAATAATGACATTGTTGTCAAATGTACAAGTTGTAAAATATGTGCTGTACTATACTATACATAATTGTACCTTTGACACGTGTTGTTGCACACGTAATCAGGCAATTAGATAATACAGCAACGAAAAGAAAGTCATTTTATTCAGTATCATTGTAAATAATTTTAGGTAAAAGGCATATAGGACACTATAAAGCATATTAAGGCATATGCATATTTAATCATATTAAGATACAGAAAAAATAAAATGCATTAAATAAACAATAATCTGAGCTGTTAAATAAAATCCAAATTTAAGCTTCATATCTTTTTCTACTATAAAAGAAATCAAGATCATTTTTTTAGATATTACATAAACATGAAGTAACAGCTGATATGTGAAAATTTTACGCACATAATTCCGAATAAATACATACCTATACATTTTTTAAAGCATTTTTAGTTTATCAAAGCTTTTTTTTTAATCTCTCTTCAACTATCAAAATCAAGATCCACACTTAAATATACTGATTTTTTTTTTCAAACTCAGAAGTGACTTTGAACTAATGCACAAACGATTGATACAATCACATTTTTATCAAAACAATTGGCAAAGTATAGCGCCCCGGAGCTATTAATCTGTATTGGGTAAGAAAAAAATCAATCCTTTAAAAAAAAATTCAATTTTGTACAAACCCGTAAAGCATGGTGACGTCACTGCAACGTGGTTGTGAAGTCACATTGTGACTTTGTGACCATCGGTTGTCGATGGGACGTCACGTGACGTCGATGTGAAGTCACAGTGACTAAAATGTGAAGTCGTTATGGCCGTTTTAGAGCTCTTTTGTGACGTTTCACAAAGTGGTCACAATGTGACAAATTTGTGAAAAAAGTGTCATTTGTGACTAATTTGACATTAAGATTGTGACGAAACTGTGACAGAAACGACGATATTTAAATTGCCAGAAACATGTTTTTTAAAGTAAATAACAAGTTTTTAAGTATATTTATAGATTTCTAAAGATTTTTAAGAAAGTCACATCTCAGTCACAATGTGACGTCACTGAGAGGGTGCATTTTGGTCACAGATGTGATGTGTCCAAAGTGACTCACATTGACGTCACTGTGATCATGTATGCTATTAGGGAAGAATCAAAAATATAGATTTTTAATTAAATGAACGTAGAAGTGTTTGAGAAAATTTCTTAAAATAATAAACTAATCGAAAATTTCCTTCAAAATTAAATGTTAATTCCCCCTAATGACTTATCTTTTTTAATTAAGAAATTCATTTGATTTAATCTTTTATTATCTCAAATTTAAAGATATATAAACGCTAAGATATTAATCCTTTGGAAATTAGAAACTGTTTTACGAATCTTTTGAAGTTTCCGAAATTCTGTTTAAATAAATGAGCGCCATTATTTTATAATGTCTATTTTTGACTACCAGTACTCTCTTGATTTATCTTTTAGAAATTGCAGATAATTCTTAATGAGTTAATTTATATACATAGCGTAATTCTTTTCTTTTATGGAGGATTTTGTATAAGGATACTTTTGATTATTAAATAAATTTCTTTTGTTAACTATATTTAAGATTTGTTAAATGAAAGTTTTAAGAATCATATGCAACAGAAATTAAAACTTCTTACAATTTATAAGCATCGTAAGAGCAATTTTGCCTTTTTCGATAATATTTCTATTCATAAATTTTAAATTAGTAGAAATTTTGAATAGTAATATTTACTACACTTCCCTACGGAATGTCTAATATTTCTAAAACGTGTTCTATCACAAAACATGTTGGAAAAGAACTTCTAAACATGTAACTCATTTTCCTGTAGATTTATCACAGTTAATTAAATATTTATTTTGATGGCTCCCTTTAGCATCTTGAAATCGTTTACTTTTCAAATAGATATTATGTTACAACTAAATACAATTAAATAATACACTATGATATTTATACTGTGTCATTGTACCATTTTTATTAACCCTTATGCGTCCGAACCCTTTAAGTATCTCATTTTTTCGTCACGTAACTTTTGGAAATAAAGACTTATTTAAGACAAAATCAATATTAAAGCTCATATATGGAAGTGAATAAGATAAATAAATATGTAAAGTTATCAATTAAAAAACATCATACCAATACTTTTATAGCTACTATTTTATGAATCATTAAGCGTAAAAGGAAAATTCTGCAGGATGCTTAAAAGTTTAAAGAAAAAAAACTTGTAATATCCTTTAAATTGGCAACACTCCACATGAGAAATTTAACGATCCAAATTGCATTATGAGTTCTAACTTTCCAACTGACAGAAAAATGTCAGAGTCAAAATTCGATAGAGAGATCTCTTAGTGGAAGCTCCAACCAGTGGCCGAAAGGTTCTGCTCACATAGTTAGTAGACTGCAGGGGCTATCTTCGAACTCAATAGCGCCCGTTCATCCAATCATTCGGAGTTTTCCATGGTTTTGTTCGAACCTTGGATAACCTTACGGAAATACAGGTTATGTTCCCTTAGCATGAGTATTATCGGAGGATCATTAAGCTATAACGAGTTGTTTTTTATTTTTTATTTATTTATTCATTTTTTTGTACAAATAATCAAAAATTTATTCTTTTAACTATATGAATGTAGAAATTGTTTGAAAAAATATTTTCAATATAATAATCTAATCGATTTTTTTTTTCAGAATTAAATGTTTAATTCCCCCTGACTTATCGTTTTTAATTAAAAAACTCATCTGATTAAATATTTTATTATTTCCAATTTAAAGATAGATAAACGCTAAGAAGTTATACTTTGGAAATTAGAAACTGTTTTATCGATCTTTTCAAATTGGTGAAATACTGTTTAAGACATTGAGTTCCATTATTTTAATTTTTTTTATTAACTATCATTACTCTGTCGATTTGTTTCTTATCAAATGCGATAATTCTTAATGAGATAATTTATATACGCAGCTTCTTTCTTCCCTTCAATATGGCGGATTTGCATGGCGGATTTTTCTACAAAGATACTTTCGATTATTGTCTTTATTTAAAGTATTGAAATCGAAATTGTTTTTGACGGAATTACACGTTTAAAGGGTCAGAGACTCAATGTGTGTTTATGTGTCCGTATGTCGCCATTCTACCATCAAAAAGTGAATGGAACTATGCATAGAATTGAACAAAACTTTTTTTTCAATATTTTTGGCTGTGAGAAGCAGGGCGTTCTTATGATTGAAATATTCCGCCATAAAGGGACATTGCAATAACGATTTTTGTGCCATTTTCAAAATTGTACCGACTAAAAGTGTATGAAATTAAGCATGGAATTGAACGAATTTTTTGTGTAAATGTATGGCTATGGTTAGTTAGTCCTCCCTGAATTTGAAAAGAAAAAATCCGCCGGAAGCGGGTGCTGCAATAGCGATATTTCTGCCATTTTTAATATTTTACCACAGAAAAGTGTATGAAAATATGAATAGAATTGAATTAAATTTTTTGAATAAGTGTTTGGTTATGGTCAGCAGACCCTTCCTGAATTTGAATAACATCCACAGGAAGGAGGCATTATAATCGCGATGTCTGTGCCATTTTTATTATTTTATTATTAAAAAGTGTTTGAAATTATGCATAGAATTAAGCTAATTTTTATGTATGAATATTTTTGTGTAGGGCAAGTAGATCCTTCCTAAATTTAACAAGTAAGAAAAATCATGCTTTAAGCATAGATTATGAAGCACTTTCCAACACTTAATGAAATCTTTAACCAAACTTTGTTATTTAGGGAAATAATAGTGTATAGCCAAATATACCCAAATATGTATTCCAGTATATTAGAACAGCCCTGTATTTCATATGTCAGGTCATATAATGGGAAAATTTAGATTAGCAAGAAAATACCCAGTAGCTTGAAATTTCTTTTTCAGCAATTCATACTATTAGATAGAAACATACTTGAATACTTTTGTTCAGCCCTGTAGTTTACATTGTACCTTTATTACACGTCAGCATTAGGCTAAAATTTATTGTAAACTAAAACACTTTTAAAACAGCTGAAATCACATTCTCATAAATCATCATTCATAGGCGTCCATGCACCGAATTCTTTGCGTGGCCCTGTATATCCTTTTATCTATATTCTGCAAACATTTCTCAGTAAATTGAATGCAGCTCAGCGTAAAAATGCATGGCTTATTTAAGAACCACCTTTAAATATTTTACGCTCATATTCAGTAACGTTGGTGAGCTCTTTTGGGTAGCCCTGTATATCAACTATAACATTTATACACATCATATAATGTGCATATATTTAGCGAAATATAAACGCGAATATCATAATTAAAATGCATTTCACACTTCATCAGCCATCATCGGACATATATACGGTACTTCGGAAAGAATATACTATTTGAAATCTTTTGTATGGCCCTGTAAATGCTATGCACTTCATATTAGACATTATATAAGACAGTCATATGGGACTTCATATAAGACAGTAGCATATAATTTATATTAAGCTTCAGTGACATATATCAATTTTATTATACATGAAAAAGCTTAATACATTTAAAATATGTCACACACAATTCTCCCTTTTACTATTATCTAATGGAATTCTTTTGTGTGGCCCTGTAAATGAATAATAGCTACATTTTCACCTTATATTTTATAGAATGCATATTTTAATATGTTTCACAGGGTATAACATCTTTAAAATTCCTTTGAAACGATTTTTCCCCATAGGCCGTAATGTAATAGGAAACTTTTGATTAGCCCTGTAGATAAATTAATCATAATAGAAACTTCATTTTCAATAAGGTTCGTGCTAGGGTAAACGTCAATAACGTCCTAAAATTTCATAGCAATCCGAGTATATTAACGATTTTTCCCCATAGGCCGTAATGTAAGGGGAAACTTTTGATTCGCCCTGTAGATAAACTAATCATGGTAGATACTTCATTTTCAATAGGGTTCATGCTAGGGTAAACCTCAATAACGTATAAAAATTTCATAGCAATCCGAGTATATTTACGGGAGTTAGAGCGCGAACAGACGGCCAGACGGACAGACGGACAGACGGCCAGACAAACCGAATGCATAAGCACTTTTCAACTTTGTTGGAAAGTGCTAAAAAAACTGCCTACAGTTCTTCCGCTCATCGGCTCGTGCAGAGACGAAAACTCGTGCTTACTCCGATTAATTGGCAGAAGCAGTAATTTAAGATGAAAATCATAATTGGTATAGCATTGAATTTATAATATTAACCATTAACATGTGTAACTAAATTTTGAAAAATTAAAATGTACGTATGAGATAGAAGAAAGTTTTCGGATTGGCACATCTAACTACTTTCTTTCTATAAATGTTCCCCGTCTTCATGTAGTTGTTGTTACAATTACTTTTTTCTTTCTATCGCCCTCTATTGCATCGGCAAGTCACTAACTTTTCAATTTTGTTTTACGTTACTATGCAACCAAGATGATCCACAATTACAATTACATTGCTCCATTACGTCATTGTCATTAAATAAAGCAAAAACAAAGACTTTGATATATCCTTTAAGTTTGTGACATTTCCAACTGTGAGAAAAATTTACGAGCCAGGAAACGAAAAAGGTATATTTTGACTGAAATAACATCAGTAGCTCAGAGGTTTGTTTTGTTTCCGTTGCTGATAGACGGGAGTTGCTAGGTTCGAACACAATGGCGGCCGTCCGCTTAATCATTCGAAAATTTCTGCGGTTTTCTTCGAACTTTGGATAATTTTGAGTAAATACGTTTATTATTATTATTATTATTATTATTATTATTATAGAAAGAGACCCTCATAAAGTGGATGAAGCATACTACTTCGCTTATATTGCAGGTTTTTATCTTTCGAATAACATTCAAATCATCGAATAAAGTTTGTTTGAAACATCAGATCGTAAATATTACATAAATATTATAAAAGCCAAATATATATGTGCGTAACGCATACGTCATTTTGCGAATGGCAACACTTTCACATGCAAATCAGTTTTGCAATTTTTGGTACTGAAAATTTTACATTGCTAAAGAAAAAAATTCATACCGTTATATATTTTATTTTATTTAAAATTTTTATACCGTCGTATAGAGAAAAAAAAAATAAACTTTTAAATGCAATTTGTTTGAAAGCTGTATTTGATACATTACATTTTTGATACATTACATTTTTTATAGTTTTTAGAACAAATTTTGTAATTTTGGCAACAGAACCACTTCATTTTCTCTTAAAGTTGAAAAAAAAAATTAGAATGCGTATACTATGTCAAATATATCGTCTGTGATCGTGTCACTATGGAATATTTTTTTATTTTCATGCGCATTTATACCAAACACAAGAGCCTCAATTGATAGCTTCATCATAATAACTGAACTTTATTATATTTTACTAATTACATATGAAATTAAAGTTTAATTTTAATAATTTGGACAACTGAGTTTCATAGAAATATTATTTTTTTTAATTTAGTTTAAAATAATATTTGTTTGAGAGTTTAACTGACCAATATAAGATGCATTTTTTACTGTAACTAATTTTGCAGATTTATTATAAATCAATGAAACAGTTCTCTCTTAAAAATTTTCTTTCGTCGAATTTCGACGGGTTCCACCTCGTTCTAATAAACGCAGTAAATCTTACAACAGCTTCGATCGAATGAACTTCAGATTAAAAAAAGACTATTTACATTTTATTTACACAAAGAAATATTGATTATCATTACTCTCATTCTCAGAGTTCAGTTATTACCGATATATTACGGTTCAGAAACATTCTAAATCTAAAAAGAAAAAATGGTCTGTTGTCAATAACAACGAAAGAAAAGGCTTTGTTGCAAACAGCAACGAAGTGACAAAATTAGCTAACAAAACCAAGGGGGCATTCTTAACAGAGGGTACGTCTTCGTTGTCTCTTTATCTCTCGTGCAGGTTATCGGTCGACACAAACAATGCACTTTGGCTGAAGCTATCAATGCTGTTGACTAATCAAGAGAGTTACCCATGACGAAACTGAAGAACATAATTCTTAAGATAATTTTTCATAGTATCTGATCTGATGTATTAATCAACCACTTTTGACTATTTGTTTTCTATTGGGCTGATTTATACGCTTTACTAATTGGGTGATTTGCTTTCAACAAGTTCATCTGTGTAAGCATTGAAATCTTCAGCTAAATCCATTGCTCTAATTCCGAATTGGACATTTTTGGACAAGTTAAAAATATTACCAGTGATGCAATTTATTTAATAATAAGAAAACTTTTGCTAAAATTAATTTTATTATTCTGAAATTTCGTTTAACCTTTTTTATCAATTTATGAGTGGGTGTATGAATAAAGGGTCTATGATACTAATTGCCAATTTTTACAGAAGTATGGGGAAGGTATTAAAACTAGAACTACCGTGAGCTTTCATTTTGACGGCTGCCAAATGAATATGTTTCGTTTTAAACCAGGAATTTGATTATGAAATGCGTTTAACCCTTTCATTCCCAATGAGTCCAAATGGCATCATGACATTTCTTATTTTTTTCTCTTTATTTAATTCGGAAATTTCAAATTCACACCAGAAAATTAAAATAGCAATACTTGTTTTATTTAATAACAAACATTCCACATTTAAAGAAAGCGAAATTTATCATTGAGATTTTCTGGTGTAAATTCAGATTCTGAGAGTTACTGAATTTCCAGAACGTATTATATCATGGTAATGAAAGGGTTAAAAGATACAAAGAAGAACAAGTTGGAAATTGCACGTGAAGCGTAGCAAACGAGGTGCGTTCGTACGATAACGAAGTTTTAAAAATATTACTCTTATATCTCAATCTCATAAAATTGTAAATAGTGAATTACAATTAAAACGCTCATCAAGCAATGTTCTCTCTATACCATTATGTAATGGAATACTTTTGTGTGGCCTTGTAAATCAATAACAAATGTTCTTTGCATCACAGATTATGTAAAATGTATATTATAATATGTACTTTATAGTTGCATATAAATTTTATTAAGTTCGAATGAGTGCAACACCATTAAAATGCATTTGAAACATTTTCCCCCATTGACCGTAATGTAACGGAATACTTTTGATTGTCCCTGTAATTGATCTATGCATCCGATTTTCATAAAATTTGAAATAACTCGACAAAATTATTTAATAACTATGTATTTTAAATTTCAAACGTATAAAATACATTTGAAACTTTTTCCCCATTGACTATAATGTAATTGAATACTTTTGATTGCCCCTGTAATTGATCTATGCACCCGATTATCAAAAAATTTGAAATAACTCGACAAAATTATGTAATAACTATGTATTTTAAATTTCAAACGATTAAAATGCATTTGAAACATTTTCCCCCATTGACCGTAATGTAACGGAATACTTTTGATTGTCCCTGTAATTGATCTATGCATCCGATTTTCATAAAATTTGAAGTAACTCGACAAAATTATGTAATAACTATGTATTTTAAATTTCAAACGTATAAAATACATTTGAAACTTTTTCCCCATTGACTATAATGTAATTGAATACTTTTGATTGCCCCTGTAATTGATCTATGCACCCGATTATCAAAAAATTTGAAATAGCTCGACAAAATTATGTAATAACTATGTATTTTAAATTTCAAACGATTAAAATGCATTTGAAACTTTTTTCCCCATTGACCGTAATGTAACGGAATACTTTTGATTGCCCCTGTAATTGATCTATGCATCCGATTTTCATAAAATTTGAAATGACTCGACAAAATTATGTAATAATTATGTATTTTAAATTTCAAACGATTCGGTTGGGTAGTTTTTGCGCTGTTATATGCGGACGGACAGACAGACAGACGGACAGACAGACAGACAGACGGACAGACAGACAGACGGACAGACAGACAGACGGACGGACTGAGCGACAACAATAGGTGCTACGTATTTACATAATTACGAACGCACCTAAAAACGTTAGACAAACAAATCTAAACTGATTCAAATCAAAATTCTGGTGTGAAATATTTTTTATAAAACTTGACACAAACTTCCGGTAGTTCTAGTGTTTATGTCATCAATTCGCGATGCTCTAACTACCTTGTTCAATATATGGTTTTCTTCAGGTCTTCAGTGCACGCTACTTTTGTTTCCATGCTGAATTTCAGAGACTAATAAAATACTAGTTTGGTGCATAATAAAGGTAACAATATTTTTAATTTATAGCTTCATTTATGTATTTAAAAATAATTTTAAAAAATCATTCTACGAAATTGTACGTTTTAACAGTGGGCAATCGGCATTTATATCGCATAAATCTTTTTCAAAAAGAAAAAAATTACATTGAAAATGTGTAATAGAGGCATTTCTTTCAGACACCCATTCATATGATATGTAACTTGTTTCAAATCTTGAACCTTCCTTTAATTCCAGTTTAGTTATCGCATCAATGTAAATTTTATTTGCTAATAAATTTGTTACCCCGGTAGCTTAACACGTAAAGCATTGGCCTTGTAAGCCAAGTATCTGGGTTCGACTCCCGGCCTGGGCAATTTTTCGCTCAGCTGGAAATTATTCAATTCGTATGATTACTTTACCAATCAGTTAGATTGTGTTAAAATATTAGTATATCTGCCTATCCATCGCTCTATGGAGTTCCGTTACCTGCGGCTTATCCTGCCGAACTGTCTAACTGACAGACCAGATGCTATAACCAATAAGGTTATCTGAGGAAAAAGTCCAACCGGCTGTTGTCCCGGTAGCTGCACAGGTAAAGCATTGGCCTTGTAAGCCAAGTACCTGGGTTCGACTCCCAGTCTGGGCAATTTTTTGCTCAGTTGGAAATTATTCAATTGGTATGATTACTTTACCAATCAGTTAGATTGTGTTGAAAATAATAGAATAAAGTTGTTTGTCATTTACAACATATATATCTTTATAGCACACAACGCGCGCAACACAGCAATGATAAAAAATAGATGGCTGTTAAATTCAACACAACATTTCAGCAAAATTTCTATTAGTGAAATAACACCGACAACACTGGCAATAATTATTAATTATAGGTAGATACCTCAGGGTTAGACTCTAACTCTGGCCTCTTACGGACACGTGTTGATTCAGCTGATGACGAGCTGTAATTGCTGTAGTATGAAACGCGTCCTGATTTGTTATTTTCGTTCAATGGTGATTTGTACAAAGTATAATATTGTAATTATAATTCCTATTGATATTTGAAGATAGGGGCGATTAAAATTCACAAGAGAAAAAATTTAATTTTATATCATTCTGTAATATTGTTTTTAAGAGTTTAGTATTTTTCTAGTTTTTCATTTTTATATCGTTCTAATGAATGAGTATATCTTTGAAAACAAATTCATATTTATTTTCTATAATTTAGACAGGAATGTAATATTGCTGATTTCTTTTTTACTTGTATTTTGTAATATATTTCAAAATAATAATTACTTTAGGGATAACTATATTAACTACTTTTAAAAAACTTAAACTGTCATTAAAATATGATAATATTTTGTGAGATATAGTGGTAAATAAAAAAAAGCTTTAAATCAAAAGTAACAGCCTATTTTTGTAAGTCTATTTCAAAAACGCATAAGATCTATATGAATTTGCTTCAATTATAAACATCTGTTATTTTTTCTTGAAATATTACTACAATCTTATGAAAAATAAATTATTCTTTTTTTACTGACTTTATTTTAATTGCGCCGATAAATGTTAATGTAAAATCAAAATTCTTTTTCTTCTTTATATTTTTATTCCGTTTTGGAGATAAAATTGTATGCTTATACCTGATTTAATCATTTACTTATTCAAAATTAACATTCCTTAAATGGTATCTGCCTTTTTCAATTTAAAAACAAAATAAAACAGTTCATGCCGTTGATTAACTTTCGAAAAATTACACATAAATTGATATTTTCAGAGATATGTTCAACACTGTTACATTCTCTTAAATTAATCTCTGCATAAGAAAACATGCATAATTATGTAAATCTTAGCAACAGTTGCAGGCATTAAACTAAACGAAAGAACGTTATTACAATACAAGATGTTTCTTTGTTGTAATTGTTATGTACAAAAGGAAACATTCAGAATCCTGGTTAATTGTAAGTAAGGAGTTAATCGTATTCTCACTAACATGCAGAAATAATTAAATTGAGATTGTAATTTAATGTAATATGTATAATCTAAGCAGTTTATTAGATGTGTTTGAAAGTAAAGTTTTTGTTTTTTGTTTATATTTTGTTTCCCAATGATTAAAACACGAAAAACCACATTTTCTTTTGTTATTGAACATTACGTTTACGTAAAACAAGAAACGTGTTGTATAATTTAATAAAGGCGAGAAACATAACTCTCATTCAAATTCACCAACTGGGAAAATGCTACTACTATTATAATAATACCCTGAACTAATGCATGCATTTCGAATAAAGAAAAATGAAATTAATTAAAAATCACAATTTTCTTCATCTTTATCATTGTATTTTCTTTACGAAATGAAACTAAATATTTATTGTTGATTTAATCATTTACTTATTTAAAATTAACATTTTTTAAACGATATCTGCCTTATTCAATTTCAAAACAAAACTAAAACAGTTTGTAGTTTTGATTAATTGTCGGAAAATTATACAATAAAGAATACTGCCCAGTAAAACTGATGGCATTGAGCTCACAGGCTACAAATACTAATTGTACATTAAAGCCTTATATTTTCAAGGGTTAATTCCGTTCGAAAAAAAAATTAAGAAGGGGAAACAGCTCTCCCCTTTCCTCTTTTTTTATACTTAATCATTGAACCTCCTATACTATCAAAGACATGCTTTATCATATAAAAAATCTATATCCAAAATTCAGAGCAAATTAGATAATTCTTAATAAAAACCCATTTAGCATTTATATAATTTAAAAGGAGTTATCCCCTTCTTTTATACTTAACCATTAAACTTCCAAAACTATTCAGAGATTTGAACGAAATCTGAAAATTCTGCTTGAAAAACCTATTTATATAAATTAAGAGGGGGGGAGGCATTAGAACCCCTGTTGCCCCTATTTATACTTATTCAATGAACACCTAATAGCAGTCACGGAATCACCTCATCAGAATGATCCTAATCTAAATTTTGAACGAAAACTTAATTCTGCATGAAAATCCCATTTATATCAACTAACGGGGGGGGGGCATTAGAACCCCTGTTCCCCCTATTTATACTTATTCAATGAACACCTAATAACAGCCACGGAATCGCCTCATCAGAATGATCCTAATCTAAATTTTGAACGAAAACTTAATTCTGCATGAAAATCCCATTTATATCAACTAACGGGGGGGGGGGGATTAGAACCCCTGTTCCCCCTATTTATACTTATTTAATGAACACCTAATAACAGTCACGGAATCGCCTCATCAGTATGATCCTAATCTAAATTTTGAACGAAAACTTAATTCTGCATGAAAATCCCATTTATATCAACTAACGGGGGGGGGGCATTAGAACCCCTGTTCCCCCTATTTATACTTATTCAATGAACACCTAATAACAGTCACGGAATCGCCTCATCAGAATGATCCTAATCTAAATTTTGAACGAAAACTTAATTCTGCATGAAAATCCCATTTATATCAACTAACGGGTGGGGGGGATTAGAACCCCTGTTCCCCCTATTTATACTTATTCAATGAACACCTAATAACAGTCACGGAATCGCCTCATCAGAATGATCCTAATCTAAATTTTGAAAACTTAATTCTGCATGAAAATCCCATTTATATCAACTAACGGGGGACATGAGCCCCCCGTTCCCCCTCTTATACATATCGAATGAACTTCAAAAACTAATCAGGGAAGCGCCTTGTCAGGATATACCAACATACAAAATTTTAAGAGGATCGGATATTTTTATCATGAGTTATCGCGTTACGCACATACGCACATACATACAGAACGGGCGGGCACATAAGCTCTCAGGCTATGATAGCCTGTGAGCTAAAAATTAATATTTTCCAAGATTGTTTGAAATATGTTGAACATTGTTATAGTCTGTTAAGTAAATCTCTGTACAAGAAAACATGCATAATTATGTAAATCTATGCAACTGTTGCTTGCATTAAATTAAACGAAAGAATGTTATTACAATTCAAGATGTTTCTGTGCTGTAGTTGTTAAGTACTAGTGAAAACATTTTGAATTGTGGTTAATTGTAAATAAGAAGTTAATCTTATTTCATTTGCATGCAGAGATAATTAAACAGAGATTACAATTGAAAGTACTTTGTATTAAATTTAACAACTTATACAGTCAGTGTTTAAAAATAAAGGGTTATTTGTTTTATTTTATTTTTAGAATTTTTCTATACTTTTTGAATGAAGCAATAACATTACGCAATGAATAACTTTTTCGCGACGGGAGTCTTTTAAGAAATATTTAATGTTTTGTCACTGGTTTTATAAAACTCAAATTTGTAACTACTTAAATCGAGAAAATTCTCCGATTAAATAAGGCAAAATTTACAGTATAATTTTACTGGTGAAGATAAACACGGATTCATACGCCTATTTGCGGCACGTATACGTGTCGGTCGTCCAAAGGAGATAATACACGAAAAACCTCATTTTTGCTTTCGTTTATGAACATTATGTTTATGTTAAACAAAGTATTGTTGAAATTCTCCAACAATGAAGATGCTATTGTTATATAAATAATACGCTGAACGAATGCATACATTTAAAATCGCGAGAAATATTAAATTAAATTAATAATGATAAATAAAATTTCACAAATTACAACGACCATTCGGAAAATGATATTTTCAAAGAATAAAATTTTAGACTTATAAATCAATTCTATATATATATATATATATATATATATAAGAATAATGATAAACATAATTTGTAGGTTGTTTATAATAATAATAATTATTATTATTATTAATATTATTATTATTAAAGACCTCCAAGGGCTTAAAGTATTTCAATTTTATATGTAATCTCAAATTTTTACCTCATTTGATGATGACACATTCTTTGGTAAGAATGATCACCAATCGGGCGAACCAACATTAGACACGACCACCCATAAAATAGAAGTATAATGGAGTGTGAATGTAGATATAATACACTGAATTATAATGCACGTTGAAGAATTTTACTATATTATCCCTTTTTTTACAGAAAATTCCATTCCTTTATTATCACAATAAAAGTACATATTTACTTAATCGACGTCAATCCCTCTCCCCTCCAAGAAAATTCTAACACAATTTGTAAACTTTATTTTTTCATATAATAGAAACATTAGTATACTCTTAACCACCGATGCGTCAGTTGCCTTTATCTCTCTGTTGAAATAACTTGATTATCCCTCTGTCCCTGTTTTTATGGTATCAATACTGTTGTAAGTAACAAGCGAAATATGTCTTGGCTGTGAAATTATAAATATCGAAATTTTCATTGAAATAAAAGAGAAAGAAGATAAAAAAATGTTTTTAAGCTTTATTTACTTTTTACCGATACTGAAACACGTAATATAAAAAAATAGTAAAAAATTTATTAAAATTTTTAAGTTTTGTTTTATTGATAAGGGGAAAAATAAAACACGAGAAGACTTATTTGAATTCTAACATTTCTACACTTTCTCAGCTTACTTAATTCTTAATTTTCTTTTATTTGCGAAAGGCGAAATGAAATAATGCAAAACGAAACGCAAAATATTATCATGTTATCTTTTCTTTAGGTGATAATTCTTTCCATCTCGCATTTTAAAGGATTTACAAGTCTTTCCAAAATCATGTTTTAAAATTATTTAATTGGATAAATACTGATTAAAGTAACAAGCGAAATATGCCTTGGCTGTGATGTTATAGAAATCGAAAATTTTTCATTAAATTAAAAGGGACAAAAGAAAAAAAATGGTATTTTTTAAAATCTATATTTATGTTTTAAACTATACTGAAAGACGTAATGTAAAAAATGGCAAAAAATGTATTGAAATTTTTAATTAAATTTTGTTTTATTGATTAGAAAAAAATAAAACTTGAGAAAACTTATTTGAATTGTTGCCTTTCTACATTTTCTCAGATTATTTCATTCTTAATTTTCTTTTACTTGCTAAAGGCGAAATGAAATTGTGCAAAATGAAACGCAAAATATTACCATATTTTATTTTCTTTAGGCGATAATTTATTCCTTCTCGCATTTGAAAGGATTTCCAAGTCTTTCAGAATCATGTTTTAAAATTATTTAATTGGAAGGGTGAACCGTCAATGTTACTTTTATTTTATATGCAAATTACTTCGCAGCATTTCAGTAAAATAACATCAATACGTTTCTCGAATAATAATTATGAAGGGAAAATATTTTCAGATAAATAATGTACGCATGATACTATCAAAATATGTACGATATAAAAATATGTCTTTATATTAAATCAAAAAAATAATCAAAAAAATAATTCTGAGTCGATTATAAATTAGTTAAATAATATTTTTTAAATAAAATTATCGTGTGTGGAAAATAGTCTCGTAGCTGGACAAGAATTCTGTTTACATAAAAGAATGATGGTTTGAGGTTAGAGAATGTTCTAGAATTTTCTTTTTAGATTTAAAAGAGGAAGCTCGAGAGGTGGTAAGTGAGATGAGAAGAAGGATTTTTGGGTGCGCTCTTACATGAGTACGGCATGATGTAGTAAAGGATGGAATATTTTTTGAATGTTTCGGTAAAATATCGTCTGCAACAGGAGCTTTTCCCTCTATTATAGCTACAGTTTAATAAAATGAACTTGCAACAGCCAAGGAGTGATTATTTTGACCTTCTACATTTATTTATTTTGCTTTTTTCTCGCTGGCCATGACTTCTGTGCGGAGAAAGGGAAACCTGGCGATGATGTTTCTGCCCCCCTAACTTTAAATTGTCACATATATATGTATATTAAGTGGGTGTAAGCATTGTAAAATCTGTCCGCAATCTCAGTCTATCAAATTCAGCGTCCGTCTTCCCGCGTTAAAAGTTCAAACATTGTTTTTAAAGTTTCAAAATAATAATGAACAACTGTCATCAAACACTTAGAAAAATCATCACCCATCTTCCATCCCGATCTATGCAATAATAAATAATCTTAAATTAACACCTTGGGTTTAGTAATTAAAATATAAAGTCTTTTGAAAATAATACTAAACGAAACCATCTAGTGATCATCGATCATATTTAGATACTTGATAGCAGTATAGGTCGATTTTTAAAAGTAAATATTTATTGCAAGATTGTTTGAACGTTATTTTGCTTAAAAAATTCTTTAAGCAACTGTTTGTCTCGGATAAATTCTGATGATATTCTGATGTATTTTATTAAGCAAGTTTAGCTTTAAATTTAATCTTATCATAACAGGATAGTTCGTTAAAAAATTAAATGATATCAAATATTTCTCTAATAATATTTCTTTTGCTGTTTTCTTAGGAATATTCTCATTTAAACTATTTTTTTCTTGTTCCACTATCAAGTGATGTTCTTTCAACATCATATTTTTTCCCTAAATTATTTCTTGAGATTTTATTAGATTTAGTAGCAGCTTTATCAGAAATTACCGTTTTTAGACTTAACAGGGCAATTATCTCATCATCATCCTTGTTGTCATTAGTGTAAATAATTTTACTTAAACCAGTAGCATTAATCACTTTAAGAATACTTTCATGAAACTATGGAATCTCTACTGCAATAACTTGCACTTTTTCATATATTGTTGTCATGTAGTTTTATATTGTTTTTTTATATCTTTGAATAGATTTTTTTTCTCTCTGCTAAATAATAATTAGTTTTGTATAATTTACTAAATGTTAAATTTTAAATTCAGACAGTTTTAAGAGTCATTTTTAATAGTTCTGAAAAGAATTAAGGATGATCATTGCATGGTGAACTACAGAGACACCAAAGTTCAACAATTGTATTATACAAAAGATATGTTTAGAAGAAATGTAAAATATTAATATGATTGATAATAACATTTTACGAAATAATTAGTCACACAAGATGTTACTAAATTACACGTAATTAAAAGATATCATATACATGAATGTTTATGTTTAAGTGCCTTTTATTAATGATCATGAAATAAATTAAAAATAAATGTTTCAAAAATTCAAATAAAACTAAATAATCCAATGCATTAAAATTCAAAAGCAAATTGTATTTTAAAGAAACCATTTACTCGTATTAAAAAAGTATATTGATACCTCGCTGTTTATCTTTCTTAAATAAGGGAATTAAATGGAATTAAAATAATCGTCTGTATCCGTTGTTTTAAAATATGTTGTTTACATGTTAAATTTTCTTTGCGTAAATATTTTGTTTTTTAAGCTTATTTTGAATAACATTATTTTAATAATTTAAAGCATGTCATGCTAACATATAGCACACAATAAATAAAAATCGTATCAAATGTTTTTAAACTTCTTAATATAATTCTATTCAGGTAGTCAAATATTGTTTAAAGGAAGAAACATTTTTTAATGCTTATCTATTATTAGATATCCTATATAAACAAACATGGATTAAAATAAGGTTAATGAAAAGCTATAAAAACAAAATAAAAATGTAACGTAGGAGATAGATATATTTATTTATTTTTAAAATTAAAAAGGAATTATAATAAATACCAATGATCATCTCTTCGAAAAAACCCTTTTAATTCACAATAATCTTTGCGCACACATTTATTTCTCCATAAAAAAGTTACTTACAGTTATTTTTTCCAATACACATAGTAATTTTAAATATATTCTAGCATAGGAACGAAATTGTAAGTTACAAAATAAATAAATAAAGAATTTCCAAACAATAACATCTAAAATATGAGCAGCTGCATTTATTAACATCAGAATTTAAATAAGATCTCTAAATTTAACCTTACAAAGAAATTTCCTTTATTAGTTTTAATTAAATTCATCGCACGTTTAAAACTACTGAGATTTTCGAAATTGGTTTACTTTTCTTTAATTATTACACAAGTTTGTTAAAACCATTTTCGCAGAGGCCTTTGTGAAGGGAAGCTTTTTAAATTTACTCCATTTAAACTTCTCAGATAACATAATTAAATTTGTTGGCATTTTTCAATAGTAAAGCACATTCTGGAAAATTGAAATTCAACATGTGTACTTTCCTGAAAAATACACAAGACGTAATATTTGAAAAAAAAAAACTATTTCTTTCTAATTAAATTTATGGAATTCTAAATTTGCAGTGTTTATAAAAATGTACCGGGGGATATTTAATGTTTAAATAAATGCTGCAAAACTAACATTGACATGGTATCAAATTACGTGATGCGTACTTTCTCATGGTTGTTATTTTGTTTTTTATGCAATTTCTTGCAATGTCTCTCGATTATACTTAAAACAAACAAACATAAAAGAATAATTATATTATTATTTTAGCCCAATCAAACTGATTGGTAAAGTTATCATTTGAAATGAATATTTCCAAATGAGCGAAAAAATGCCTAGGCCAGGAATCGAACACTGATCCTTGGCGTACATGGCCAATGCTTTACCGTTTAAATTACCTGAGCCGATAACCATCGGACATTTTTTCACAGATAATCTTATTGGTTAAAACATCTAATCTGTCATTTAAACAGGTCAACAGAATAAACTGCAGGTAAAGGAACTCCATATAAATGATGACTATGGGATATACATATATGGATGGATATTTCCAACATTTATATGGAGTTCCATTACCTGCGGTTTATTCTCTAAATGACAGATGAGATGTTATAACCAATGAATTTATATGAGCAAAAATGCTCGATGTTTGTCAGATCAGTTAGTTTAAACGGTAAAGTATTGGTTTTTAAGCGAAGGATCTGAGTGGGATTACCCTGGGCAATATTTCACTCAATTGGAAGTATTCAATTCGGGGAAATAAATAAATCTTTATAAAAAAATAATAATTGAAATTTATAGCAATTGATTATATTACCTGTTTTATATGATTTTTTTTTCAGATATAGATTGTTAGGTTATAAGTTCCTTCATTTAGAAAACAATAGAAAAATGAAAGCCATCACTTTTGCCTTCGCGAATTTTGTTAGTCTGAGCGGATCTATGATCATAGTTCAAAGACTAATTTTAAGAAATTTTTTATCGGATTAAAAACTTAACTTTATTAACCCACTAGGACAACGCACGATATTTTGGACATCCCGTTGGTAAATGGTTTGTGTGACAAATAAATATAAATTATAATCATCACCCTATATACAGATTCCTCAATGGAGATAATTCTTGAAAATTCCGGAATAACATAATTTGAAGGTTTTTTTAAATGGGTGTAACTGTTGTAACTGCCATCCGCAATCTCAGTTTATCAAATCCAGGATCTGTCTTCCAGTGTTAAATTTTCAAACATTGTTTTAAAGTTTCAAAATAATGATGAAAAACTTTTCTTCATCCTCATCCATCTTCCATCCCGATTTATAAAATGATTTAATAATCTTAAATTACCACCTTGGGTTAATTAATTAAAATATAAAGTCTTTTGAAAATAACTCTAAACGAATCCCTCTAGTGATCATTGATCATATTTAGCTATTTGATAGCTATAGATGTCGATTTTTTAAAAGTAAATATTTATTGAAAAAAAATCAACAGCAACGATTGTGAATCTAGAAATATCAATTAAACTTGGTTGGAATGCTGATTGTCCTACAAGGATTACAAGCGAATATCCATGGTCGGATTCATAAGTAATGAGCCTCATTTTATTTTGACGCTAGTGTACATCATAACTTTTATCGCACGCACCTGTTGCTAAAGACGATGGTGGGAGGTGCTGACTAAAAAGGCTGAAAAAAAGCGTCGCGCGCAAGCGGAGACATCAAGGATGTCTGGAAGATTCATCACGATAACGCGTCCAGCCTCATCTCATGCATTCATCGTGAGCGCTTACAAGGTTCTTCTGAACGTTTCAACTGTCCCACATCCTCCCTATGGACAGTATTCTCGTGACGTCACAGTGGGAATCATGTGGGTAAAAAAGCGGCTGCTAGCTCGTTTGTTTCGTTATTGCATCATTTAATGCAAGCATAAATATAGATAAATGCATGTGTAAAATACTGCAAATTTATTCTGTACGAATTATTATCTATAAAAATTCATATATGTACTAATTAAATTCCATATATACTTATTAATTAAAAATTACAATTTTTATTATATAAATAAAATTAAAAATATGCATGCAGTTGCTTTAAAATAGAGAAAAGAATTCATGTATAACTCATACTTGTCTCTGAAAAAGTCTAAAACTTCATATAAAAATGAAATATAAGCATAAATTTTCTTATCACAATGCTTTTCAATGGCGCGATTAAGAACGTTATTCCCAAGCAAACCATTTTCCGTAGCCTCGAACCAAAGAGTTCCTTACTTGTCGCCCTCTGACTTGTTGTTTCCGCGCTTAAAACTCAGCTCTATAAAGTAAACCCTTCAACTCAATGGATGACATACAAGCAAATGTCGAGACAACCCTTGAAGCCATTCCAAAACAGACCTACATGGACGCCTTTGAGTCATGAAAATATCGTTTACAAAAATATACTGATGCGGTGGTACCTATTTTGAAGAATACTAGGCAATTACTTCAATTAGCTCAATAAATCTGTCCCTTTGAACAAAGGCTCATTACGTATGAATCAGATTATGTATAGTTTAACAGACTTTGTATCAAACCATCGATCGCAAGACATCGTGAAACAATTATCGCGCATATTTCATCGAATTGTCAATTCGTCGCAATGTCAATTCGTAATTGAAAATAAGATTACAGTGTATTTCAAAAATTGTACAAAAAAAAAAAATAAAAAAAAATTGTTAAAAAATAAAAGTAAAATTTCAATCTGTGTTACATTCTTCCGGTACTTTTCTCAAACTTGAACCAAAATTTCAGACATCTAAATTACAAGAGATGTAAATTTTCCAAGTGGATGAATAAAGTCCGGGCCAGGATTTGAACCAGTGATGATCTGGCTGAAACCACCAACAGACCCACTTATCAAACTAAATCGAAGATTAATATATGGAAA
The DNA here is from genome assembly GCA_964019185.1 of Maratus speculifer. NCBI lineage: Eukaryota > Metazoa > Arthropoda > Arachnida > Araneae > Salticidae > Maratus > Maratus speculifer. The sequence continues at coordinate 141,464,755 of OZ025300.1, forward strand.
TACAGAAAACGCTGCATACGAAATTATATCATTATATTATATATTATAATAATTGATATTATTGCTGATCTATAGTAGGCATCACCAGTGGCCGTGAGGTTCTGACCTCAAACTGGTAGACGGTAGGTGCTGGGTTCGAACCTAATCGCGACCGTCGGCCTAACCGTTCGGAGTTTTCCGTGGTTTTCTTCGAACCTTGAGTAAATACGGGTTAGCTTCCCTTAGAAAGACCCCCACGGAGGGCAACCCATCCCTTAGGGCCTATATCCCATAGCGTAGATAACTGGCCGACATATATACAAACAAACAAACTGATCTATAGTATCAGAGTAAATTGTGTGAGCTTTAAAGTTAATTGGGTGAAATAGTCCTCCAATATTCGGCTGGGAAGGCTCATTTTGAAGAGAATTAGCGACTTCAGACTTATAAATAAATTCTACATTTCAATAATTAATAATAATAAACGTCTTTTTTATGATTATCATATAGAGTCATACATTAAGTACGCTATGCATTAAATATTAATATCCCTAGAGCACTGATAAAAAAACAGTAGTTTATAGATATACAACTTTAACTGTGCAAAATGTTTAAAATCAAATAAAATTGATAGATTTAATCAGACTGAATTCTGAACGCCTCATATTACGCACGACATGGATTAAACTATATATTACTGAATCCATCATAAACAAATTTTAAATAACATTTCGGTTTTACAATTTTCGGAAATGCAAATTTTTAAAATTATAAACATCGCACATTTTAAATTTTTACACCTATGCGTAGAGGAAAAAAAAATTCACTTTTAAATTGAACTTGTTTGAAATATTTATCACAATTTGTTTCCAAATTATTATTATTATTTAAAGTTTCTATTACTTTTTCTGTCATTGTGGCAACAGAAGTATTAAATATTTAAACAATAAACATGGACCAATCACCAAAACGAATAATAATAATAATAATAATAATAATAATAATAATAATAATAATAATAATAATAATAATAATAATAATAATAATAATAATAAACCAAAAGTAATCCATTTTTGGACACTAAACGTGGACCAGTCAGAAAATGAATAAAATTTAAAAAAATGCGGAATTTAACCAATAAAATTTTCAGATATACTTCAGATTTCTCAGTTCTCTACCGAGGACAACTACTATTTTCCAAGCAGCTAAAAAAATAGAAAAACAATTATTATAATACGAACTAATATTCTAGAAGTATAGACCTTAGATTTATTATAGCTTATGATTCCATACGCTTTAGAGATACTGTTTCTCGTAGATAGTGCATAAAGTAGGCGTCAAATAGAAAACTCTTCAATTGTTTAATTGTTATTTTTTGTTTTAAATTAATTAAACTAGGAAGAGTTTATATCCGTTTTATCAAGGAAACGAAATTACTATTCAAATAAATATCAAATATTTTAAACTGTAATTTTTATTCTTTTTTTTTTTTTTTTTTTTTTTTTTTTTGCTAACAATAAAATACGTTAATTATCTTTATTACTATATTTTTAGTGGAATGATGATATACTACATAACTTCAAGCAATAAGTGTAATTTCTTTACTTTAAGCATTCATTTCAAAATAATAAGGATGTCAGTTAAATTTGAAACATATTTAAAATCTCAGCCTTTAACATAAAAAAAAAATAACTTTTCTAAATAGTTAATGCATTCACACGTGCTTTTGTTGAAGCGCAAATGATCTTAAGAATTTCTTACATCCCCACTTTAAATTTTGAGACAATTTATCCTTAATTTCAAGAAAATATCTTGTTTTATCCAGCTTTTATTGTTTAAATAAATCATCTGAAAACACATTTATTAAGAAAGCGAAAACTTCCACTAAATTTAATTTGATTTTTTTTTTTATTATTCAAAGCAATTTCAAATAATTTGATTTAAGTTGCACTATAACGTAATCAGGTTTCAAGCGCAAATAAAACATTACAAAATCTGATGTATTTACAAAAGAATTAGGGTAAAATTTAAGATTTCGCAGCCAGTATTTTTAAATTAAATGCACTTATCTGAATTTTAAAATAGTCAAGTTTGTTTTACATTATTTATAGGGTTTTCCTGATAACAAAAATGCAAAATGTGTTATTATGTCTGACAAAGTCAGTGTTGGTTAAAGAGTTCACTATCTTATAGTAGCAGGTATTGAGCACCAAAATTTGGTTCAAACTAGGAAAAGATTTTTAACAGTCTATGCAAGTAAATGTAAAGTTTTTATGAATGAAATAAATTCTAAATATTTTAAATGTTTCTTTATTAATAAAAGAAAAATGTGATTCTAATATTCTACTGAGAGATTTCCATTTTTTGTGTGGAAAAATTTAACGTACTTAGCAAACTTTAGACTTTCTAGTTTTTGAGTCATCTAAAATCTAATTTATTCACCAAGTGCAACCATTCACTTATCATAATTTAAATTGTTTATATACTTCAAAAGCAATTTTCAAATTATCTCTTTTCAGTTTACAAGTTCTGGAAGAAAATAAAAGACACCAAATTCTAAAATCGTTATTTGCATACAAATTTTATTTTTGGATACGGTAAGAATGTTTAAAATCAAAAACATTTACAATTGATATTTAAAGCCTTGTAAAACTGGTGTTTCCGTATCATCTGTAGAACTACCGTGTATATTAAATGTTATCACAAATAAAAGTAATTTTAATAAAATAAATGTAAAATTGTCTTATGCAGATAAATATAAGTTTTTTATCATGGAATAAACGTTGTTGATATTTGAATATTTTTTATTAATAATTAAAATTAATAATTAAAATTAATTATTAATAATTAAAATAATTAATAATAGTGATTTTAAATTCCTATTTTATTTTCTTACGGTACATTTAACTCTTTCGTTTCCGATTTTTTTTTCACAAATTGAGTTTTGAATAAGCATAGTAAAAATTCTATTAAAATTGTTGTAAAAATTTGATTTACATCGTAAATATGACGTAGATGCTTAAAAATGTCACTCAATATAAAATTTCGTCGAAAACCTTTTCTAAAACAATGCATTTTATTACTTAAATTTGGCGCCTCATATGAGTCTCGGGGGGGGGGGGGTTAACATTCTTAACAAACTTTAAAATTTATTTTATTTGAGTGAATCGTCTTAGAACTCTTTCTTCAGCGAGCATAACCGTCCACATACGTTAATTTGAATTTTTTGTATACTACAAAAGCAATTAATAAACTACCTTGTTTCATTTTGTAAGTTCTTGAAAGAAAATAAAGATAGAAATTTTCAAAATCGTTATTTACATATAAATTTTATTGAAGTTTACTGTAAGAGTGTGAAACATCACAGCAGACTTGTATTCAATATCTAAATTCTGTAAAATAGATGTTTTAGTATCATATGTAGATAGGCCGTGCATACTAAATGTTACTACATTACAACTAGGATTATAATAAAATAAATAGTAAATTGACTTATTCATGCAGGTAAATGTATAGGTTTTGTTAAAAAATAAACATTGAAAAATATTTAAATATTTTCTTTATTAATAAATAAAATTTCTGCGATTGTAACTTTACTGTTTTAAGTTTTTAATTATTCTTATGGCAAGCTTCTAAGACCTTGGGAACGAGCGGTCGGTGAGCTGGTCACTTAAAGTGCACAGACTCTTTCATTATTCTTACCAGTTATTTCCTATTGTAAAGTTTATCTTATTTAATCAGAGCATTTTCGTGATTCTGTTACACAACAATCTTTGCTTAAAATAATTTAAAAATTATTAAAAACTAAGCAAAAGGCCCTCGTCACGAAGGTGTTAAAATACTTAGCAAAATTTAGACATTATTTTGTTTAAATATATCGTCTGATTTTTTTTTCAGCAAGCGTAAACGGCTATTTATGTTAATTTGAATATATTGTAAAATTCAAATGTAATTTAGAAACTATTTTTTTTTCATTTAACGAGTTCTTCAAGGAAAATAAAAGCTACCAAATTCCAAAACCTCTAGTTACATACAAATTCTTGTTTATGACTGCTGTAATAATGCTATAATTACTGAAAATTTGTATTAGGTTAATCATTTCTTGTTAAACTGATGTTTTGTTAGCATGTGTAAAGAAGTGTATAAAAAATGTCACTGCATAATAACTGTAAGTTAAATAAAGCAAATAGGCAATATGTACATTTAAGATTTTTTATCAAAGAATAAGCGCTGGAAATATTCAAAATGTTTTTTATCTTTGCTTTAAAAAAACTGGTGATAAGTGATTAAAAAGTTAAACAAAAGGCCATCGTTGCGAATTGTTTAAAATAATTAGCAAACTTGAGACTTTGTTGTATTTAAATATATCAACTGAGAATCATTTATTCAGCAAGCGAAACCTTCGACGTATTTTAATTTGAATTGTTTGTATATTACAAAAGCAATTTCCAAACTATTTCGCTTCAATTTACACTTTCTTGAAAGAAAATAAAAGATACCAGTTTCTAACATCTTTACATATACTCAAATTTTCATTTATCACTAATGTAAGAATTTGTGAAATTACAGCAGATCTGTATTAGATATCAAAATTTTTGTTTAATTGATTTTGCTATATCATGTGTAATAAATATCGTTATACAGTAGTTTATAATTTAACAATATAAGAACTTGAGATGGAGATCAATATAATTTTTTATGAAAGAATAAACTTTGTGAATATTTTACATATTTTTATTATTAAAAGAAAAATTTCTGAAATCATAATCTTCTATTTCAAATTCTAATTTTTAATGGAAAATTCAACATATTTTGTAAGCTTTAAATCAAGTACATTTTCATTAAAAAATAAATAAATATTGTGTTTTTTGTTCTTTGAAACTATTATAACAGATGACACAATAGCCTTTAGCACGGACAATGAACTAAAATGTGTATTCTTTTTCAAGACTTGCACACTAGAAAAATAAAATCAGACTTCGATATCAACTAACTGAATACAAAGCTCGATTAATCGGTGTTTGGTTAATGGAAGTTGAAATCGTTAGAAAATTGAATAGTTAAGTTTGGTTAATCGAGGTTCTTTTATACTTCGCTCATTTGAATTGTTGATTCCCACACGGATTTAATATAACATGCATCGTTACACCAATGCGGAACTTGCCGGCATGCATTTCCTATATCGAGCAGCGAGAGAAAATGACTCAAACCCAATGCTCGTGCAATTGTTCTCGAGTTTGTTGAAAGACTATCCTCTATTAGTTCGTCTATCTTTGCAGGACGTACGCGATATCTTCACATATTACGTCATGAAACATAAAACTATCAATTCGTGCACAACTCCCGATAAAGTCGCTCAAACATTGCGCAGTGGGACAGATTTCTACCCAGAAATTGTTCCATGTACATTCTTTGAGCAGGCTCTATGTATCCTTGCGCGGCCTCATACATGGCATACATGTTGGCAACCTTCACACTGGCGTAATGATACTTGTTGTTCGAAATATGTATGAAAGTTACGAATTCCGTTTGTCCATCAAAATCAACAGCGCCCTCAACTGCGTAACAGTATCCAGATTATTATGAGAAATTTTCTTAATTAACTGTTTTTAACTGTCTTTACATTTCTGATTTTAATTTTATGTAGTACAGGTAACTGGTTTTTACATTTATATTTCTCCAATTAAAAGTATAACACAAAAGTTGTTTCTGGTTTAAAACAATATGTATTTCATTTTTGTAAAATATAATACTTGCTATGATTTTTACATATGTTGCATTCGTTAAATCATTTTATAAGGTATAGTGTTGCATTGGGAAAAATATTTATTTCGTCTGATCCCCCAAGATTTTTCCTTTTCTAAACTGCATGAAAACCATAGCTATTCTGTCAAGTTGTGTACCAGAAAGGAATGGAATTTCGATTTAAGAATATTCGATTGAAAGTGGTCAGTAAAAGTGGAAAATCTTTGAACGTGATTCCGGAATATTTTTAAATGCATTATTGAATCAATAATTGAGAGAGATGTAAGAAAGAGAGGATATACAAAAGTATATATATATAATATTTCTTAGATTTAAAATATAAACCATGATTCTTTAGTTGCAGATATGTTTTTAGGGTGCCTATTTTAATAAAAGATTATTGAACACATGCTTTTTATGTAGATTTAAAATAATCTTATGAGGAACTTTTTAATCGAAAAATTCCTTATTCTTATGTTTAAATACTGAATTTCAATTTTTTCTAGTTTATTCTTTTTCAAACGTGTTCAAATTATTTTCTGCATTATTTAACCGACACAAACACACATTATACGAAAACATTAAAATGAATCATAAGTCATAATTTAAAACTAATTTTATTTAAAAGAGTATGTATGGAGATAAACAAAATATGCATACGCGTCAGTGCTCTTAGAGCAGTAGTGGGATCAGCCAAAACATCACGGTTACGAATCGTGGTCTGTATTTTTTTTAACCCTCTAGAAATTTTACAACGGTTATGATTTTTTAACCAACTCAATAATAGCTTCAAAAAATTAATTAAACTTAATTATAGAAGCAGTATTTACTGCATTTCAAAAACAGCCTTCGTATTTGTTCTGTTGTGCCGATTCTGGTATGAGAAAAGATAGTGGCGTTGTTAGAGGTTAGGTCATTGAATTAGTCTTTCATTTCAATCCGGGGTGATTTAGTCGGTAAAGACTAGCGGCTTCAACCAAAATTCAACTTTCATTGCGTAAGATTTTGATCAGACAGGGAATAAAGTATATAGAGCAAGTGTCTCTCCTGGTCCCTTTTGTTTATGTCTTTAAAAAAATTCAGCTAGAACTGAATCCGTCAGAAGATCGCGATAGTGGGCAATATTTTCATAAATATTAGTATAAAGTTTTGTACCTACAGCATTCTTGTCAGGGTATCCCAAAAATAGGGATAGGGTGTAGCTAAGGCTTTACAGAAGTTGTCAATCACTGATGGACTACATTTTTCTTACATGGCATTCGACAATGAGGGGAAATAGTTGTGACCATTTGAAAATGGTTCTTTCTGTCAATTGAGAATCGAGATATATGAAGCATATCTGAAATCTTGTTGTGACACATTTTATTCTTTTTTCTGATTGGCCCATGTCTAATTCTCAGAAATGGAATACTTCTGTTGCCACGCTGACAAAAAAAGTATTAAAAGCTACACAAAAATTAATAAAACATAAAATATAGATACAGGTTTCGAAGAAATTGCATTTAAACACAACTTTTCCCCAATACAAATTTACGTGGTCAGAATTTCCGGATACATCTGTTGAAAATCCCTCGCTTTATTCTGTGAAAGTGGAGCTCTACTCCCGAGAGGTGACTGAGATTAGAAGCGTGAAAAATGATTAATTTCTTAAAAAACTAGACGTTAGGGGCCATCGAAATACTTACCTAGCAGAGATATGCATAATATAACATATGAAAATAAAACATGTGTAAACTATTGGCAGCTAAAAGGCATGTGTAAACTAAAAAGCATTGCAATTTCAAAACAGAATGTAAACTCGTATTTAAAGATTTTAATATACATAGTAATGCTCTATTAATGAATTACTGATGAACCAATTTCGACAAATTATGTAAAACATCTAACTACTCAAGTAATACCGTATTGTGAAAAAGAAACATCCTGAGAGCTTCAAAAATAATGATCATAATAATTAACAGTTTACTGCGACGAATTAAGCGTCTCATTTTCAATTTAAATATATCTTTGAATTGAAATTTGAATTAAATACAGGGTCATGAAAAATTGAAGAATGTGGAAAACAGGATTACAGATATCTCAACAACTAGTAATCCGACTGACTTCATTCTTTATGCAACATTTGTTTTTTTTTATTGTCTTTTACATTCATTCCTTAAAATAAAAATTTCCGAAAAAAATTATGTACATTGTAAAAAAAATCTGTAATCCTAAAGATGTAAAGTTATCGAAAACTGTATATCTACTAACATTTTATCTGTGCACTGTACAAGAAAATATGTAAATCTACAAAACTAATTTTTGTAAAGCTACAGAAACCTGTAACTTTACAAACGGATCTACTAAAATTACAGTTATCTTACTAAGCTTTTACCTGTAACCTGAGTTGCCGCTTCATAAAAAATTCTAGGAATCCCAGTTTCCTAAAAAAAATTAGTAACCTTGTAGATTTCTTTATTTTCAGCGTAACCCTGTATCTGTTACATAAATTACTGCTGTTGCCGTTACATAAAAGTTCTACAAATTCTAGTTTCCTAAAAGACTTTTAATAACTTTACAGAATTTTTTTATACAGTGTACCTTTCATCAGAACGAATATTTTGATAGTCCGAAAAAATTGTTCCATATAATCCAGGTTACTGATATTAAATAAGCTTCGTTCCATTTTTACATAACTAGATAGAGTGTTTACAGACACATAGAATGCCAGACAGAAACACAGACGTACGGACGGCAATTTTTTTTTCTAAATATATGTTTTTCGGAGTCTACAGTGTCTGAAACGTATAAATGCGTCATTTTTTTTTATTTTCAAAACGATTGCAAGATTTACCCTATACGTATAGAAAAAAGGTTACCCTGTTTCAAAAGTATGTTTCAATAAAAAAGGGTTTAAAATTTTACATTAGCTTTACTTTCAACCATAGGCGGCGCAGTCAATGTGCAAAATATGTTATAAGGAATCAAAATATAACAAAACTGGTATAAAGAACCAATAAACAATCTTGAAAAATGATATTTGTGAAAAAAATGATAGACGAAGAATATTAAAAGAAGAAATTCTCATAAATAGAGTTCTGAAAAATAAATAAATAAATACATAAATAAATAGTTTAAATGCTGACTTCAAAATTCTTCTTCACTCAATTTTAACTTCGAAAGATCCATTTAAACATTAAATGTAACATTACTTTAAATATGAATTTCAAGTACAGTATTAACATAGTATGTACTAATTTATAATTCGTGAAAATATGTGCCTTATTTTTGCGTTCATTTATATATGTAGATATATATATATACATTTAATTTCATGATTTCTTTTCGAAAAATGGACTTTTCGGATATATATATTTCAGATAAACAGTGTTTTACTTTATTTAGATTTTAAAATATTTATTTTATCAGGGATTTTAAAACTGGCTGTTTTCATAAAAATACTGTTTAAAGTTAAAATATATTTATGCTCTACACTCTTAAAACGAAAGAGCTGATTTGGCTTTTCATGAAAAAGCTTTAATTTTTTCGATCATAAAAGAGTTGTTTTTCTAACGATTAAATTTTCTTGATCTAAATTGGTTATTAAAATATCTCAAGTTCATTTAAATTGGTTAAAACTCGAGTTATTTCAATTCTTTTTTGAGAAGCTGCCTTTCAACATTGAGATCAGTGGATTTCAGCTCAACTTGAGCTATTATGTGGCTGACTTTTTAAGAGAGTAGATCTAACATTTCTGTTTTTCATTCCGATTCATTTATAACGAATGTAAATTTTCCAAGTAGGCGAAAAATGTTCGAGCCGGTACTTGAACTATAAATGTATTGGCTGAAGTCGCCTATGCTCTTCTTGGTATATTAAAAAAATTCCACCCGTTTCCGTCTTGGAAAATTTACAACCGTTATAATTGATTTACCGATTGAATAATCGTGTTTAAAATTAATATAACACTCCGATTCAAGTTTTTTTTTCTTTTTTTTTTATTAAAACTATGTTTTAGTGATAAATAATGTACATTTTCTTCCATTTTTTATGATATATGGATAAAAAAAATTGACCTCAAAGAATACACAATGGAAGAATAGTCGATCTTATACTATAGAAAAGATATTGCAATTTTAATTTTTCGCATTTACTTATGTTTATATATTAGCTGATTTTATTGAAGAAATGTAAAAAAATGTTCCATATCTAAACTATAAACACTTGTTTTATTTGGCGATTGTTAATAACGTTGCCAAAAATAATCGAAATAATTTTCTACCTGAGATCATAGTTTTCGAGATTCTAATAAGCATTTTCGAGGTATTATCTTAATAAGCATTATTATTAGAATTCACTTCTCTAATATTTTCCTTTTCTTTTATGCAATGAAACGATGCATATATGCTGATAATTATTAATGCTTTTTAACAAATATGATTATTTCTGGTTTCTTTATAAAAGATTGAAAAGTTTTACAAAGTGAATGTAAGTAAATTATTATGATAAAAGTATTTTACGATGTACTAAATATTCTGAGAAAAATTGTATTTTATCAAGGTATTTAATGAGATTCAAAGATAGAATAGTTTGAGGAAAACGAGAGCTTATTTGTAACTTAATAAATAATGATTTTACCTTACATTATGTTAACTCAAATAAATATTTTACATTTAAATAAACTTGATTAAAAAAAACAGGTACATTCGTATTTCACAAAGAAATAAACGGACGCATTATACCTCGCTCGAAATAGAATATTTAAACCAAATACCTAGTGACCTCTTATAACAAAAACTTTTCCGTAAAATTTAAAAATAAATTTGTTATTTATCATAACATGCATTTCTTTAACTAGATTATCACGCCGACAAAGTAAAAATATCATACAAATTAAGAAAATCATAATATTGCAGGCTACCTCAAATCTACACAGTTTGGTTTATACCATAGGTTGTGCAGATTACAGAATTTTTCATATTTCTGGCCATTGCTTTGTTTGCAATTTTTAAACATTGGTTTAAATGTAATAACGCAATCAAAATTCTAATGAATGCTTGCAGTATGAAATAAGTAAAATAATTAGGTAAAATATTTAAAAAGGTAGATAATTGAAAAGATGATTAAATTATTGCCTAAAGTAAAGATCAAGTAAATATTGCAAAACCCCGATTATCAGAAAAGCAAGTGACCAAAGCATTTTTGATTAACTGGGATTTGATAGGAATTTTCGGATAACCAGGGTTCCATGGGAATTTTTTTAAAACTGTGAGGATTATTGTGCAAACTTGTTTGATAATTTGATAAAAATTTGTGATCGCAATTTAGAACATCATTGTAATAAAATTGTTGAGGTATTGTATCCAAAGCATCCCTGAATGACAAACCTAAATTACAAGTCCCTCGAGACGATAACTTACTGGTTAAAATCTAAGGTCAGCGCCGACAGTAACGTAGCAGGAGTTCACTTTTTAAACATGCGAGGAGGAGGCAGATACGCGCGCAACACAGAGCCGCGGAAAGCAAAAGCAAATTGTAAATTTTGTAAATAAAAATGAAAAGTAACGTGCGCCGATAAAAAAAGCATTAAATCGATGCAGAGTGGAAAAACAAAATCACAACATATTTTACAAAACAAATATGAAATGGCGTACGTTTCTATTTAATAAAGTGCTTGCGTTAGGTTCCCTTAGAAAGACACCCCCGAAGGGTGCATCCCTTAAGGCCAATATCCCGATCTTCTGACCCGAAAAATGAGAAAATGTTTCGAAAATAGACAGGATGCACTGGATTTGAACCCAATCGCACCCGTCGGTCAAACCTTTCAGAGTTTTCCGTATTTTTCTTTGAAACTTGGATTTTCTGGAGTAAATACCGGTTAGGTTCACTTAGAAAGACCCCCACGGAAGGCACTCCCCTTTAGGACCTACATCCCTCGTATAGATGATCGCCGTCATAAATAACACACGCACATGATCCTGCAACCCCTAAAACTGGTAAATCTTTTGCCAATATTCACGAATCACATACATTCTTCTTGTAAATGAAAAAGAAATTAATCCATTAGTGCCTAGCGTCCCTTTTTAGGGACGCTTCAAAAGGTGCATGTAGCATTGATTTTGACACCGGTAAAAAAGAATAGCAATCGTTATTTTGTTTAATTGAAACATTTTCGTAATTAATGAACTAAACTTAATTCTTTTCAAAATAGTGGTGCCAACCGAATAAAATTTGCGCAAAAAATGGTGGGCACGAATTGGTTAAGGTTTACTTAAAAAAATATATATAATACGAATAAGAAAAAAGTTAAACTGTAATAAACAATATTACTATTTTTGAATACATGTATTATTTATCCATGGAAAGTCTCAATAATTCATGCAAAATAAATTAAGTTTTTATAAAAAAGGTAAAAATATAAAGGGGGAATTTATAAAAATGATTGAGTTAATATTTAATTGATAATAGAATTTACTAAAAAAAAATGCAAAAATAATATTCCAAGAAATATTTCTAGACTCTAAATTACTTTTTTCTAAGGTTATTTTTCTTTCTTTGCAACATGATTTAAATAATATAATCAACCTATGTAAGATTTACTGTATTTTCTCACATCCTTTTTTCACCATATTTCAATATTTTTATTTCAAATCTATATTGATATTTTATGCAAACATCCTTTTTATTTTATGAATAATAAAAATATTTGAATTACATTTATGAGTAATACTTTTATTTTGAATTTATAACAAAAATTGTTTTTTTAATCGCATTTAATAGAAAGAAATTTAAATCTACATTTTGTAAAATGAAAATGTGAAGACGTTTTTATATTTATTCAATGTCATACATTATGTTCATAAATTCATATATTTATACAAATATCTATTAAAGACATCAACAAAACTAAAAGCAATAAATAAATAAATAAATAAAAATATGGAAAGGAAAAAAATAAGCCTTTTCTTAAGTTAACTATAGAAAAAATCAAATTAGAAAATAACTATATAAACCATTTTTGTAAGACATATATTTCTATATCTTGTAAAAGATATAATACCATTAATTTAAAGATCTTATAAAACTAAATACAAATAATGTAAAATGTTTATTTACCATGTCCAGTGTTAGTTGAGTCATGTTATAAACTGTTTATACCTATATTTAAATTTGGGAAATATCGGTATTAATTCTGTACATGCTTTTTACATAATTCTCCATTCTTCTTGTAGTTTATGTAAAATATTAATTTTTACAACTAAGCAGAGCGTATTTGATCATTTTTATTAACTATTTGAAAAACAGCTGTCGTCCTTGATTGAGAACTGGGCTATCTAAAGCATATCTGAATCATTTTATTGGTTAAATTCAGCAACTTTTTTATCTAATTCGTTTTCTGATTGCTCCCATGTTTAATGTCCAAAAATGGAATACTTCTGTTTTTTATTTTATTCGTTTTCTGATTGGTTATTTTTTAATGCTCCAAAATGGAATACTTATTTTGCCAAAGTAATAAGAACTTTAAAAAAAATAATACTAATTGAAAACAAATTGTGATAAAGATTTTAAAAAAAAATTCATTTAAAACTGCATTTTTTTTTTCCTAGGCAACGGTCTAAAAATTTAAAATATGCAATATTTAGCAGTTTAAATATTTGCAATTCCGAAAATTATAAAATTGAAATTCCATTTAAAATTTGGTTATGATGGGTTCAGAAAGAGTAATGTTGAAACCATGTCATACGTAATATGAGGTGCGCAGAAGTCAGTCGGATGAATGCCATCAAATAAAAATGCACATTTTAAACAGTTAAAGTTGTATATCTATAAACTACTGTTTTTTTTTTTTTTTTTTTTTTTTTTTTTTTTAATCATTGGTCTAGGAGTATTAATGTTTAATGCATGGCGTATGTAATATAGCATTCGTTATGATAATCATAAAAATGATGTTTAATATAATTAATAATTTAAATATAGAATTATTTATATGTCTTTAGGATTTTAGTCTTTGAAAATTTCATTTTCCAAAGAGTCGTTCTTATTTGTTAAATTACAATTTATTTTTTTCTAATTATTATGTACTCTTTTGCTCTATATAAAACAAGGCCAGCAGTAAAATAAGCAGTGTTTCTATCTTTTATAAACAACAGATTTCTCATTCAGATGCATTAAAACAAATAGTAATCGAAAATTGCATTACAAATAATGAACAAACAACATTTCGATATTTAAAAGTATATCTTTTCATTTTCCTCTGGATTTTTATTCTATGACTGTTTTTATATTTCAAACATTATCTAATTTTAAAGATACGCATATGAGTGTTCTTTTATTTTAAAGAATCTTTATTTGAAAGAAAAAATAGGAAAAAAATACAAGCGTATTGTAAATATTTGTTTCTCTCCCGCAAATTTATTTCTTAAGCTATAAATACAATATATCTGCCCTCGACGAAATAAATTTGATAAAAATTCATAATATTTACAAACATGGTGTTTGTTTAGAGGTAAAAGGTTCGTGTAAACCTGATTTATTATTTTTTTTATTAAATAAAAAAAATACATATTGCATTTTTTTTAATTTAACGAAATAAATATTATATAAATTCAGTTTCATCTTTCTACTTTTAACTGAACATTAAATACGAAGTGTTTCTAATACAATATTGAGGTTTTAACACCTGATAGTACTTATTACATAAAACCTAAAACTATAATTATTAGATAAAATGAAAGAGCAACATAAACAGTTTTATCTACAAGCTTAGAAGCGTTCAATGTGATTACCTTTCTTCACATGGCGCACATCAAGTCGATAGCTTAGTTCTTCCCAACAGATGATTAGCAAAGAAGATCTGTTTAGACGATCATTCGATCACAAACCATTAAAATTCTATCTGAGGGTGTTCACAAAGGATTGTGTGTATGTGCCTCCACCTTCAATTAACCATTGCATATGTTGCAGTAATGATCCCATTAACATTAATCTACATTCGGGAAGAACTCAGTTATCGACTTGATATGTACCGTGTGGCAAAAGGTGATAAAATAATATGAATAAAACACAAATTTAACTTATATAAAACTGAATTACGTATTTCAATCACTGAAATTACCAGAATAAAAAGTCTCTGTAAGTAGCAAAATTTTGAAGATTTCTGATAAGCTACTAATTCTAAATTATCAATTTTAACAAATTATAAAATATTTTTCGCAATTTTCACGTAAAAAATTTTTTGGTGATGTTATTTAACATTCTAAAATCCTATAAAATTCGAAAAATGTATTAACTTTTTTTTCTTGTATTTATATATTCTATTGAGCATCAAAACTATGTTTAATACTCTATTATATTTACAAAATTACATTTTAACTTAATTTAAGCATGACATTTTTTCCAAAATTTGAAATAATAAGTATAACTAATTAATTTTTTAAGGCAGAGATAGTTTTAAAGACAATTTAACTGTCTATTTATTTAAGGAATTACAAGACATATTTAATCAAAATTTAAATATTATATGAAAAACAAAGATTACATTCATTGTCAAACAGCAAATTCTATGCTTTTTTTTAGAAAAGAAGCCTCAGGATAGTGTAGAGCAGTAATGTAAATAAATGTGTTTCTCATTTTTTTAAAAAAATTGTGAGTACACTTCCACAGCCTCAAGAAACATAATCAGGCAGAATAATAAAAAAAATGCCTACACGTATTTTTTTCTGCAAGTTTTATAAATACATATCTATATATAAGTCTACAAAACTTGTCTTTGCAAAGCTTCAGAAATCGATTGCTTTAAAAAAGAATCATCTAAAATTATAGTAATCATTCCAATTTTTTATCTGCAATGATGAGGATTTCGTTTTGTTCATATTACAAGAATACTTAAAAAAACGAGTTTTCCAAGAGTTTTAAATGGATGTCCGGTTTTACACAATCAGTGGAGTAAAAGAATTTTTTTTTTCATATTTCTGAACAAAGCTATATGTATATATTTTAAATCAATTATATTTTTTATCGAAAATATGTTTTATTGCAGACAAAGTTTCACTTAATATTAAAAATGGCGTTCAGGGTTTATATTTCTTTTCAATTGCTTTTGAAAACAACAAATATTTATTTTACTCGCCATTTATATCCCATTATAAAAATCTTAAAGGTCTACAAATATTCTGAAACAATTCGTGATAAAAAATAATGTTTTGAGCATGAGTCACCTCTACACTGTAAAACATTTGTGTAACATTATTCCATAAAGTTGGTGGCAACCAAGTTTCTAACAAGTTTATGGTGGAATAACGATAAACCAAGATAAACAGTGTAACATTACACTAATAGGTAATGTTACACTAGTGACATATGTTTAAATTACACCATTATAAAAGTGAAAAAAAAATCACAGAATAAAACTGATGGCAGCAAAGCTGACACCAGTTTTATGGAGTTATGTAAGCTGACACCAGTTTTATGGAGTTATGTTACACAATTGTTTTACAGTGTAGACTGTCTGTTCATCACAAAAACAAAGTACGTTTTTACATTTACATTGCGTATATGTAACTGATTTTTGATGCTGAAATACTTTAAGAATGCGAGGTGGTTAGATGACATAAAATGAAAAATGCTCCAAATTACGACAGTCGTCGTCACCCGATGATATATTTCCTTCCTGATAAACCTGGATTTCGGCGAATGGTGGATAGCTGCTACCACAGATTGATCTCTGAGCCGACCTTACATCGGATGGTGACTTCTTTGAATGACTAGCATGTAAGATAGAACCGAATTCAGAATCAATGCATAATTTATCAGGAGTGAAAAACTGAGTTAAAAATGACCCCCATAGAGCATGACAGTGTACAGAAACATTATGCAAAAACTGTTGGTGCCAATACATGCACGTCATTTCGTACTCTAATTCCACTTTATGAGGGCCATGGGGTCAATTAGACCCATAGACTAAGATATTTGTCTATGATCTTATAGTCCATGATCTTATGCAGACGTTTTCACAGCTTCGCGATTGTCGCCAATTCTTTTACCGAGTGAGACTGGGTTAACACCCAGACTCACTGTGTTACTTTTAGTTTCATTTTAAACTCTTACTTGGGATCTTCCAGATCTCTTTTCGAATCATCAGAAAACCCGGAGCTTCTTGGCGAACAAGAGTGTGAACTCTGAGCTTGCGATATGGAGCCTTTTATAGCTAGTAGTTTTCTCGTCGTGATGGCCATACTTCACAATGGTTTAGAGCTAGAGCCACGTGACACGCATTGGTCAGTGGTTGGGATTTGGACGATAGAAGTTGCAAATGGCGGCTTAATATGCCCAGTACGTGAGATTGAACTCCTGCTGGGTGCACGACTACCATCCCGTCTTTTCAAAATGTGCAGCTATGGACACTTCAGAGTCTATAACGTCAGAAGAAGGTCATGCGCCTTGCGGCGAGAGCTAGGTTTATAGTTGTTTATTTTGTCAGTAAGTTGTAGTGCATAATCGCAGTGCAGCTGGGACTTTCCTAATACTTGAAGCACTGTATTTAAATGGATTTATTATCGAATTTAGTGAATAAAGCTTCTGATTTTTTTCTTTTAATATCTGCAACAACTACTTCTTCTGCTTTATTTTTCAACATAGTAATTATTTATAGACATGCAATTCTATTAAAACTGAGCAAATTTTTACTACACCATTGATGTATGTAGTTAGTCTCCCTTTGATCCAACACTGTACAGTTCCTCCACATTTTCCCCTGACCTAAATTAGATAACTGTAATGCACTTGTTACCTTTCTCAAGAAATAGATGCCACATGAAGTTATATCTTCTAAGGATTGTGTAATTATCCTCGAAATTCAACTACTTAAAATCGGCGCATATAGTTTAGGATGTGTAATGTTATTGAAGTGTAACAAATTTGACTCCGCTGATCCGAGGACACATGTCAGTTTTTTTAGTTAATGTTGTTTTAGCATTTTTTGAGATTATGATATATATTACGTTTAATTGCATCTTTTGCAAGAATGCAGCTACTGCATCTGCACTATGCTCCTTTTACACATACTGATTATATAAGTGTCATGCATAGACCAATCCCATTTTCAGAATTGTGAAGGATAGCGCTATCTACCATGTATTGAAAATAACGTTTTGTTTCCTTATTTTCTTCTTAATTTATCCACAACTATACAATATATATCAATCATCCTTCCTAATATTTAAGAATGTTTTATTCCTGGCAAAACCCCCCGTAAATTATAATAAATCATTAAATAAAAAATAATTAAGAGAAAACAAAATTTTAACTGTCCTAAGTATTAATTTGTTTTAAATTACAACTTTATTTACGATTATTGCAATTTTAAAAAGTCCTTCCGGCAATGCCGGGAGGAAGAAGTAGCTTTCATATACTTATTTATATATTTTTTATTTTAAATTAAGTTATGTTATTCAAACATACGAAGCTCAAATTAGTGAAACCCGATTTTATAAGATTGAATGCTAGTTTTTGTCAATACTAATTATTAATAGGAATTTTTAGAAATTAGTCATATTTTATTCAACCTGGTTTTATTTTCAGTGATTTAGAGAGTCGCAAAATTCCACGATATCATGAAGTGTACGCCGTTTTAAAGCAACATGATGGATAAAACAAAACAATGAGCTTGGTCGAAATCTTAATTCATGTGGACATGCACTCTCATATCGAAATCGATTAATATATACGAGTGCTGTCGCGGGCAAACTGATTTTTTTAAAAATGTCACCCACATTAGAAATTCAAACTGCTATATCTCAGGCGTTTTTTAAGATAAATACAAAGCAAAAAATACTCCGGAATTCATTATTAAGATAAATACATTCCAAAGAATCTTTTTTCAATTTCTAATTTTTTATTTGTACATCATTATACATTTAAAAGATTTTTGACAAACTTAAATAGCCGCCATTTTCAAAGAAGATGGCAGATGAAGTGACTACCTAGTGAACTCGGTAAAGACATTGATATGTACTATGTACACACGGAGTTATATCCAAATCAGTTTATAAATATGCTTAGGGGAGACCGGGGTTAGTTGTGCCAGGGGCAAGTTGTGCCATCGAGCTTCCTGACTGACCCAATAGGTTGCAGCACCTGTCAAGTCATGTGAGTGAAGAGGTTGATTGTCTTAATGTGCTGCATATTTTTTGAAGTATAGCGTCGCGTTGTTTTCGAGATAAAAATATTTTTCTTGTTTTCTATCGTAAAACTAAATTTTGCGACCTTCATTTGAATCGTCTTTGCCACTAGCGATACTGAAGTATGTAAATTTCCTTAACATTATTTAAAAGCTTGTATTTTGAGCTGTTATTCTATGTATTTCATTTGTTAATCATGCCAATATTTCGGAAATTAATGAATAAAATTCAAAATGGCGTAACGCGGGGCTAGTTGTGACGAAGTCTAAGGGGCAAGTTGTGACATTTCCATCTTACACGACTCAAAGATTACAGTCCCTTGATGTGTCAGTATACGGGCTGTTCAAAAAATTTTACAATCAGGCTGTATGTGGATGGTTGAAATTGCATCCTGGAAGCAATGTGTCGATCTACGACATACCAGGTTTTGTCAAAATAACTCTTTCTAGTGCTGCATCTCCAAAATACATTCATGCAGGATTTCGTTGTAGTGGAATTCGGGAATTTAATAGGAACATTTTTACAGATGAAGACTTCCTATGATCCTCTGTAACTGATCCACCGTTACCTATCGGAGATGAGAGCGTCAAAGACACGAATGACATTGAAAAAAAAATTAGTAAATATGTAACTGTTAATAAACTAAATACTTCAGCAATAACTTTAATCAACGATGGTGAGATTGCAGGACCGTCTTCAGAAGTTAGAAATCTCATTGAATTAGATGATTCTATGACAACTGATAATAACCATGTGTCAATAATAAGTCTTACAGAAATAAGACTACCTCCTAAAGCAGGACCTCGAAATGCTGAAACAAGCTATGACAATATAGGATATAGACCTGCATTTTGTAGTAGGCTTCTGAATCAAAGATCAATAATATTAGTGTTGGTTTACTTTTTATTTCTTTCCTCATTAAAGACAGTTTTTTTGGTTAAGTGTCTCTAAAAGTATCTTTTAAAAAGATTAAGAGTTTACAAATGTTAACAATTTAACTATTTTATTTTCATTTGATTTACAATATTAATAAAACATGAAAGTGTTTTATTGTGTTAAGAACGTTATAAATGAATAAATTTCTCATTCTTTATTTAACATTTCCCATTTAATCGCCTTTCTTACATAATTTGTATATGTTACAATGTACTTGTATGCGTCATTTATGTGTCACAATATGCCCCAAGTATGTCACGACTTGCCCGGTACCAGGGGTTAGTAGTGACAAATTTCGAGGTTACTCAGAATTAATTTTCTGTTATGAAAGACGTTAATAATGTTAATAGCAGTTTCATAAATATGTTACGCAAGATTTACTCTAATGATATGTTACACTAAATCTTTCGCTTCAGTTCAAATTTTACGGCTAATATAAAAAATGTCGAAAATGTCACTACTAGCCCCGGTCTCCCCTATTATCGCGTGACAAATTTCAAACCGTTTCAAAATGTCAACCACACTGGAAATTGAAAGTGCTATAACTCAGCCATTTTTCTAGATATAGATGAAACAAAAAATGCCCTGGAATCTTTGTATCAAGGTCAAATACACAAAAGAAAAATCTTTGTCAATTTCTCACTTTTTTGTACCTAATTTTAAATTTTAAATTTTTTAAAATTTTTTAAATGGCCGCCATTTTGAAACAAGATGGCGGATGATGCTGGCTAACGAACTCGGTCGAGACATTTGTATGTTCTATGTACATACCATGTTTCATTCAAATCGGTTCATAAATACGTTAGTTACAGCATGACAAAAATCAGATTGTTTCAAAATGTCAGCCATAAGAAAAATTCAAAGTGCTATAGCTCAATCATTTTTTAAGATATAAACAAAATAAAAAGTGTTCTAGAATAGTTGTTTTAAGTTCTAACACATAAAAGAAAAATATTTTTCAACTTTTAATTTCATCGCATTTAATTTTAAATTTAAAATTTTTTAAAATTTTTTAAATAGCCGCCATTTTGAAAAAAGATAGCGAATGATGCTGGCTAAGGAAGTCGGTTGAGACATTTGTAAGTACTATGTACATAGCAAGTTACATTCAAATCGGTTCATAAATACGTTAGTTACAGAATGAAAAATATCAGATTGTTTCAAAATGTCAGTCATAAGAAAAATTCAAAGTGCTATAACTCAATCATTTTTTAAGATATAAACAAAATAAAAAGTGTTCTAGAATAGTTGTTTTAAGTTCTAACACATAAAAGAAAAATATTTTTTAAGTCTTAATTTCTTCGCATTTAATTTTAAATTTTAAATTTTTAAAAAAATTTTAAATGGCCGCCATTTTGAAACAAGATGGCGGATGATGCTGCCTAACGAACTCGGTCGAGACATTTGTATGTACTATGTACATACCAAGTTTCATTCAAAACGGTTTATAAATACGATAGTTATCGCATGACAAAAATCAGATATATATATATATATATATATATGGTTATATATATATATATATATATGTCAACATTTGAACGGAGGGAGGTTTTAGGGTCTGTGGGTCATGATCGGTGAAAATACACCAAAATTTTCTGGAAGTGCTTTCCTCCGGACGGCTGCAATAGGTAGCTTTTTACTTTTTGTAATGAAAGCTACCTAATACTTTTTGTAATGAAAGCTACCTAAAACAATGGCTAGTATAATTCTTACAGCTTTTCATAAAAAATATGTACATACCAATTGACTGAACTTTTCGCACCTTTGTAGGCTCATGATAATAATGATATATACTTTTTATCTAATCAATCTAATATTGCGGTAAACATGATATTTCATTCGCTTGATAAAAATAACTTCAGCATAAGCATTTTTATCCAGTATATGGCTGCTAATAAAGCCTGATAACAATTCAACCTTGTTGCTTTATGTGCCTCAGTTCTTTATTTTTTCTCATTATTGCTTTATCTTACAATCTTAATCAAGCCATTTACGGTAGTTGTTATGAAGCAAAGTTATAGCATAACTCGAAAAGCAGTCAGTAAATGTAATCAAAGATGATGACTTTTATCGCTTTATTCATTTTCTATACAAACTATTGTCTTTATGAGAGAAAAAGGATTAGTTTAGAAATAAGAATTAAAAATAAAACGCCTGTTTTTTTTTTCACCATTACTGTTTGTGAATCATACTTAATAGAAATTCAATATATGCAAAAATTTCAATTAATATAAATCAAACATACATGTATTAGAAGTAGAAAAAAAAAAGATAATTCCTAAACATTTGTATGGAGATTTATTGTTATCATTTAGAATTAATTCAAATGCATCTTAAAACAACATTTTTAAAAATAAATATCGTAAACAAAGTGAAATGTAAAATTTTAAAAGAGTTTTTAAAAAATCAGGTAAATTAAATTAAATATGATGTCACTTTTTTAGTTTTATACATTTTCAATAATGGTTTTATATATCAACTAATCGTTTTTTTCTGAAAATCTAACTATCCGTATAAAATGTCATGCTTTCAGTAATTTATCATAAGGAAAAAAAATATTTTATAAATAAGAATTAAAAATTAAAATCCTGTTTTTTCCATAGTTGGTTGTTTATCTCGTGTAATAAAATTGATAACTGAATATATGTACGAAAAAATACTGTTACTGCAATATTGATATGCACTTATTATAATTACAATATTGATATCTGTTAAACATTCTTCTGAAGCTTTTTTATTATTTATAATTAAATCACATTCAGATATTTTATTATTAATAATATTATTTTGTTTAATTTCGTTATGCATTTTTTTCTATAGAAATTTCTTCTTTCCGTTTACAAGGCTGCATTTTAAATTTCTCGCTTAGAAATATATTAAATGTTTTGTAATCAGAATTTCCTTTTGAAATATTTTGGGACTTTTTTTAATTAGACATATATTGCTAAAATATAAACATTGCGTATGTTAACTATTATTCTATATAGTTATCATAAAACAATATGTTAAAATATAAAAGTAACAATTAAAAATAAATTAAATCTCTATTTTAGGAACAATGATAATGATCTATAATATTTCATTTTTAAACTTGAATCTTATAGAGTTTTAGAACCTAAAATGCTGTGAAAATACTATCTATGTAGAGAATGTTTAAAATTTTTATAAATTCTATTGGTACAAAATAAGTAATTACCAATTAATCCTTTAAAATTCTACACAACTGAGAAAAATAAAATACATAAATCACAATGCAACGACTAATTCAAAATAAGTATTTCCGACATAATAAATGAGGTTTCAGTTATTTTAACTTTTATTAAAGTGCATGTTTATCATAATTTAGTTTCAAACTAATCCCTTCGCTATGAGAGAGAATTAAATTCTCTATACATTTATTATTATTTACTTTGCTCCTTTTTTTCTACAATAAATATATTTTTGATTAATTAAGGAATGATTTCCTATAAAAAGAATAGCATCTGAAAAAATTCAAGGATTTTGCTGACAATATCAAGAACTTATGTGTATCGCTCATACGGTTCCAGCTTACGTTTTTTTTTTATTTTTTATTATTTTTTTTATCCTGGTTGTATCTCACCTGACCTAAATCTGTGGTTGGCTCAAGTCGGGTTGATGATAAGGTTTTAACTTACGGTTGTTTTTTTTTTCATTGTTTCGAGTTTTTGTTACTTTATTTCGTTTGCGAACTGGGTTACGTTAAGTATTTGAAATTATTTTCTGACTGTTTTTGTCCGTAGAAACGGTCAAATGATTTTTTAAAAGAAAGGCTTGAATATTGTTCACTAAAAATCGGTATGTTTGGATGATTACCAGTATTGATGTTTTTTTTACAGAAAAATGATGAAATTAATATTAGACATTCAAATTATTTTTCAATAATTGTACTGAATTATAAAAAAAAAAAAAAAATTCCCATGCTTCGGATTTCGGTTTGGCTATTTCTGTTTTGGATTAGTATTTGGTTAGACCGTGTGAGATACTGCTTGACGAAATTTATTTTTTGTTGAATATGGGCCTAGTGTAGTGTTGATTTTCAACAGAATTTTCGGTTTCGTGCCGTCTTTTGTAAGATTCAATATACAACGTTATATCTAAATGGTCATGGTCTCTTTATCTGCGGCTTCCATTATCTTAATTCCAATGCTTGCGAATGGAACACCAAGAAGGCTGTAGAACATCATAGTCATGAATTTTGTAGATTACAACCACGGAGTCATTAGTACATTAATCTGATATAGAGATCTGTTTGAGATGTCAAGATAATATTCTAACATCTGTCTATCCGAACTGAGAATATGTTCTACTATATTAGTAACGTTTAAAAATGACTTATTAACTTTGAGAAGGCCTCTAAATTACAGCTAGGCTAACACCCTCGTAAACGATTCCGAATCACTTCAAATCTTCAACCTGTTCTGTTTGAAGACTTTACGTACTGAATTGTGATCCGGTGTTTGTAGAACTTTTTTTAATACTATGGCCTCGAACATGAGGAACATAGCACAGGTATAGTTTGCCTCAGTGTAATGTTATACATGTTTCTATTTTTTCTTTTAATTATGAATATTCTACTGGCGATATAAAAATATTTACCTGGATTTACTGCGCAGTCTTCAGTAGCGTCAATATCAGGTTGGTACCAATACAAATTGCTGGAACACTGACCCTTAATAAAGCATTTTGTTCTATTCGCTGAAGGCAGTTATTTTTTGTTCTGCTGAAATATTTGTCGTATTATAACTTAATAACTTGATTTATAACACCAATAGACAGTACATAAAATATGTTTGATCTTCTGTCACAGTAAACATTTTTAACTGTGTTGCAGGTGAGGCATTCATTTACTAATGTGGCGTAGGGTCCGGTGTGTGAAATAAACTCATCGACTGTTTCAATACATTTGACTTTGCTATTCACCGTTCTGGCCGAACCCCGCTGCCACTTTTAAGATTTTTTATTTACAAATTGGAGTGCTCGGCTGTTTTTTGTAATAAAACCCATTACAGCCTGTTGTTTTTGTATTTTGTATTTTTCTTGTTGATTTTTTTAATTTTTAAAGGAGGTTTGAGAGGGAGGTGAGCAATTTGGGGCTAAGTTAATCCTTGTTAATGTTATCCTTGCTAATGTGTCTTTCTATGCTAATCGGGCTAAGTTATGTATATACAATCGTCAATGCACTTTTTGTTATAACATACTCAGATGCTTGGTTTCGAATAAAATCCGATATAAGTAAGATTTAAAGTTTTGGCTATAATGGAATTTAAAGAAGACTTAATCTGTTTATAACGCCATTTTTAGATTAAAAAAATCACAATTTGGTAGATTACCTTGCATTAATGCGTTGAAAATCGGTATACTGCTTTCAACATTAATCCCTATGAGTTCTTAGGAGGATTATGTTTTTTCCTTCAAATGTTCGCCTTCAACATCATTTATAACTCTTTTATCTCCAATATTTCGCGGTTATTGACAAAAGAATGGAGAGACTCAACAATGGAAAAAGCGAATTTGTGTCTGAGGAGAGATTTCCGTCCTTCAGAATAATTCTTGAAAATAAGTAAAAAAAATAAAAGATCGGCGAAACCACAAAAATGACACTGTCAGTCGAAAAATACGTTTATTTAGGGTGCGTTTAGAGAGCAAAAACGGATGGCTGTTCTGCGAAAGCAATAAAAACATTCTTTTCTAATCCAATTTGTGAATTTTAATAGGAGGTTGGAGGATAAAGAATGTATAATATCGTGTGGGTTCGAATTACTTGTACTGTAATTCCACCAGGGAAACAACCTTTATAGTTCCATCATTTATTTACACTATCATACAATAGCCGCTCACGCAGCAACCGAAAAACAAAACATTCTTACATCCCCGATCTTATTTGGCCAACATGCATTGCCTCACAAAACAGATTACGGTATCGTTGCGCCATCTACATTTAGGAAGTGCTACTATTCGAAGATATCACACCCCTCTCCTCATAGTTCAAACGAACTACAGGCAATCTTGGTCTATTGCTTCGTCGAACTGGAACACTTTTCTTCGAGTCCTCATTATTATTTTTAGTCACAGTGTCCTTTACAGATATATCTGTCATAGCATCATTTTTATTACTCACAACAGTACCTGTTACAATATCATGTGAAGGCTGAGATTTGTTTGGTTCCATAATATTCTCATTATCACGTTGGTCTTTTATTTTTCCATTAATCTCAGAAAAACGGTTTTTATTAACCCTTTCATAATTATCATAAGCATTGTAATTTTTACCACTATAACCCATATTTTCAACTCTTTCTGACATTTTTTTGTTATTGTGGTCATTTTCTTCAATTCTTTCAGATTTTTCGTAACTTATCTCTCTGTTACGTCTCAACTGATTTACATGACGCTTACACATTATTCCGTCACATCTATTTACTAAAACCCATCTACTTCCTAATAATTTTATAATTTTTCCTTTTACCCATTTCTACCCCTTTCCAAAATTTTTAACGAAAACTAATTCATGAAGCTTAAATTTGTGCAGGGGTTGCTGTATTTTAGGTTTTGATGGTAATACCAAATGAAGGGCTGTTCGAATTGGCCTTCCAAACATTAATTCAGCAGGAGTTTTACCAGTCACCGAATGAGGAGTTGAATGATTTTCTAACAAAAGTCGTGCAATTGATAATGATATGTCATTTTTATCCAGTTTCCTAAGGCAATTTTTCACAGTTTGCACGTATCTTTCCGCCTGTCCGTTCGACGACGGATGATATGGTGGAATAGGTGTATGCTTAATTCCATTATTTTTAAGAAATTCCTCACTTGTGAACGCGGATCCATTATCACTGAATAATTCTAAAGGTAATCCAAATGTCGCAAAAATTCTTCTTAATACTCTAATAGTATTTCTACTATCGGTCCTGGGCACTACTTCTACTTCTAACCATTTTGTATAAGAATCAACTACTATTAAAAAAAATTTCCCTTCAAACGGACCTGCATAATCTATGTGAATCCTTTCCCAGGGTAATTCAGACTTCCATTCTAAAGGTTTCATTTTTGGATTATCCCTCGCGCACATTTGGCATCTACTACATGAATTTACCATTTGTTCAATTTCCTTATCCATGTTTGGCCACCAAACCACCCCTCTAGCTTTAGCTTTCATGCTAGACATACCCTGATGAACAGAATGCAACAATTTCAATATATATTCTCTACCTTCCTCTGGCACAATTACTCTATGCCCCCATAATAAACAATTTTCTAAACAGGAAATTTCATCCCTTCTACGAAAATAAGGTTGATATTCTTCTGCTTTAACCTTTCGAGGCCATCCATGTAGTACCCACTCTAAAATTTGTTTAGTTACAGGATTTTCAGTTGTCCACTTTGCAATCGTTTTAGAAGTTACGGGCCAATCATTATTATTTGAAACAAACATTATTTCAGCAGGATTACTAACTATATTTACAATTTCTGGGAGAGGTAATCTACTTAATGCGTCCGCATTTTTATTATTTTTACCTTCGCGATACTCAATTGTATAATCATATCCTGCTAACATAAGCGACCATCTCAGCATTCTAGGTGACAATGTATCAGGTACCTTTTTAACAGGATCAAACAATCAGGTTTGTGATCTGTTATAATTTTAAACTGTTTACCAGCTAAATATTGGTGAAATTTAGTAACACCAAATATTACAGATAAAGCTGCTTTATCTATCATTGCATAATTTCTTTCAGTTTTATTTAAAGTTCTAGAAGCATAAGCTATGGGTTTCTCTTTACCCTCAATAATATGGCTTAATACAGAACCAATGCCATATTCTGAAGCACCACAGTTCAAAACAATATCTTTGTTAACATCATATAATTCTAAAACAGGTGATGTACATAATAATTCTTTAACTTTTTGAAAGGCTTTATCATGCTTTTCTGACCATGTCCACTTAACATTATTATCTAATAATCTATGTAAAGGTTCTAAGACATCTGAAATATTAGGTAGGAAGTTTCTATAATAAGAAATTAAGCCTAAAAATGAACACAATTGTGACACATTATTTGGAATAGGTGCATTCAAAATAGCATTAACTTTTTCTGGAATAGGTCTAATTCCTTCCTGAGAAATTTTATGTCCTAAATAGCAAACTTCCGAAACCATAAATTTTAACTTTTCCTTATTTAATCTTATACCATGCTCAGAAAAGCATTTCAGAACACTTTCAACTCTTTCAGAATGTTCTGATTCATTCCTAGCACTTATGATTACATCATCTAAAAATACACCAACATACTCATATTTTTTTAATATATTCTCTATTTTTCTCTGGAACATTCCAGGAGCACAATAATCCTTTATGAGTATTAATAGTTAAAATTTTACTACTTTCATTATCTACAGGTTGTTGTGAATAAGCATCTTTTAAATCAAAAACAGTAAAGAATTTTCCACCTGATAATTTAGAGAATAATTCTTCCATCCTAAGAAGAGGATAATTATCGTTTTCTGTATTTGAGTTTACTGTGGCTCTATAATCACCACAAATTCTAACAGTACCATTTGGTTTTGGAACAATTACTATAGTACTAGCCCAATCTGAATGATCAACAGGTTTCAAAATACCCTCTTTTGTTAATCGTTCCAATTCCAAATCAGTAGCTCTTCTCAAAGCAAACGGAACAGGTCGAGACTTAAGAAAAACTGGTTTTGCATCCTTTTTCAAATTTATTGAAACGGAAGGACCTTTTATTGTACCGATCCCGTCAGCAAAAACATTTGGAAAATTTCTAATTAAATCATCTTTCGAAATACTTTTAATCATATTTACATTAGGCCAAAATAATTTTGATGCTTTTAACCAAGTTTTTCCAATTAGACTCGGACCTTCTTCTTTAATAACTAACAATTTTAAATCAGGTATACAATATTCATCAACAAAAACATCTACTTTTAACTCACCTAATACAGTTAAAAAATCTTTAGTATAAGTTTGTAACTTAACTTTGGATTTAATTAAAGGTAGCTTACCTGAGAACAATTTTTCTGCCACATTTTTACTTACAATCGTATGCTCCGCCCCGGTGTCAATTTCAAATTTAACATTCACCCCATTTATTTTTACATTTTTTTGCCATGTTACACTATTGGAGTTGTTGTCCACACAATTAAAACAATATTCCTCTTGAACAGTTTTAATTTTACTGTTTTTGTTCTGTTTATCATTTTTCATCATAAATTTTCGATTCCTACAACAAATTCTTAGGTGACCAAATTTGTGGCACAGATGGCACTCAGCATTCTTGAAAGGGCACATTTTAGGATTGTGGTGTTTCGCACATCTGAAACAAGGTTTCTCAGACGCGAGTTTTTCTTCTTTGGGCTTAAATGGGTGAGAGAACTTTTCTGGTTTCGGTTTCTCCACTCTAGCGCGCACTTGGTTGACAGCTGTACTTTCGCCTATATGTAGTGATTTCACACCGGTTTCCGCAGATTCAAAAGATTCTGCGATCTCCACCGCAGTCTGGAAATTTAATTCCTTACAATCGAGCAGCTTTTGTTGTCTCTTTTCATCTTGTATTCCGAATACAAGCTGGTCACGCAGGCGGTCATTTAAGGTGTTTCCGAAATTACAGAATTCAGACAATCTTCTAAGTTCTCTTACAAACTCAGCTATGCTTTCCCCTGTCTTTTTAAGACGTTTCTGAAATTTGAATCTTTCTACAATTTCACTTGGACAAGGAGAAAATTTTTCTTTAGCTTTTTTTAAAAGATCTTCATATTTTATCTCCTTTAACGTCTTCGGGACAATAATGTCTCTTAAAATCGTAAATGTTATCGTACCAACAGAACTAAGCAAAATATTCTTTTTCATTTCTTCATTCTTTATATTATTCGCACAGAAATAAAAATCCATTTTCTCAATATAAATAGTCCAAGGAACCTTTGAGTCATATTCTTCTAGCCGACCCAGTGAAATAATTTCTTTTCAACAGCCATTTCTTTTCCTGGCGTTTACTTTTTTTTCACAATATTTTTCTTAACAAAATAATATGGGTAAATAATCCCATCTTAGTCGCCACTTTATAATATCGTGTGGGTTCGAATTACTTGTACTGTAATTCCACCAGGGAAACAACCTTTATAGTTCCATCATTTATTTACACTATCATACAATAGCCGCTCACGCAGCAACCGAAAAACAAAACATTCTTACATCCCCGATCTTATTTGGCCAACATGCATTGCCTCACAAAACAGATTACGGTATCGTTGCGCCATCTACTTTTAGGAAGTGCTACTATTCGAAGATATCACAGAATGCATACAAAAATGGGTCCGTTTATGAGATAAGATGAACTTGAGAAAAACTCTGCTCTCACTTGAATAACCTCTAGCACTTTACTTGTAAATCTATAAAAAGAAAAAAAGTCCAAAACCACAAAAAGTCTGGCCCAGAAAAACGCGAACAGAAGTGAAATGATAGTCTAACTTAAGTCACGTTTTAGATTTTTAAGGTCAAAGTAGACGTAAACTGTTGGAATTTTTGTTGTAATGACGCAACGTCTTAATTTTTAATTGCATTTGATGTATACTGAAATATTCTGTAAGATGAACGATGCCAATTTTAAGTCTCCCCAACCTTTTGCTATAAATCATAAACTATAAGAAATATAACTATATACAACTACTAAGAAATATAATATTGCAAATTGAAAGTCAGTAAAATATGTTTAATAAACTCCAACTTAGTTCATTTTAATGGAAGAGACATGTATTCCAATTTGAAAACGAAGATTCTAAAATTGCTCTTTGCAAAATAAACATGAAAGCTGTAATTTTTCTTTCTTTTTTCTTCTAATTTATTTTGATAAGCTCAAAAAAAATAAATTTTAAATCACTATTATTTTGTGTGTTTCTTTTGCTTTGTTTTCTTTCACGGTTTGCACTGCATTTTACTACTTTTTGGTTATAACGTACTTTGGTTTTTACGTACTATATTTTATTGCCCCCTGAAAGTACGTTATAACTAATATCGACTGAATACATATATAAATTTTAATTCAAATAAATCATCACTTTGTATTTAAAATTATATGTTTTTTTTTTTTTTTTTAAGTATTCTTTAAAAATGTATTTTTTTTTATTTCCTCTAAATCAAATCTCGATGTAATTCCGTTTTACTAAAATGAAAATAGTCTAAGCTTATACCTTGAGATAAACGCTAAAAATAGATACTATTTTCAATTTAGAAATATCATTTTTATGATAACAACCTAAGAACATGTGATGCCGTACATTTTAGTAGAAATGTCGTAACGTGATTCCATTACAATTTCGAATAATAAAAAAGTTTCCGTAGAAAAGTTTCGAATAATAAAAAAGTGAATTCAATATATGCCTTAGCAGAATAAACTTTTCAATTGCTTTTTATATTTATTTTGTTTTAAAGTACTTATGGTATGTATTTCACTGTTAAAAAAACAAAACGATATATTTTAATTTGTATATCAATCAGAACTAAAATTAAAATTGCATTTTAATAGAGTCTTTTCCTTATAAATTAAAAATTATACATTTGTTTCCATTTCTTGCCCTATGCCTCAATATGACCTATATTAAACAATATACAACATATATGTATGATATAGCTAGTTTAGAAAGCTATTTCAGTGAAATTAACCATGCACTGTGTGATTTTCTATTTTGAAGAATTTTCCTTATAGACATAGGTAGAATTATATACCAAATATTTTTTAAATAATTCCTTAACTCCTATAATAGTAGCAGACTACCATCTATATACAGGGTGTCCAGCAAATAAAACTCTGATTTCAAACTTAAATTTCTCGAGAACAAAGTCCGATAGAATTATGTGGTAAACGGTTTGTTTATTAAGTATATTGTAAAAATACCACACAGAATTTTAAATTGGTGAATATTTTAGAGATTGTGTTCTTTTTCAAAGAATTGACATTTTTCTTGTTTTAGATTGCTTGTAGAGAAGGAAGTTTTCAGCCCACAGTGTAATATTTTAACGATTTTTCAAACTAAATTTTTGGAATTTCGAAATTTAAGAAATTTATTTTTTAAAATCGCTAAAACATGGCAATGTAAGCCAAAATATCAGTTCTTCAATTAATCTAAAACAAGAAAAATGTCAAATCAAGCATTCTTTGTAATCAGAACATAATCTTTTCAAAATATTCACCGTTCAAAATTTCTGTATCAGATTTTTACAGCTTAAGTAACAAAGAATATTGCATAATTCTATAGATCTTTGTTTTTGAGAAATTTAATTTTGAAATCAGGATCTTATTTGCTGGTCACCCTATATAAGCCAAATACACCTCAAAAAGAGATATACATTGTAGTTCCTTGTAACTAAATTTATTTACTAACAAAGAATTTTTATTCATTCTTTTATGCGTAACTGCACCATGTAGGGTTTAAAGAGAATTATTACTTTGCATTCGGTTGTTGGAAGTTTTCAACTTTTTTTTATATTTATTTATGTAATATGGATGCTATTTTCGTTATGCATGTTTATTAAGTAATTTTGTACATTGTTTCAAAGAAACGTACTTTTTAAAACACCTATATAGTACTTTACATGCATATTTATAAATTTGTTTTGTACATTTATACTTAACAAATAACAGTTATGGATTGCTTAGCGCAAAGAAAAAAAGAAATAAGAAATGGAGACGGTTTGCAAAAAAGCCACGAGAATCAGAACATGTCACAGAGACATTTGTATTAAAAAAATAAATGCATCTTGATTTATTCTTAAATTGAAATTTTATTTGAATAAGAGAAAAGTCAAATTGTGGTAAAAAATATGAAATATTATATTTTTTAACTATAGGTAATACTAGTAAAAATTTTCAATACTATAAGTAAAACATATAATTAAAAAAACAGAAAAAAATTAAAGACATTGCATTCAAGTTTTACTTGAAAATTGAATTTATAGGGAAAATTGGAAAGGAATTACTAATATTTTTGTTTTCGAGAACATATTTTCGTCTAAGATAACGTACTTTTTGAAATGGAATTAAAAAAAAAACAGACAACACAAGATTCTGTATATTTTCTCTGGTAATTTTGTACCTTATTTAAAAGTTTTTATTTCAGATTTACATTAAATTTTGGTGCATATGCGGTTTTATTTTATTTTAAGGAAGTAGAATAAAACGAGTAAGATTAAAGTTTTTCATATTAATTCCTAGTAAATATATTTTTTTATTCTATGTCATTTACGTAATAGAAATTAGAAATTTGGAATTGCACATTTTTAACAAGATTTTGAAAATTTTCATATTCGTAATCATGTTTTTCTATTTTGTTGATAAATTCTGGTGGAATGTATGTTTATAAAAATATTTTTTTAAAGGGGGTAATTTTTAAGTGATTTATTTTTTGTTCAAAATACCAGGTTTGAAAATAAGAAAATAAATAATGTTCGTGAATAATTTATTTCTGAAGCTTGTAATACATCGAAAGCTTTAATTTCAAGAGAATCGTCTTTAATTTATCGAAAAATCATACATAAAATGTTACATCGCCCATATCTAGAATCAAGCCAATAATACTATAAAGGGCTCAAAAATCTGCTTAAGTTTGGTGATTATCGAACATTGCTGTTACGTATTTCTCTACATGGCTAAACATTTTCTGCAAAATATTAAATGCAGGCAAAGTTTTTAATAAAAAAAAAATCACAGAAAAAAAACGGCCTTTAAATTAATTTATTGCATTACATTTAATATTGGGTGAATGTTTGCTTTTATACGTCTGATCTCATTCGATTTTATTACTATTATGCCATTCAAATATTAATTGTTCAATTGTCTGAAACCCTTTAATCGCTGGATTTATTTTATTTATTTTATTTTTTTTTTGGTTCGCAGACAAGAGTAAATAAAATTGCAGCAACAAGCAAAGTTGAACAAATTGAGCTAATAATTCTTGCATGACATCATAGTGATGAAATAGAACGGCAGAATCAGAAGAATATCCAGCGGATGATAAGACATATAAAGACAGTCGTAGCTGTTATATATGGACATTTGACACAATAAAGTCCCTGATTAAGCATCTATAAATATGTTCATTAAGAGTAATGCTCATACCAGGCATTCTCACAAAAATTTAGTTTTTAAAACTAAAAATCTGGATTAAAAATCTAGTGAAATTAAACTTATTAAAATAATATTTTTATCTTACCGACTCGTGGCTTTTAGTGTTTCGTATGTCTAAATTTATCAGCGTATGATTGCTTTTATACATCTTGTCAACATTTCTACTAAAGCTGACTTTCCATTTCATAACTATAAGGAAATTCATGAATTAATTTATCAGTTTGTTGCAGCATTTTTTTTTTCCTGACTCTCAGACCTGAGTTAATAAACTCGCAGCAACAAACTAGGTGAAATAAAATGAGCTAATAATTCATGCATGGCATCATAGTTATGAAATATGGGGACTGATTCAGAAGTATATGCAGTGTATGACAAGACGTATAAGAGCAATCGTTGCTACTAAATATGGACATATGAAACACTAAAGGCTATTACTGAGCATCTTTAAATATGTTCATTGTGAAAAATGCGCATATCAGGAATTCTCAGAAAAATTGAATAATTTGTTGCCATTATTTAAGAAATTTAGTTCATGTTTAAAAGAATATCTCGAAAACTAATTAAAAATTTAAAAATCTAATGTCAGTTTTGAGATCTGTGGATAAGTACTAATTTTTGGTGTTAATTTCACCGCATAATATTTCCTATTTTAGGAGATATGT
Source organism: Maratus speculifer (assembly GCA_964019185.1). Classification (NCBI taxonomy): domain Eukaryota; kingdom Metazoa; phylum Arthropoda; class Arachnida; order Araneae; family Salticidae; genus Maratus; species Maratus speculifer. The sequence goes on from OZ025300.1 coordinate 141,499,396, forward strand.
TCTCTTCACTATCGCTTGAAATAAAAATTAATTTCGATTTCAATTTGGAAATGACAGAAGAGAAAGAAATCTAATAATCCCTATCGTTATCTTTATTCTCCCTTTTTCTCCAAAAAAAATTTCATTAATTTAGTTGTCTTTATTAGAGAAATCTAATTCAAATTAGAAAAAAAATAACAACTCGAAAACTAATTCAAATTTAAAATTTTAATGCCAGGTTTGAGATCTGCGGATCAATACGGATTTGAGGTGTTAAGGTCATCGCATACTATTTAAATTTTTGAAAAATCGCCGTAAAACATAATCACTCTTGTAATTAGTCGTTTCATAATATCGTTTCATTAGGATTTTATATATATAAGGTAGATAAAAAATACTCCACACCAAAATTTCTAATTACGACTATTTAATATTTATGTTCCTTATGTGTGAGGATATTAGATGTTATTTATTTATTAAAATAATCTTTGTTCGAATGCAAATACAGTAATATTTAATTTAATATGAGAAGAAAATAAAACTAATCAGATGTGGCAATCCCAAAACTTTAATACTTACAGAAAAATGAAACATAACAGCGTCAATGGTTAGCTAAGTTTTCACTAACATCTAATCTGCAACAACATATTTGAAGTTCTAACTTAATCTGAAGTTTTATGAAAATCCGTTCACATTTTCTTGAAATATAGCTACTGCGGAAATCTTTAAAAAAATCAACATAGCAGCATTCAAAACAACATGTAGAAAATGCCTATTCATGACAAAAACTGAATCTAAAATTTGATGGAAATCCATGTATTAGCATTTAAGACAGAATCATTGCAGAAATCGTAAGAATAAACAATGAACTGAAGCGCCACCTGTTTGAGAGATTTACTCTAAAAACTAGAAAATACTAATTTATATCAGACACTAACTGAATTTAAAGTCTGGTGACAATCCGTGCACTAATATTTGACTTGGAATTTTTGAAATTATACTGAATAATTCCACATAGAAGCGCCATTTTTCCAGCAATTTACTCGAAAAAAAACTCATTTATTGATGAATATTCTTGTATTAGATCTCGAGATAGATCTATTGAGATAATCCTGAATAATGCTGCATAGCAGGGCCGCTTGTTATTCCATTTACACCAAAGCATAATCAGAACTATATTATATCTTGGACACACGGAATATGAAGTTTTATGAAAATCCGTGTATTAGGTTTTCGGACATAGCTATTATAAAAATCGTGAAAAAAGAAGCATTGTACCAAAAAACAAACATATGCAGGGTACATAGTCTAACTGAATCTAAATTTTTGTGAAATCCCATGCATTTGTTCTTGAGATAGATCACCCACAATATTTATGTCACATACAGGCCGACAGATAAACAGCCATTCAAACTCACAGACAAACATTTCGTAAAAGCATATTTTTTGGAATCTCTGACGACTAAAACGTGTAAATCCATTTAAAATCGGAATTCGAAAATTTTCATGAATCCAATACTTCCATCTTGTAAAGAAGACAAAAGTAAAAATATAAAAGTCATGGCGCTAACCATTACTCTTTATACCAATCTAATCTTTTTACAAACGCTCCCATTGTTAAACTAATTGCTATTAAAGATTGTTCTAGTTATCAAAATGTTAAAATTATTTAATATCATAAAGTTACACTGAAAACTTCTTGTTTCAATTTTTGAGTTTTTATTTTGGCTGTGTACCAAATAAAAATAATGGTTAAAATTGAACAAATTCCGATCCGGTTCGAATCCGATTTTTTAAAGTTTGTGAAATATATTACTTTTATGTTTATAATATTAATATTAGCCAACCAAATAGATTTACAGGAGTTTAAAGAATATGTTGTCATCTGAAGTTTAACAAATCTACCTATTTTGAGTACTTTTTAATTTATTTTTATATGACATATGATGAAGAGAGAGTTTTTAGAGACATTTGGAAAATATCGTATTGTAACAGGATTTAACCGATATTATAATGTTCTAATAATTTTTGAATTTTCGTACACATTATTTGTTCTTAATAATAACCTATATTTTAAATTTAAAGACATAAATGTATTCTTAAAACAAAAGAATCGCCAATGGTACAAAGGGAATAATGCTCATTTTTAATAATAATATTATTAAACCTTATTAAAAAAATATCCTCAGTTTTCCTAACAAAATGCTCTTTGATGTTGTCATTGCAAATTCGAAAAAAGAAAAAAACATAAAAATTGATAAAAAAGTTTTTTTTTTCTTCATAGATTTCAGATTCTGTAACTCGTGAAAACAATCTTCAGTAGCCTAGTACATTTATAAAATTATCTTTTAAATAAATATTAGTATGGTATTATTTTTCATAAAAGTTTAAATATTAAATATACCTAATTAATTGCTTTAAGGAAGAGGCATTTTTAAAAATAATTAACTATATGTTTATTTAATGAAACGGCATGGCATATTTAATTTAAAGTTTAAATATCATATAAAAGAAAAAAATAGATTCTTTAAAATATATGAGTCTATTCAAAAGTAAAATAACTATTTGCATGCATATTTATTTAAAGGTAAAAAGCTTCAGGGTAGAATGTAAGAATGAAAATTAAGTTTTTCTCTAAAACGTTTTTAAAAAATTCAGTACATTATCACTGCTTGAGGAAACATATAATCAAGTAAAATAAAATTAAAAAGGCTAACATAATTTTTATGTCATGCTATATTATTGTCAGTCTTATATAACGAAATAAATGTGATTTAAATTTTGATTTTATTTTTTAAATTTCACATTCGTAATAAAAATAACGTATGTTAAAATTGCATTTATTTAAATACAGATGTAGAAAAATGCATGTGTAGAAAAATCATGAAAAAGACGCATGTTTAGACGGGGAAAAAATGTAAAGATACTAAGAATTTTCTTAGGAAACTGTGATAACGAGAGCATTTTATGTAATTGCAACATGGTTCGCAGTTAAATTTTCGTAATATTAGTGTAATTTTTGTAGATTATTTTGTAAAGATACAAATATTTGTAGCCTCCGTTTCCCTTGTTTCTCTTGCTTTTTCCATGGCCTCAATTTTGTTCTGAATGTCCATTGTTTAAAGAGAAGTTTCAAAAATCTGTTTTGTTTCCAGTCAATAAGTTCATAATAGTTCTTTGTTTTGAAGTGTATTTTAGTTATTTGCAAAATTCTTACTTCTGGTGAACTTCAATTTTCATTTTTGGCTCAAATTAACATTCATATTTCTGAAAGCCTGATATACTCTGTGTTATCCGACAGCACTGATAGTAACAATTTCTCAGGATGTCACATTCGTTGAACTATTTCGTTGAACTACAGCTTTTACTATATTTCTTAGATTGACTTCCAAATGCATAGAATGTTTCAAAATTATGTTGCACTACTTCTGTTATGGAGGACTTTGTTTTTTTAATTTAAACCATACAGAGGCGCATACATTTTTAATATATGTTTAAATATTAATGATATTCTTCGATGAATTTTGTGCAGCTACATACAATCTAAAAATTTTACACTCATTTGTTAGCTATTTTGATTGAAAAATTGGATCAGAAAATTTTAAAACCATTCCAGTAATACATTCACCACATGATATTGCTATATAAATATTAATTAAATATTTCTGGACAATGTTGAAAACCATTCTATCTAAGTTTTCTTCAATATTCTCTCCATTTTTTAAAAAAAAGCTACAGCAGCTCTACACAAGCTACATACAGATTTTACGTTTTGTGCCGATTATCAAACAAAAAGCTGTAGGATTTTGTTGCGCCGTCAGAAGGATTCAGCAAATTTCTCAAAGTCAACTCATTTGTACGAAACAGGAAGGGTCAATTTTCAGCTCCACCAGGTGAATAACTTCTTCTTTTGACCAATATTTTCATTTGTCCTGCAGCATTTTGTTATTGCAAGCCCATATAACGGTAAATTACTTGATTAAAAACATTATTATTGGTTCTTTTTATTGCTTTATCTTCTCCTCTTCCAACAATAACTTGCCCAATATACAGAGTAAGGTTCCTTTGCAAGAGTATAATTTCCTCCTTTGTGGTTTTAGTGTAGAAGTTTGCGCCCTTCAATCACTTGCGCTTTTTATTGTCTTTTCTATGTGCTATAAAACTTTTTATATAGTTAATTATTAATAAACTTGTTACAATAAGCGATTTTTCATCCTCTGGCTTTAATTTTTACGCTATTCAAATTATTCTTAATCTCTCATTTTTACTTATAATTTTTAGTTCAAAAATTGCATAAAAATCTATTTTCACAGATATTTAAGAGTCTTAAGGCACCGGAAGAAGTTTATCGAAGATGAAAATTGTTCGGATGTATAATAGTTTTCTTAAAATACAGCTTTCGCATCCCGAGCTAACAGTCATTTAATTAAAAAAATTAAAAAAATACAATAAGAATACAATAAGAATACAATTTCCATATAAATCTCATTTTTTTAGAATTTTTCGAGCGTTTAAGGAATTGGAACCTATGAATATACACATATTTAAAAAAAAACTATGTAAAATAATGTATGTAAAAGACAATTATCGAACCCCGTAACAAAAGTAATTAAAAAATATTAAATAAATAAATAAATAAATAAATTTTCATAAAATTTTCAATTTTGAACTATTTTGGGAATGTGAATAGAAATATGAATGAGGAAGATGTGAATTGTTTTCAATAATAATAATAATATAAAGTATTTGAACTAATATACATAAAATACAACTTTTTCACCGTTCGACGATTCGATTATCCACATTATGATTTTTCAATTCACTTTAATATAAACATATCACCCAGTAACTAGTGAAATATCTATATTATAAAGGCCAAACGTATCTGTGCGTAACGCATACGTCATTTTGCGAATGGCAACACTTTTCCCTGCAATTTCGGTTTTGAAATTTTCGCTATTGCAAATTTTACATTTCTAAACATGGCACATTTTTAATTTTTACACCACCGTATAGAGAAAAAAATTTACTTTAAATTCAATTTGTTTGAAAGTTGTATCTCAATTTGTTCTTGAGATATTATTTTTTTTATAGTTTTAAGTACAATTTTGTAATTGTGGCAACAGAATTACTCTATTTTTTCTTAAAATTAAAAAAAAAGAAGAAATAAAAATAAAATGCGTCTATTTTGTCAAATATATCGTCTGTTGTAAAATTCGGTGATTTCGATTTTACTTTGTTTTTATTCATGAATTAAATGACTTCAAGCTTTGAGTGAAAGGGTTTTTAAATTATCAAATTAAAATACTTTTTTTAACGTGGTAAATACGGATATGAGAAGTGCGTGTGTAAATTTTGAGAAGATGAAAACGATGGCAGGTTTTAATTTCGCATAAAATTCTATGATCGTGTCAATTTGGCATAAGTTTTGTTTTTTTATTCGCATTTATACCAAACTTAAGAGCATCGATTGGTAATTTCATAATAATAACTGATCTTTATTATATAATTTACAGATTACATATGCGATAAAAGTTTAATTTTAAAATTTGAACAACGGAACTTTGTAGTATTTTGTTAAATCTTAGGTTGAAATAATATTTATTTGAGAATCAGAATGACCAATATAAGATGCATTTTTTACTACAACTAATTTTGCAGATTTGGTGCAAATCAATGAAACAGCTGCTTCTTAAACAGTTTCTTTCGTCGAATTACGACAGGTATCACCTCGTATCTATAATTGTGCGTGTACGAGGTGATACCCGTGTGTGTTTATTATAGTTAGTAGTATTTGTTCATAGAAATTAACTTAGTCACTTCGAGCTATTTCTACAATGAATATAAAAATTTCGTCCTTCAAATCTGTAATATTAATTTTTACATTTAATAAAAATATTTCATAGTTAAATATTGAATATTATCATCGTGATTTGAATCCTGAAGTTAAGATCAACAGGAGAAAACATATCTTTAATGAATAGAAACACATCTTCTTTTGCTTTTCCTATCATTATTCTCATAAAGGCTTGCATAATATCTATATATATAAATCAACAAGAAACAATTTGAAATATAAACTTATGTATATGTATATGTTTAGAAACAAAATAAGAAAAAACTCAACAGCAGAAATATAAATATTTATTTTTTACCAAAAGTTTTTTTATATTATAAAATATGATTTAACTATCAAGTAAAGACAAAATTCGGGGAAATAAAACTTCACATGTTTGGATAAGTTTTTGGTACTAATATATTAAAAGAGTAATTTATTATTTGCATATTATATTAATAACATATTCATATTTTTTTCTCTTTCTTAAGACACATGATTGGATTTAAATTTTTGTATGACATTATTAAATTTAAAGTTATTGTAAAAGACTTTTTTCTTCAGTTATATTTACTTGGAAACAGTTTAAGCATATATTTTCAAAATAAGATTTTGAGTTTTATATTATTTTTTTTTAATATTGATGCATATTTCATATATTTTTTTAAAAGAAGATTTTGGGTTTATTATTATTTTTTAATATTTATGCATATTTAATATATATTTTTACTTTTTTAATAGAAAGCAATGAAAAGAAACTAAAACCCTTCTTTAAAAACGAATAAATGATCTTTAAAAACTTTGAAAAAATAAAAGAAAAATACATCGCATATTTTTAATATATTTATTAAAAGCGAACAAGACATAATAAAACATTTTATTTTTTAACTTAAGATAAACTAAAAATGAGATTATATACTCCTTTTGTTCAAATATAAATTTAAAATAAACGTTTGTTGAATTTCGAAAAATGTTTAACTGAATCTATCAAAGACTTTTTATGACAGTAAAATTAATTCAATAGAAATTCAAGAATAATTTTTAGAAAAACTGAAAGATTTGAAAATTTTTCAGTAAAAAAATGTAAGTCAATATATTTCAGAGGGAGAAAAAAGTACTAATCAAAATATAGCCATGTTGTTATTGACTGCAATATGGAAATTAATTAAATTAAAAGAATATACGCGTAGAACTGAGCTTTTTTTAAATTTTGTTATACAATTATTTTAAAAGTATACGTGCAAACTCTTGAAATACCTTGTTCTGAATTAATGTATTAAAGAAAAGTATATATTTATATACATTCTGATGTCTGTCAATAATCCACTAACACATTTTCCTTAATTTAAACTATGAAATTTAGTTAATGTTTTTTCAGTTAATTTTAACTCAGATAGAAATTATACACTCAAAGATTTATTCAAATGTAGTCTTTTTACAATAATACATAAACTGACAGAGTATACATATCAGTCCCACAACATTAAAAGCGGTTTGAGATTATGAAACATCATTCACGCTTTGGAATTAACCGTAGTAAATTCCATACGTCAGAAAATTATTTATATACTAAACATTTGTATGGACAAAAGTGTCATTGAAATTGTCATACTGTTCATCGAAACTTTGCACTAAATGTTGATTTTGTAAAATGCTTCATCATTTAAATTTAAAAATAATAATAAGATGAACTAAATGAATAAGATGAATTTGACTAAACGAATTACGTGCATTAGTACTTGAGATAGAATGCCAACAAAAGTTTTGTCATATGCAGACTCAAAGAGTGATGGAATGGCAGACACAATCAAAGACAGATATTAAAAAAAATAAATCGTGATCAAGAACTACTTAAAGTATAAAACCATCGAAAAACAAAGTCGAAATTTTTCACGAATCCAATGCTGTCTTATCGTAAGATAGAATGAATTAAAAAAGAAGCTGTGTGATATAAAATAGTACATGTAAACTTGAGTGATGGACTTTCAAAACATTGCATCCCAGAACGAAAAGTTTTATTTTATTTAATGCATTAATTATTTGGAATATAGTTGTTGTTCACGGCAGAAAATTGGAAATTCTAAAGTTATCTGAATCTTTTTATTGGTTGAATTCTAGAACTAATTCTAAATGCAGTAAATATGTTATTAGTTATTATGGACTGTATTAGTTATTAGATTCTTACGCATGTCGAGAAAAATGCAACATAAAAGCACCACTTGTTCGATGTTTTATATCAAAACATAAACAGCAATAATAATTACCAAGCAATATTTGTATCTGAAGTTTGATTGGAAAAATTGTGTATTAACTCTGGAGATAGAGCTATTGATCTGAAAAATTTAGCAGAGCTGTTTCAGCCATTGGGCAATTTACACAAGCACATAAATAGTCCAATTGCATATCACGAATTTAGTGAACTTGTGAGTTTGATGAAAATACGTGTATTAATTCCTGAGATAGAGCTATTGCGCAAATCGTGAAAAATGTAGCACGGCAGATCTAGCTGTTCAAAGATTTATACAAAAATTTAAACAACATTATTTTACATGAATTACCTGTTCAACAATTTACACGAAAACAATCTATATCACAGACTACTTGATTATGAAATTTTATTAAATTCTGTGCATTGGTTTTTGAAAAAGAGCTATTGCGAAAATCCGGAAAAATGTAGCATAGCAGCGCCAGCTGTTGAGAGATTTACGCAAAAATGAAAACAGATTTATTTGATTTTAAGGACTAATTGAAGGTCAAGTTCGAAGGAAATCCGTTAATTAGTTATGGATATATAGCTGTTGCGCAAATAATAAAAAAATACAGTATATCAACGCCAGTTGTTGAACGATTTTTACTAAAAAGTAATCAGCATCAATTTATATCAGAGGCCATCCGAGTATAAATTTTTATAAAATTTTGTGCACTAGTTCTTGAGACGAGCGAACACAAAATTTAGGTCGCTGATAGTCTTAATACAGAGTCACAGGCTCACAGATACACAGGTGCACAAAGATACAGAGAGACATTTTGTAAAAACATTTGTATTCTCTGATCCTTAAAATGTGTAAATCTGTCAAAAGTAGGAATTCGAAAATTTCCATGAATCCAATATTTTCTTCTTGTAAAGATAGAAAAAAGGAAATATACGATATGTTTATTCATAATTTTTTTCACATAATATACTGTTTAATGCAAAAATATAATGTGAAGTTGCATAACGGCATAAAACATAATTATTTTGTTTTAATATTGTAAAAAAAAAAACAATTTAAAAGATTAAAATGCATTATTTATACGATAAAAATTATAGATTTTTAAAAAGTAAAAAAAAAAATAATTCCTTTTCTGTATGAAGAAAGTAATGACTCTTTTTATAAACTCTGTTCAAAATCTAAATTAATTACACAAGAAGACAAAACCTCAACAATTAGAAAATTTAACGTACATAGCAACACAAACTTTTAATAAAATGCTTAAGAAAATCATGTACAGAATAATTACTTTTTTCTTATCTCCACTTGTTTCTGCTCTTTTGTTTTATCTTCTGGTTGTGTAACGTTAATGAAAGCAGTGCACTTATAATAAACGTAATAAAAACATAATAAAAACTACAGAAGAAATTGTAATTATAAATTTTCAGTGAAATGATTAAAACCCTATAATCTTTAACAATACGTGAAATAATTTAGAAATTTATGAATGTTATTACAGATAATTTTTTTTTAAATCAAGAACGAATAATGATATTTTTTTAAAGATTAAGTAAAAATGCTTTTCAAATGTTCATCTTGACAATTGTTAAGTCATACAAACTTTACAAATTTATATTGATAATTTTTAGGTTCGTTCGTAATTAGTATATAAATATGTGACACCTATAGTTGTCTATCTATTTGTGCATCTGTGAATCTGTCGGTTTTTTCTGCCAGCATGTGACAGCCAAAAACTATCAGAAACGAATGCTTTGAAATTTTACATATAAAATTATAGCAGAATTGTTTCGCGTCTTTTGAAATTTCATGACAATCGAAAGTATATTTCAAATATAAGGACAATAAAAAAATTTCATTATATTACGGCCAGAGAAAAAAATTGTTTCAAATGCTTTTTAATGATGTTCCCCATTTTCAGAAATAATAATATTGATATGTATTTAAAAGTGCACTGGAATATACATTCCTTAGACTATATGCTGCACACAATATTTATTATTCATTTACAGGACCAGACAAATGAATTCCAATACATAATGGTAAAGGAAGAAGCATTGTTTAAGGCCGGCGTTTTCTAATTATGTTCAACTATTCCAGGTATAAAGAAATTGATATACGTTGCTGAGGTTTACTCAAGTTACAATCTGTATAATGGAAAGTGCTCAGTATGTACAAGGACACACAACAGATTTTCGATATTTTACGTCTACGAAGTAATGTATATTAGTGTTGATTGCTAGAACAATATGTTGTGAGATAAGTTTTGAAGTTTCACTAAATTACTGCTAATTACACTCTGTTTGTAAGTACTGTATATCGTATATAGCACCAGACAAAAAAATTCGTAAAGATTACTAAAATTGAACGCAAACAACTCATAAATAAATTTTAAATAATTTATGAATTTTTACGCTAAAATTTGCTTAGTATACTAAAATATGATTGTAGAATGGAGGTAAAATTATATTCGGGTTACAAAAGAATTATAATTATTGTATTTGGTTGATAATCTCTGGATGGGTAGTTTCACTAATTTTAATCGCTTTATAAATATATAGAAATAGTTATATCATAATTAAATTTTAGTTAAATAGTGACTTGCTTAAAAATATATTAAAATTCAGTGCTGTAGAAAAGTATTCAAATTTGATCTTGTCAATTGGTATAAATTTCTGAAAGTCAAATTTCTGACTATCATGAGTTTTAACACCTTTCAGTATTCTGAAAGTATTTATGAATTTGGTTTGTGAGTCCGAACTCTGACTTGGAAACACATAGCTAGACTGTTCTGTAATTCATATTTATTACTGAAATTTACTATACCATGTTCGGTATTGAAAATAAAGTGTATGGGTGGTTCTTCAAAATTTGGTTAACTTATGGACATATTTTTACATAGGTGTTTTTAGATTATTATCAGAAAAGTTCTAATTCTATACTGTGGGTATAATGTCTCCTTTCTTGCATCTAAAAGAGCCAGTCACTTTAATGAGTATTTTAAGGCATAATAAGTATATATAACAAGTATATAATAAGTATTTCAGACCTTTTACGACAAGGGTCTGGCGGCCTAGAGACTGGTGAATCAAAGAAAAATCAAATGTAACCTATTATTTAAAAGAAAAGAAAAGAAAAAAAACATCAAAACTTGAAAATAAACAAAATATCAAGGCAGACAAAGCTCAAATTTACAATAAGAGATGAGATTAATTATTAATTAAGTATATTTGATACGACTTACATAGGGCCTGAGTGTTTGACTAGTACAGCACGTGTTTCTGTAACAAAATCGGCGTCCGCACTAAAAATGAAATGGCTGCCGCGGCATTGGTCCTGTTTACAACTAACTTCACATCGATGCTTTTGCTTAAACATATTGTAAAAAACGCCATAAGATTAGATGCCGCGTATTTATGATTATCGTAAATAGCTAGAGATTGATATTTTTGAACTCTTACACTTTTTGATTTGAAATAATGCGATAAAAATTGTTGTTATTAAAAAGTAAATTGTCATGATAAGGTTAGTCATGTAATACTACACTGTAAAACATTTGTGTAACGTTACTCCATAAAATTGGTATAAAAATGGTGGCAAATGCTGCCTCCAATTTCATGGAGTAATTTTTTCCCATATGCAATGGTGTAATTTATACATATATTACTGGTGTAACATTACAATGTTACATCGGTTTTAACTGTTAAAATACTCCATAAAATTAGAGGCAGCAATGCTGCCATCAAATTTAAGGAATAATGTTTCCACAAATGTTTTACAGTGTAGATGTGTTTAAGTCGAGTTAAATCAAAGTACTATGTATAGAAATAGATAACAATGAAATGCTTGCTAAATTTAGGAGATCTTACATGGTTAGGGACTGATATTTGGAGTAGAAAAATCGATTTTCGGAAATAAAAAATACTGTGATATAAATCAAAGTGAGTGACCAAATTATATTTACTTTTAATATCACTTATTAATTGCAAATAATGTATAAAATAGTTATAAATATGTGAAAATTGTTGCTAACACAAAGTTAACCAAATTTTGGAGAACTAACCGTATATCATCCATAGTTTATTTACAGAGATACTCAAAATTATTCATTAAATTATAGTCTATGGGGAAATGTTGTAATTATATAAATACGTTATTCTTTTAGTCCTTGTCTGATCCATCCGTCTGTGTGTTCACCTGTCACGCAAAAATTAATTAATCAAATATCTTACAATTAAATATATCGAATCAATAAAAAAAAATTCTAGTAATTTCAAAGTTTATGAAAATGCGAGCATTTCATTTTTGTAAACAAAAAATATATATATATATATAAAAATATATATATTTTTGTAAAAAATATATATATATATATGATTATTTCATTATGATAGATCACCATGAAAGATAATGTCTGCGATGGTTATCACGTCCTATTTAAGCTGGAGACATATCATTTCCACATTACTGAATTTATAATATGTATTCGTAAAGTTTTTTTCATGAATTTTTGCATAAGAGTGTGACAGCTATTGCACAAAAAAATGAATGTTTATAAAACTAGTTTATTCGAAAAGCAATTCATTCGTTTGTTTCATGTACAATTTCCAAACTTTTTTCGTTACAGTTTCATTAGAATGATTTTTTAAAGAATAAATAGCATTAAAATAGACATACAGTCTGCTCTCGTTAATTCGAAGTCAAGTCGAATCTTCACTTATTTCGAACTAACACGAAGTCCCAAAAATTTCAAAAGCGGAATAACATTAAAAATATTCATTTATTCGAAGTCATTTTCTCTTGACATCATTTAATTCGAACTAAGGAAATTCCGATTTTTTATTTTTCAGACTTTCTCACGGACTTTAGATCTTTGAAGTTACTTTCTTTCTTTAATTTTTGTCAAAATTGTTCTCAAATAGTATTCATATAATCCCATGCATTTGATATCCGTTCTGTCTATCAGTCACACCTCCATCCCTGCTATCATTGTATTTGATCCCAATCACTTAACTAATTTATGTACTTGTATATTTTAATTTAATATTAAGTCATATTCTAATGATAACAGCCGAAATAAATTAAAAAATTATTATAGCATTATTTCCTTTGTATTGGTGAACATACTTTCGATAAATCGATCTGTGGATAGTTCGAACGTTTCCTGTGGTCCCGACACGTTCGAATTAACGAGAGCTGACTGTATACCTATCTTTTTCATCAAGAAGCCAGTATGCAATATAATACTCAGTAAATACCTCAACTAGACATTAGCGATTACAGGAAAAATGGTGTCGAGAAAAATTATATATCTATAGAAAACAAGGCTTTAATCTACTTGCTTCGAAAATGCTGGATATAATTCCAAACCAACTTATATTTTAATTTCGACATTTCTTTTATAGAAACATAGATATAACAATATATTTATCAGTTTTGCTTTATTTTTTATGCGATATGCCATCATAAAAGAAAGTTATTACAATGTAAAGAACGGGATCTAAATAACAATGTTAATCAGCCAACTCCTTTTAAAATTGTTGGGATGGAGGTTGTCACAAATACCAAAGTTTGCATTGAAAAAAGTTATACAGTCTCTTTGGTTAGGAAGACTAAAAAACGTTAATTTTATTTCGAAAGCCTCTAAAAAAATCCCGACTTCAAAAGTAAATTTCTCAAGAACAATGATCAATAGAATTATGCGGTAATTGGTTTGCTTATTAGGTAAGCTGTAATAAATTTACGCAGAACATTTGAATGACGACTAACTAAATTTTTGGAATTTCGAAATTTCAGAAATTAAAACTCTAAAAATCATAAAATAATGCATTGTATGCCGAAAAACTGGTAATCTGCAGACAATTTAAAACAAGAAAAATGTCAAGTGAAATATTCTTTGCAATCAGAACATACTCGTTTCAAAATATTCACCGTTCGAAACTTTGTATACGATTTTTACGGCTTACCTAATAATCAAACCGTTTACATTCATAATTCTATCGGTCTTTGTTTTTGAGAAATTTATTTTTTAAATCAAGCTGTTATTTGCTGTTACGCTCTGTACCGTAAAAATTCCTGTAACTACTCTATTAAAAAATTCTCTGACCTTTTTGCTCAATCTAATATTTGCTGAAACTGAGTGATTTAAAAATAGTGGTATACCTTCAAATAGTACCAGTTTAGTATTAATCTTTTTATCGCATACCAGTTAAAACAACTTTATATGTTTTCTTATTAAGAACCTGTTTTGTTTTCCTTTGACTGGCTTACAGCTTTTATTTTATATATATATATATATGTATATATATATATATATATATTTATATTATGAGCTAGGAATTACTTTACAAATAACTCTTAATTCTAGCATAAGAAATCTCTTCTATATAGGCAAAGAATTTACGAGAGTTTTCGCAGAATTATGTTTGCAATTATTTTATTTGAATGCGAATATTTTTCAACAAATTTTGTTTAAATATTGTATGTATTATTTTAATTGTCAAGAAAAAAAATTTTAATTGATTCAAGTTGTAATAAATTAGAAACATGTATAAAATATTACAGAATGTTTTATTGTATTTTATTTTATTTTTTGATAAATTTCGAATTGTGTTTATAGATGCAGCTAAAGAACAAAGTGAAATTTAGCAATTCAAAATATGTATATTTTATCCAACTATGTGAAATAAATGTCATTAGTATTTAATACCGTGTCATATTAAATGCTTTAAAACTTTTCATACGACAAAAAAGTAGTCGATTTGTACTGACATTGCTTTTCGCATTATTATCATTTTTAAAAGAAATTCGCTTTTGTTTAAATTAATCATTAATAAGCATAAAACAAAACCTTATTTCATTTATGCCAAGTATAAGAAGTAACAATTCTTAATGGGTTAAGTTCATTAATTATAAAATACAAATGCTTATGAATTTCTATTTTTTTCCTTATGAGGATGTTTTTCCTTTCACTATAAAAGTTTAATTATTTCAAAAAATGTATAATTAATTATACCTTTATTATCATTTTAGGGTTTTTTAAGTTAAAAGCAAAATCAATACATATATATATATATATCATTAGTACATTTCAAAAATTTTGGGAATGAAAGCTAATCTTTTCAAAAATGCATTGTATAATCATTTTTAACGCTTTTGAATTAAAATTTATTTTTAAATAAATAAATATAAAAGAAATATCATGCAGTGTAATGGAAAAATGTTTTAAAGTAGAATGATCATCTATCATCGGTTTTAAATATTAGCAGATACATTGATTTCTGAACTTGTGCCAAGTTCTTATTGTATAAATATTCAGGATTTCAGTAAAAGAACTGAAAATAAAATATTTTTATGTTGAATAAAAATGACATACAAGCCCTTAAATTTTATATGTAGAACACACTGTTACACACACTTGTGACAAAACAATACTTAAGTAATTGTAATAATCTGTCACATAATTCTTTTTGTTTTTGTATTGCTGGCAAACAAATCTCAAACAAAATTAACTATGAAAATGTGGTTTAATGAACTAACGAATTTAATTGTCTTTGTATTTCAGTATACAACACGGAAAAATTGCGTTTTTTGAAAAGCTCATTTAAGAATTTGAAAAATAAATAAATAAATAACTGTGCAATAAAAACTGTGCAATGTTTCTAATAGTTCTACTTAAGCGGTCCTTTTTAAGCAAAACGAAGCTCACGGTCTGATATTATTTTGCCTCATCCTCCTCCCCCACACACACCACACCTTTATTTTTCTTACACTTTCACAAAAAATTGAACATTTTCAATAGCTTAGAATGCAATTTGTCAATTTCTAAGTTTGTAAAGTTTGTATTTTTAGAATTGGGCAATCTACATGCAATTCCATCTTATTTCATAGTTTTGTTTGCATGGCGTTTTTACCCATATAGGTGAGTAATAACGCCAAATAGCATTGGTCAAGAAATCACGCCATTGCATTTTATGAATACATATCTGTAAAATAATTTTTTATATAGATAGCCAGTGAGTTGCTGTATCAAATCATATATTTGTTTGAAAAATACCAACTAAAACTGAGCCGCGAAAATTGGTAGAACCTTAACGTGGCGTTATTAACCCAGGGTACCTTAAATATGAAATTTTAAATAAATGTTAATCATTTTTTTCCAAAAGTTAAATCATTGGCTCTATATTTTTTGGAAATTTGAGTATTATTTTACCATCATTAAAATAAATCAACATAAGCTAAAGCAATACATAAATTTCCGAAAGCATTACTTTTGAAAATACTAAATTTAAATCTATTTTACTGTGAACAAAATACACCCTTAAGTGATTTATTTTATTCTACTTTGTACTTTTTCAAAAAAATTTGTTTACATATAGTATATATGAATTTATGGGGTCCAGGACACAAAAATCATCAAATTTCCTAAAATTGCTTCGCTAAATTAAAAATTTCTCTGTTTTTTATGCCTTAAATGGTGTTTAAATCATGTTTCAATCTTAATTAGAATAGAAAATATTATTTTTTTTTGTTTTGATATGTTTTCAAAATGTAGCTTTAAAGCAATGGTTGTCATGAAGTGACTTCTTGCGAAAATGCGTTTTTCTTCTGGATGATTTATTTAACAATTTCGCGTGTTTAAATTACTATAACCAACTCAAGAACCGTTAAAGGTAAATGCTTCAAACTTGAAACCTGTCTTTTTTTTCAATATTTAACTTTAGTTTTTATTTAGGAAATTTGAAAAAAAATACTTTTGAATATATAAAATTTTAAATTAAAGTAAAATCATTTTTTTTTCAAATTATTACTTTAAATAATTTTATTTTCATTTTTTATTAATGTTTTTTAAAATGCTGAATTAAACATAAATTAGGATATTTCTGTTTATTTAAATGCATAAAACTTGAAATTATACAAATAATATTTTGAGTTATAACAATTTTAAATTACCTCACTTTTTAAATAATTCTAAAAAATATGTATATATAGACAGATTAAGAGAAGTTTTATCATATGATTTTGTCTACAAATGACATGGTTAACCATCACAAAAAATTCAATTTCAATAAATAAAAAATATTTTAAAATGTGTCCCGGATTCCCTTAATTTACCAGAAAAAAAAACCTAGTGATAATGTTAATGAGGATTTTGAATGAAACATTACGGAATGTCTTAAAATTTTTATTGACAATTTTTTAATTGTGCATAGATGCACATAAAATACAAAATGAAAGCCAACACTTCAAGATACGAACAGTTTACCTAACTGTGTAGTTAATGTAAGGTACCGTCACAAATGAAATTCTTTAAAACATTTCAAACGGCAAAAAAATGTAGTTCATTTATACTGATATTGCATTTTCGCAAGATTATCATATCTCAATATTTTTAAAGATAATTTTCTTTTTTTTTTATTAATTTATCATTAATAAGTATAAAAAAATCTTTACTTCATTTATGTCAAGTATAAGAGGTAACAATCCTTAATTGATTAAGCTCATTAATTATAACATACAGATGTTTAAACTTTTATTTTCTTTCTTTATAAGGATGTTTTTTTTCTTTCACTATAAAATCTTTAAATGTTTAAAATTATATATAATTAATTATATCCTTATTTTAAAAAATAACTAGGGGGCTCTGCCTCCTAAGATTGACGCACGTCATTAACCGTTGAGATACCACAAACTTTAAAAACAAGCCGACCAAGTCTTTTGCCGACTTTTAAAAGAATGGGAGACATTGAACTAGATTTTTTTAAGGTAATGTCCCTATAAAAGGATTTCTATTCATTTCTGTTTGATTTGGAAATTTCAAGATCACAGCAGCTGCTGTTAAACATCTTCTAGCCATTTACATGATTGATTAAACAAGATCAGTTAAACAGTGAAATGCACAGAATCGTTGACTCTTGATATATATTTGAACCATATATATATATATATACATATATATATATATATATATATATATATATATATATATATATATATATATATATATATATATATATATATATATATATACAGGGTGATTCAAATTTTTTTTTACAATAAAAGAGGGGTGACAGTGCGCATCAAGACAAACAATATTAAATAGGAGACCAAGGGTCCAAAACGTTTTCCAAAGAAGATAGCCGCCATTAAAGTTTAGGGACCAAAATTTAAAATAAACATAAAAAACGAAAAAATCGGTCGATTGATTTGCGGTTTTCACTAAAAGTTTTCTTTATGTTGGCGTTTTCTTGAAAATGAAATTAATGTACAATCAAATCAAATTAATGTAATATATATATATATGTGTGTGTGTGTGTGTATACATATATTTCACTTTGCAGTAGTTTTTGAAGTCGGTTCCATTTTTTGGTAGAAAAGTTTATTTAACAATCTGTTGCTAAAAAAGGAAAGCATGACAAAATCAAAATCAGTAACATAATAGATAATTTTTAATCATCTATGAAGAACTGTAAATAACGCGTTAACCGCCCCTTGAGAGACAGTGAGATATATTATATCCCACCTAAGACTAAATAAGATTTTCATCAGAAAATGTCATTAAATTTTACACATCTGGAAAAGAAAAAAAACCCGTAATTTTATATATATATATATATTGCAATAAAATTTTTCGACGATTCAGATGTGAATTCGACATTACAGAAACAGACTCAATTGTTTCTGAAAGGAGTAATAACGTCATAAATGGGTAACACCATCCGTAATTCATAATATTCTAATATCATAATTTGTAATTTATATTTAAATACTTATTTTATTTTAATAAATAAGTTTTAGCATAACATGTATAATTAAACCTTAAAAATGATTATTATTTTCAATACAGCATACGTATTCTAATAATATCTACTCTCATACATTTATTAATTTTAGAATCTATACCGATTTCTCTTATGTATATAGTTTGCTCGACAAAGGTTATGTCGCTATATATTTAAGTTTTAGATTAAGTCATTTCACAGAGAAGACTGTAATCAAGAGCTATAATATACATGTTGAGTTTGCATTCATTGAAGACATTCTGATTACATGCATCTAAAAGGAAAATTTCTATATGCATTCCCTATTCAATTCAAAGTATTCATATTAGAGGAAGCAAAGATTATGTATATAGTTTAAAATAACAACATACCTGTATATATATATGTATATATATATGGTGTTTCTAAATTCATTGTCCAAACTTTAAGGGGTGATAGTACACATCAAGACAAACAATATTTAAATAGGAAAACAAGGGTCCCAAAGTCTTCCGAAGGAGATTGGCGCCATTAAAGATTAGGGTCCGAAAATTCAAATGATTATGAAAAACACAAAAATTGGTCGATTCGTTTGCGGTTTTCACTAAAATTATTCTTTATGTCAGCATTGTCTTGAAAATAAATTATAAAGATAAATTTCAAAAATTGCCGATAGAGGGCGCTTTAGACTTTAGAGTAACGAACAACTATTTTTTGCCGGTATTTTTTGGATCTCATTAAATGTTTTCGTAAGCTTAGACTCAAACTTAAATTTTGAGCTCAAAATCTGAATAGTGGGGAGTGGTTAAGTAGCAAAAACTGAACTTTGTTCAGAGGGTTCAAATTTCAAATGATTATAAAAAATGGAAAAATTGGTCGAATGATTTTCGGCTTTCACTAAAACTATTCTTTATGTTGGTAATTTCTTAAAAATAAATTATAAAGATAAATATTAAAAAATGCCGATAGAGGGCGCTTTAGACTTTCGAGTAACGAACAACTCTTTTTTGGCGTTATTTTTCATCTTATTAAATGCTTTCGTAAACTTAGACGTAAACTTAGATTTTGAGCTCAAAATCGGAATAGTTGGGAGTGGTTAAGTAGACAAATTGAACTGTGTTTAAGGGGTGGGGGAGTTTCAAATTTAAAATAATTATAGAAAATGGAAAAATTGATCGATTCATTTGCGGTTTAAAATAACACAATTATTTAAGTCAGTATCTTCTTAAAAATAAATTTTAAAGATAAATTTCAAAACATTCCGTTTAAGGGCGCCTTAAGCTTCAGAGTAACCAACAATTAATTTTAACCATTATTTTTTGCTTTTAATTAAATGCTTGCAAAAGCTTATTAAATGTTTTCGGAAGCTTTGATTTAAACTTAAATTTTGAGCTCAAATTCTGAATCGTTGGGAGGGGTTAAGAAGCGCAAATTGAAGTGTATTCAGGAGTTGAAATTTAACACTCCCCCCTCCTCGAACACAATTCAATTTTTCGCTACTTATACACTTACAAAGATTCAGAATTTGTGCCCAAAATTTAAGTCTATGCATTTGAAAGCATTTAATGAGATTAAAAAAGTAACAGTTAAATTTTTTTGTACTCTACTCCAATGTCCAATGCGCCCTCTATCGCATTTTTTTGAAATTTATCTTTAAAATTTATTTTCAAGAAAATGATGATTTAAAAATTAGTTTTAGCGAAAACCGCAAACGAATCGACCGATTTTTCCGTTTTTTATAATCATTTGAAATTTGAACCCTCTGAACACATTTCAATTTGTCTACTTAACCATTCCCAACTATTCAGATTTTGAGCTCAAATATTAAGTTTAAGTCTAAGCTTACGAAAGCATTTAATAAGATGCAAAAATAACGCCAAAAAGGAGTTGTTCGTTACTCGAAAGTCTAAAGCGCCCTCTATCGGCATTTTTTAAATTTATCTTTATAATTTATTTTTAAGACAATACCAACGTAAAGAATAGTTTTAGTGAAAACCGAAAATCAATCGACCAATTTTTCCGTTTTTTATAATCATTTGAAATTTAAACCCTCTGAACAAAGTTCAGTTTTTTCTAATTAACCACTCCCCATTATTCAGATTTTGAGCTCAAAATTTAAGTTTGAGTCTAAGCTTACGAAAACATTTAATGAGATCCAAAAAATACCGGCAAAAAATAGTTGTTCGTTACTCCAAAGTCTAAAGCGCCCTCTATCGGCAATTTTTGAAATTTATCTTTATAGTTTAATTTCAAGAAAACGCCGACATAAAGAATAATTTTAGTGAAAACCGCAAATCAATCGACGGATTTTTCCGTTTTTTATGTTTATTTGAAATTTTGGTCCCTAAACTTTAATGGCGGTTATCTCCTTTGGAAAACGTTTTGGACCCTTGGTCTCCTATTTAATATTGTTTTTCTTGATGTGTACTATCACCCATCTTTTATTGTACAAAAAATTTAGAATCACCCTGTATATATATATATATATATATATATATATATATATATATATTAAGTAAGGCACTTTAACTGTATCGTTTAAATCTGGTGTAACTTAAATGAAACTGCGTGTAACTGAAAAAAAAATTCAGTTTTCAATATTCACCTAAAAATACTTTTGTTGTTAAAACGGAAATATTATTCTTAGAATTCAGAACATGAAAAAAATAGCGAAAATAACATCACTCTGACTCAATTGCAATTCACAGAAATCTATAAATAACCTTTTTCTCAGCCTCACAAATATATACATGCATACATTTCATATTCACATTCACTATTTTTAGTATATTTTAACGTACAATTGATTATTAATAAAAATATTCCAACACTTTATCTCTCGTTTGCTAGTTAGATTTTTTCATGAAATATAAATTGTTTTTCTATGACGCCATTTCCACTTACTCAGCGGAATGAAAACAATATAGTGTAACAGTTTAATCAGAAAAAATACGTCACATTAAATTTATCATCATTTTCTCTGTACAAGTTTCTGATTAGTTCTTTTTATGTAATACGATAATGACATCCTTAATGATATTTTAATGTCCCATTTTTTCCAATTATTTATAAATGCTATGAGTGATCTATTTAAATAAAATAATATGGCATATAATCCTTTTTTCAATTTTAATTTTACATGTTTCATTACTCTGACAGCAACTTTTTAAAAAACAATAAATGATAAATTGAAATTTTCCTCTAAAATAGATTCAAATCAAAAATAAATTATATTTTTAATTTTATATTAAGTTTATTTTTAATTTGAAGCTATTTTCTCGGAAAATTTCCTTTTTATCATTTATTGTTTTTAAAAAAAGTTGCCGCCAGAGCAATGAAACATGTAAAATTAAAAATTAAAAAAGTATTATATGCAGCATTATTTTATTTTAATAGATCACTTATAGCATTTATAAATAACAAGGATTTTTTTTTCCTGAAAGAATCCTGTGTAATAAAGCGAAAAGTGTTAGAAAGTCATAATATCGATTAGATCTTTAGTAATAATAATAATAATAAATATTTGCTTGATTTTCTTTGCACCATTCTTTGATTTTAAACATACAAAGTAGAACCCGTCAAATTTTGACGAAAGAAAATGCTTAGAAGGAACTGTTTCATTAACTTATAATAAACCTATAAAATTAGTTAAAGTAAAAAATGCATTTTATATTGGTACGTCTAACTCTTAAACAAACGATATTTATCGTCAAATAAACAAAATACTATTTCTATAAAACGCAGTGATAGAAATTTTTAAAATTAAACTTAAATCGTATATGTAAGCAGTAAAAAATAATAAAAATATGTTATTATGGTAAAATTATCAATTAAGGTTCTTATGCTAGTATCCAAAAATGATAAAAAGCAAAATTTACTCAACTTAGACTCAATCATAGACTTTTTTCCCCGTGAAATCTAAACCCGGTATCATTTTCACCATATCAAGATTTACAAATGTACATTTCACATCTATATTCACATTAAAAAAAGTGGCGTTTTAATTTGATAATTTTGATTCAAAAGTTGAAGTCTCAATGCTATTAGCTGAAACATATATTAAACTGTTGATATTCTTTCACGTTTAAATCAAATTTTGTAAGTGAAGTCAAAAATCACCGGGTTTTATAACGGAAGATATTTAAATTTCCATTTTTTCCCCTTTTAATGAAAAAATGGCAACATAAAGATACAGCACTCAATTTTTTCCATTTTTTCCTTCGCTTTAAATAGAAATGGAGTAACTCCTGTTGCCACGATTAGAAAAGATATATTAAAAGCTACAAAAAAATTAATATTTCAAAAACAAATTAAGATACAGCTTTCGAACAAATTTCATTTAAAAGTAGATTTTTTTCCCTACACGATGGTGTAGAGATTGAAAATATGCGACATTAAAAAGTTTAAAAACTTTTAGTAGTAAAAATTTGCATTACCGAAATTTTAAAATTTGAAAGTGTTGCCATGCGCAAAATGACGTATGCGTTACGCACAGATACGTTTGGCCTTTATAATATAGATTTGATATTTTAAAGTGATATTTCATATTATATGTCCAATTTTTTCATATATCTCTTAAACGATCAAAATAATCCGGTTGTCACAAATGAAAAAAAAATATAAATCATAAAATAATTTTAAAATAAAATTAAAAATATAAAAAGGGATTATTTAAAAGAAAATATAGCGAGTAACGGCTCCTCTACAAATTATGTGCTTTCATTTTAAAAAATAATTAACCAAATCGATTTAGTAGAAAACACAGGACATGTGACTAACAAAAAAACAGTTTGGTCTTTTAAATAAAGTGTTTGGGTATTTTAAATATGACTTAATTTGTTTTCCATTTACGGCGGTTAATGCACTTTAATGAATTCATTATTTTACAATTTTTTTCTCTTTCAATATTCACAAATAAATGTAATTTTATGGTGTTATTTCAAGTATTTTCTCACATTTAACATTTCACTGTTAAATTCTCATTCGAAAGTTATTTTTTCTGTTTGTGATACTCGCGTGTAAATATTTATTTATATTTTTTATTTGAAGGAAATGTTATTCATATTTTAAGTGTACTTTATTTTAAAATATTATTGACATATTATAGAAATATTATTCTTTGATCAATTGCCAACAGTTTAAAAAATACCCTATTCTAAAATTTGTAAAAAATGTCTCTCAAAAAGTTGAAAATTTGAATTTAAATTGGAAATAAATTCTCGAAAATTGAGTCAAATAAAAAAATAATAATAAATGCATTCTACACACCGGTAACTTCCGATGGATAAAATCATCTAAAAATATTTAAATTCCTATGTATAGTCTTTGCTACAATAAATAAATAAATAAATAAATAAATAAATAAATAAATAAATAAATAAATAAATAAATAATAATAATAATAATAATAATAATAATAATAATAATAATAATAATAATGGAGCGATTTTTACCAACTTTAGCATAAAATTTCTCTTAAAATTGTTATTGAATATAGGAACTGCGTGCATCAGCATGCTTATCAAACATTTCTCTATTATTTCATCTATTTTCATATTTTTGTGGGCTGTAGTTTTCTTAATATTAGTGAAGAAATACTCTAAGTCACAAAAAATTCTTTTTCAGCGGAGGTAACAGCGTAAGATATATATACATATATATTTCAGATAAAGAGAAGCGCAAAATGAAAACAAAAATCTTTATTACATTTTTTAAATGTTCGAAATGAATGCTAATCTTTTAAAAAATGGATTGCTTAATTAATTTTCTCTCCAATGGAAATTTATTTTTATATAACTCAATAAAAAAGAAAAAACGTGCATTGTATTAGACAAATGTTTTAAAGTTGAGTGATCATCTATCATCGGTTGCAAACATTAGCAGATAAAATTGAATTCTGAACTTGTGCCAAATCCTTATTGTGCCCTTGTCTTATACACAGCTTTCAGTAAAAGAACTGAGATACAATAAAATACTTTTTACGCTTTGTGGAATATCTCTTTGTGCCGGATAAAAATGACATACACGCACTTAAATTTTATATTAAAACAGACTGTTACTATTGTTTTGTCACTTGTGACAAAACTATAATTAAGTAATTGTAATATCCTGCCACATATTCTTTTTTTTTGTATTGCTGACAAACAAAATTAAGTATGAAAATGAGGTTGAAGAATTAATGGATTCAACTGTTTTTGCACTTCAGTCTACATCGCATAAAAATTTATTCTTTAAAAAAGACGTTTTAGAATATGAAAAAAAATATAACATAAATATTAAATGTTTTAAATACAAGTTCGGTAAAATACAAATTACCGAAAATAGAACTTTTGGATTCAGAAATAAATAAATAAATAAATAAATTCAGTAAAAAAACATAAATAACATATTTAGAAACTTCTTGTACTCAGTGAAATAGGCCGTGCACGAATGCTGGACCTACCTTTTTGAAACGGGAAATGTCTATTCTGCGCCACCTATGCACAAAAAAAAATCTGATAAATCTAAATGTGTTCATCGGTAGAATAAGTTCAAAATCCTTTGTTCCCAAAGTGAAGCAAATGAATGAGGGGTTTTATCCAAATATAGTAGTACGTATCTGTTGATAATATATTATCAAATGTGCCTTTCTAGCGCTGCGACGACACACAAGGATAAGTATAATTGGTATTAGATATCTTTCTTAAAGAGTTAATTAATCATAAAATAGAGAAATCAATAATAAGGCAACACGATCTTACCTTTTATGCATCTTGTTCTTCAGATGTTTAATCAGTCATAACCGCCATTTTGCAGATTGTTTGTTTATTCTTTATTCAACGTTTATTTGCTGATTTATTAATTAAATTTATCTATCTGAAATTATAAATGATTCATTAGTGATAATCGTAATGAAATAATATCCTCCAGTCAATTTAAATGAATAATAATTATTACTTCTTGTATAAATACACAGCTGCTTTTAGCAGCGACGAAAAACGTATCACATTACTATTCACACTGAAAAACACACGACAAATCTAAAAACTAAAGAGTCAAAAAAAGTTCTAAAATAGTTCTTTCCTTTCTTTTCATTTTTTTTATTTTTCATCACGTGACTTTGCTGCAGTAAAAAGTTTTATTCGTATAAATTGTCATTAAAAGAATCACTTGATTTCGTTGATCAGTTTATTTCGAAATAGTGGAACAATAATTACTTTCTTTTTATGATACGCAAAATGAAATGTTTAGGTTAATGTAACAAGGATATCTGTTGTAACTTTAGTTTTTATAGCTATTTTACTTTTTTATAAATATTTCAAAATGGACACGTTTCTATAAAGAAAAAGTATAAAGACTGCTTTGCTGGTATAGGTTGGGAAAATTTGAAAACTTAGACGTGTCCATTTTGAAATATTTATAAAAAAGTAAAATAGCTATAAAAACTAAAGTTACAACAGATATCATTGTTAGTTTGTGTGTACAACTTTACTGATTAAAAAGTTATAAAAATTAATCAACATTTAGAGTGGCCACGTTATTCTTCTCCTACATATATTTTTAACACTGATAAATAAGGCTGCAGATTGGTTGCTGGATCAATTAATTTATTCTCAAAGATTGTTTGTTAATGTATATGATTGATAAAATAGTAATTTAATATACTAGTGTACATTTTTTAAAGGAAAAGTACTTAAAATTGTAATTGTACATTATATATGGTCAAAGGTAACCACCCACTTGCAATTTTAGACATTTTTTAAAATATATAGAAAAATACATGAAGAATTATCCTGAAACTCTAAATGTGTGTAAACATATACCTGTAAATATATATGTCTAATACCTGTTTCTTGGAGAAGTACACTGCAAAAAACAAACAAAAAAATCCATTAAATTTACGGCAAAAACTGTTGACAGCAATTTTTGCCGTAAAACATTCAGTAAAATTAGATGTAATAAAAAATGTACATCCAATTTTACGGCTATTCTTAAGCAAATATTGCTGGTAACATTGTTGCCAGCAGTTTTTGCCATGAATTTAATTTATTTTTTTTAACAATGTAGTTATCTGGTCATCTTGCCCAATATTTATATAGCGAATTCCAACGGAATGGCACCATTATTAATACTGCGGCTTTGTTTCTAATCTTTCTAGTCTTTTGCATTTTCAAATTCATAACATTTTAATGGTTTCATTAGGAAACAAGTAATTATTATGTATTATTTAACCATAACCATGAATTTGTATTATTTATCTAAAATAAAAAATGCGATAAAATAATAAATTAAAAACTAGAAAAATGTAGCTTTCCCCGTCAACGTCATACACATTACTAACAGCATCTGTGAACACTGGTTTGGTCATCATCTCCATTGTGGAGTTGTTAAATAGCTGAAAAAGATTAAATATCCTCGTTGTATAGGTCACTTTATCCTTCAATCTGCATTTTTTTCTCAAAAACGAAAATGTGAAATCAAACATAAATAAATGATCTATAATTGCATTTAATTATTCTTTATTAGTTAAACCTCAGCAAATTAAATAATTATTGAAACTTAATTAATATGAACAAAATTTACGCATTGCTCTGTTTAAATTGTATAATCCGTTAATCCTTCTAAAATTTATTTACAGAATTAATGGGTGTTCTTTAATTGCTTACATTGATTAAAGAAATTTTTGTAAACAAAACTTTAAGATACATCGATTTAACCTAAGATGTTTCTAGATTGTGTTTTGGAAATTTATCTGTACTAAAATAAATTAATTCAATAGTGTTTTCAAAGGAACTTTTGTAAGGAAGATTTAGAAACATTTTCAAATAAAAATCGAATAATGAAATAAGGAAGAATAAAGTGAAAGTTAATTTTATTTTTCCATATGCATTTTTTCCTTAAAAAACGAAAATGTGAAATCGAAAATAATTAAAGGATTTATCATTCCACTGATTATTCATGATTATTTAAGCCTCAATAAATTAAAAATTTAGTGAAACATAACTAATATAAACAATATTTACGTGTTATTCAATTTAAACTGTATACTGTTATTCAATTTAAAATGTTCGCTATTCTATTCTAAAATTTATTTACAGAATTAATGGATGTTCTTTAATTGCTTACTTTGATTAAAGAAATTTTGTAAACAAAACTTTAAGATACATCAATTAAACCTACGATGTTTCTAGGTTGTGTTTTGGAAATTTATCTCTACTAAAATAAATTAATTCAATGGCGTTTTAAAAGGAAGTTTTGTAAAAAAGATTAAGAAACATTTTCAGATAGAAATCGAAAATGAAATCTAATAAAATAAAAGCTATAAAAATAAAAATAAATAAAATCTGTTTTTATAGAATTAACAAAAGTACTTCGATTGTTTGGGTTACAGTGTTAACAAAAGAAAATATGAGATCAATACTTTTAAGAATATTATATAATGCAAATTATTTACAGTTAAAGTAATATCATAATTAGTAATTAAAGTTAATGGTATTTTTGTTATGAAATATTTTATTAATTTAACGCATAATCAACACGTAAAAGCGTAAAAATTTTATATTTTTTGAAAATATAAAAAAAATAATCTGAGCTTGAATCATATTGTGGAGTAGTTATTCAAGGTCCTAAAAATATGTAGCGCTTAGATTTTAGAAAGCATTAATAGTGCAATGCACTGAGTTTGGGTCATACCATATTAATACTGTAGGAGTTATTCGTGTACCCTTGAAGATGCGGCACTAATTTTTCAGAGTGCCTCAAAAGGGCAATACACGAACATCGGTTATACTGTTGTAGTAGTTCAATTCCCTAAAAAGATGCAGCGCTAAGTTATCAGAGTGACTTAAAAGGGCAATGCAAGAGCTTTGGTTATACTTATATTATAGTATTTATTCAAATCTTTAGAAAGATGCGGCGTTGAGATTTTAGAGTACTTTAAAAAAACATTGCACCAGCTTTGGGTATACTTATACTTTAGTAGTTATTCAAATCCCTAAAAAGATGCGGCACTAAGTTTTCAGAGTTCCTTAACCCCTTGGGGACGAGCGACACGTATACGTGCCGCAAAAAGGCTTAAGAATCCTTGATTATTCCCACCGGTATTATACTGTAAAATTTGACTTATTCAATAGGAACATTTTATCGATTTTAAAAGTAACAAATTTCTGTTTTTTAAGACTGGTGCCAAAACATTAAAAATCTCGTAAAAAGCTCCCGTCGCGAAGGGGTTAAAAGGGCAATGCACGAGCTTTGGTTTTACTGTAGTAGTTATTCAAATTCCTAAAAATATGCAGCGCTATGTTTTCGGAGTACCTTAAAACCGCATTCCATATGATTGCACAGAACACATTTCTTCAAATATTGTCATAGATTTTAACGAATTAAAATAGAAGAGTTGCACATTTTCCGACAGTAAAAACAACTTAAAAAGTATATAAATACAATTAAAAATCAGCTTGCATTTTTAATTTTTTTTTGTTTGTGTATATATGATTAAAGGAATTTGAATTCACATTTTTGAAACATTTTAATTTTTTAATGAATTAAAAATTATATAACTCTGTATCATTCTTAAATTAGATTTGTTTAATATATAATTTGAAAAATATTAAAATTCACCTAAATTGACGTCTGAATTATTTTTTTATTTAACGTATACATATTAAGATTGTCTGATACACGATTAATACAATAAGCAAATAGGAGCAAAGCCGGGGCCAGAACTCAATCCTAGGTCTACAGAATACCGTGCTAATGCCTTAATCCATAACCTACTACGATCTACGTCCTGGAATGGTATTTTTTCTGATGTTGAAACATGTGTGATTTAATATACTTTGCAGATGGATCGAAAATTACTTGATTCATTCAAATTTCCATCATCCTGTACACCACTGTAGATAAAAGTACATAGTATATTGAATATTTTATATGAATCGTTTTTATGACGTTGTGAATTTATTTGTTAGTTTTTTAAAGACACAATAGCATTTTGCATACTTTTTGAGAGTATTAAAAAAAATAAAAATACAAACCAAACGAAAAATTATTTGAGTTAATAAAAGCATTTTTTTCTTTAGAGTGTGTCATGTTAAGACTGTTTCCCTTACAAATTCACATTTATTCCAGAGCAGGCTTTGATTTAACAAAAAGGGCGACGAGAGACTTGGCTACTGTTTTTTTAACTTATTAATTTTAGACTGAGCACGACATAAAGTATATTTTAATTCTAAAGATTGAACAATAAAGCAATTTCAAATATATATATATATATATATATATGCTTCTGTGAAGACTTTCAATTTCAAATGCCTTTTCTACATGTTAAATCATTTTTAAGAATTAAAATGAGTACAGACCTTTACATAAAAATACGCACAAACTTTTTAATTGAAAAAATGGCAAAGGCATACGAATAAGATGAGATTTGGTCCTGAAGATTTGAATTATTTATAAATAATTGCATACTTCTTAGACGAAAATTTGTTATGTAATCTGCGTTTTCCGAAAATGGTATCAAAAGAAGTGTGTCTGCTTACACATGTGTAAAAGTTTTATGAAGAATGTATTTATCGCACTGTAAAAATTTTGTATAATGTTGCTCTATAAAATTGGTGGCAGCAATTATGCCATCAACTTTATGGTGGAATAATTGATATACCCGGTTTAATGAAAATAGCCGGTATAACATTACAATAATATGTAAGGTTGCACCAGTAACATATGTTTAAATTACATCATTATATAAGTGAAAAAAAATACTCAATAATATTGGTGGCAGCCTTGCTGCCTCCAGTTTTATGGAGTAATATTACACAAATGTTTTACAGTGCATTGGGAGCAAATGCATCGTGAACTTTTATTTACAGAAAATATCCCAAAACGAACCGTATACGATGTTTTAGAACATTAGTAGAAAGTGCTCACGGAAAAAATACAACTGGAATCTTGTAAGAAAGGGGAAAAACACACGAGTCCAAAATTACAGCACTTGAAACAACTGTTCGGCATAAAACCACCGAGTATTAATCAATCTCACAGCAATCGAATTTAGTGTTTCCTTCAGCCACCAGCATAATACAATTAACAAGACTCCTAACATAAAATATCGCAAAAGAAAGTCACAACACACGGATAGAAAAGCAAATAGCTGCCGCGGAAAAAAATGTGTGAGAAATGTGTGAGATTGTGTGATAGAAAATTCACCTCACCGAACACTCTTCTTGTATGATGAGTCATATCTGATGTTTACAGTCTCTACCACGATGAATGGTACCTACTACACTCCTGACAACTCTACAACAGAAATTATTGTCAAATTTCATACTAAATTGAAAATTGAAGAGAAGATCCTCGTTTGGATTGCAATGGATCCAAGAGGCTTGAGTACTCCATTCGTCCAAACGTCTGAGCTCACTGTCAATGAATAATGGCTTTCGTACAAGTGCATTCATCGTTATCTCATCTAATTCATTCATAGTATTATATCGGCTATGATTACGTCTTCTGACCAGATTTATTTATCAATCATTACAATTATTGCAAAATAGTTTTAAGACACTACCTCCAGCAAAACATCACCTGCATACTAGCTATCGTTCCCAACTTTTGACAAATTTAGAGATTCTGAGCGTTAGCTTATGTAGTGTAATTTTATGGCTGGAAAGCAGATAACAGTCAGAAAAAAGATCAGTTTAATTAACCATATTCTTCAAACTCTGGTTCTAAATTTTGTAAGTACCAATAAATGTAAAATCCGTGTCGTCCCATAAATAACGTCCAACAAAACAACTTAACTAAAATCCGACGACAGTTTTACAGAGAAATCTGGCTATTAAAATAACCTTACTGTGCCCATTTGTGTTCTTTGTCTAATTTTTTATAGGTTTTCACTAAAAAAAAGTTTATGCGGATTCCTAGCCCTCTCAGCGTTTGGAACGTAATATTCCGTTCACTAAGCTGCAGGTTTCACTGCAATATAAACAATATTGAAGATAATATAATTCTATAGAGTTAATTAATTTTCCACTCATTTTAGAATGTGTAATCCTCTTAAGTATTACATTCACATTTGTAATTATTATTATTATTACTTTTAACGTTGAAAAAATCATATTTTCTGAGCATTTAAATCAAAATACAGAGGAAACAACATTACAGTTAAAACCCATTTGCAAGACAAAGTAATTATATAATCATTATACAGAAAAATCGACAATATAGCGAGCACTATGTTATAGAAAACACAAAAAAAAATTTGTTTGAATAAACACCCTTTTTTTACTAAAATTAATCTCTAGTCGTCAATGAATTATGTGGCGCCTAAAATTAGGCATAATTTCTATTACAATAACAGAAGGATATTCGCAAAAAAAGTTTTTGAAAAAAAGAACAATAATTTACAAAATTTTGGTACTTTTTAATATTTTAATTTGATTACCAATTTCCTGTATGACTTATAAAACATTTATTTCGTTTTATAATTTTGCATAATCAATATTTAAAACAATAAGGAAGCGGCTTATATGCAAAATGCATGAATAATGCATTAAAGTATAATACATGTATAGACAGACTTTTTTTCTCTAATATTTTTCAGAATTTTACATATTTATAAATTTACTCATGTACTCACATTATCACAACTCTAATCTGACAATAATTATAAATTAGCACAAAAACATAACCTCATTAAAATTGTGTAAATAAGATTAGAAGAAATATGTATTTGTGTAAAATAATATTTAATATATTTTATTAAATAAACAGAAAACCTTTACTTACCATTACTTATTTCAATAATTTAGTTCATATATATATATATATATATATATATATATATATATATATATTTAAACTGATATTATAAATGCGTATTTAATTTAAAATTTTAAAGTAACTTATTGATTCTATTTGAAATAACATAAGTAAATTTTGAGTTTATTATCATAAATAATATTCCAGATTTAAATAACATAATTAAGCTTAATACAACTTAACACATTCTCTTAAAAGTCATGCTTATTCTAATTTTCTTTAAAAATTATTATTTTTTAATATTAACATCTTGTATATTTAAGTTTCACATATTAAAATTATGCATATATGTTTACTTAATTTAAAGTATTAAACTATATTTATGTTTATTCTATTTTTCTTGAAATAATTGCGTTATTTTTACGCAGCATAAACTTTCTCAAATTACAAACAGCTTTTCATTTAAGCATTTAAAGTAACATCAGAGCTGCTAACTTCTACGCCTATTTAAATCACATAAACATGTTTGGAACCACAAAAATATTTTAGTAAAATGTATGCCAAATATATTCAGGGTTATGAATTACACTCCATATTGTTAATTATCGTTTAAAATTTCTGTCTCTAATATGTTTATTCATCTTAAAATAGGCGTAGTAGTTGGCAGCCATGTAACATTATTAAGAAACCTGCTTACTACCTTTAAACGCATTCTCTTAAAAGCGATGCTGATTCTATAATTTTATCTTTAATGAAACTTTTGGTAGAAGGTGTAGTATTTAATTAACATTCATTAAATTTCTGATTTAATTAAATTCAATAATTATTTTAAGAAAGTTGCTGACTCTATGTCTTGCAAATTATGTTACCTTCAGTAAAACTGTCATGGGATGCATGAAATATTTTAAATGTGATATTTTGTATTAACTTAAATGAATGATATAATGCATATACATAAACTGTATGAAAAATTGAAAAAAAAATAGATGATATTAGGTTGCATCTGTTTCCTTTGTTGGGTTCTTTATAGGTCTTCTTTTAGTTAAAAGCAATTTCATATCGAATTACTTCGACATTTTTTTCTACGTTATTTTTTTCTTTTTGGAGGCGCATATTTAGTACATACGCAATCGAATTTATAGTTACAAATACTTTTTATATGCATACATTATCGGTATATATAACTAATATATAATAATATATAATAATATATAGATATAACTAATATTTTTATTAAAAAAAACGGTTTGTGTTAATTGTTAAAAAAAATGGACAAGATGGTTCCCAAAAACATTTAGTTTTTTATTCTAAAATATTTTTACAATATAAAAGTGCTTCATATCCATCATTCACATTTACGCAGATCGTACAAAGATAGTTAATATTTTGTACGGTCAATTGGAAAGTTTTTATTTGTTTATAAGTAATATACAATAGATAGAAATATTTAGTCACTCTCTTCTTTAACTGATAGATGGCAAATGTATTTCAAAATACTCACCGTTCATCGAAAATGGTTATTATATTATATATGTATACATATATATACAGAAAGAGAGTAGCTCTAAATGTTTTTTTGTGAATACACTCTCAAAAAAACTTCCGTCTTTTCACAGAAAATGCACTGGCAGCACTGCTGCCAGAAATTGTCTGTATATTGACGATTTTCTGTTTATTTTTTTCTCTGTCAAAAGAGGAAAAATATCCGTCACTTGAAAAAAGTTTGGAAAAAATCAATGCGGAAGAGGCGGGGATCGAACCAAGGACCCCAGGATTACCAGACCAACGCTAATCCACGGCGCTACGGCTGCTCATGATGATTGTGCGTTAAAATAGAACTCTTCATTTCATATGGTGTGGGTTGGTGTATTTCGTTAAAAAGCTTTTAATTATGCAGTTAATCTCGGAAAGATTTCATCTTTAATGAAACTGTGGCTGGGTTTTTTTTACGTTTAGTATTAATATAGTATAAAAATGTGAATTTTAAATATATTACGTAGAATGTTAGAGAAAAAACATGGATGTTCTATTTGTGAGAATTTTTGAACGAATAAAGAAAGTAATTGTTATTTATTTTTAAATTCGAAAACATTTTTGTCTTTTAAAACTAAATTAGACATTTTAATCAATAGAATATTTTTGTTTTTCATTTTAAAAATAAATTCGAACTTATTACTAACAGACCCAATGCGCATGCGTGCTGGATAGAAACGGAAACTTTTCCTCATTTTTCGACGCTCGGAATGAACTCACAGAACAAATACGTTTTCTGGGAGAACAGAAATTATTTGTGAAAAAATAACGATAACTTAGTGTATATTGACGAATTTTTCTGACAGTGTAGCCAGTGTTAAAAAATAAATCTTACAAAGGTATTTTGTACGTTTAATGCGGTTTTAAATGTTTTATTATAACAATAAATCCTACTCATTCAAATGCGTAACTGGCATGTCGTGTTTGAAAAAATGAGACGCTTCTGAAAAGGAATTGAAAGTACATTGTTACTTATCATAAAAGGTCTCAAAAAAGTTGAATAAAATGACTGTCTGTCGTTTTAGCAACAGTTTGTTTCTTAGTGTTTATCCATTATTATTCTTATATCGAGATCTTCAAAACAGCTTTTAGGAAAAATCAGGGGATTTCAGGAATCGCATTAGTGTAATGATCTGTAGTTAGATCATCCGCATCAATGTTGTGGTCAGCGTCTTAATATTTAACATAACACAACCCAAACAAAAATTCCATCGCAAAGAATGCGAAAAAAAAATTATTTTTGTTGTTTGAATGATACTTTGCACCAAATGTTTTTACTGATAAGATAGGTTATTTTATTAAATTTAATGCATAAATTTTATTTTAACTACTTCAATTACAAGGCTTTTGTATAACTTTTCATTTTTTATTTGGCTACTACTGTCTTTACATTTTATATAATTCATACCGAAAACAAAGTAAGAATTTCTTGTCCAGTTTCTTGACCAAGGATTGTTTTTAAAATTAATTAGTTTAACTATTCCATGATATGTGTGGGAAAAATCTCAACACTTCTGCTATTTTAACAATGTTATTATAGACTGAATTTAAAATAAATATATTAGGATGAAAATATGAAGTGTTTTTTATATTTTCAATGTAACGTGCATGTTTTAAATACTTGTAAATCAACAAAAAAGGTATTTATGTAAATGACGCACGATTTCTTTTTATAAATGGCACCGACACTGTGTTTTGATTAGATTACTTTGGTATGGGATTTAAAATATGGGGATTTTTATTATTGATATACTATCGAAGTCTGGCAACTTACAATGGTGTAATGTTTAAAACGTGAAGTTTTTGAATTTATTGAAGACGCGTTCAATAAAGCATGTCAAACAGATTTTCTATATATTACTGTTGTTCCAAGAATGCTATTGTAACAGCAGACTAAAACAATTTGGTAATATGATAATATAGGTTATTTTATTAAATTTAATGCAAAAATCATATTTTAACTACTTATAACTTAATAGATATAGATATATATAAGGTGCTTGTACGCATTATGGACAGTGCTCTCAATATGGACACGCCTAATATTTTTAAAGTAACAATTTTGATAGAAAGATCGCACTACATGCCCCTGAAGAAAAGCAATTGAAAAGATAATTAAGCCAGAAAAGTAAAAAAAGCGCTCTGTTCGCCATTTAGAAGGAAACTGGTTGTTTCGTGGTGTGCTGATCTTAATTACAGATAAGTTTAAATTCTTATTAGATATTGCAAAATTATTTTAAGTATTCAA
The DNA here is from genome assembly GCA_964019185.1 of Maratus speculifer. Taxonomy (NCBI): domain Eukaryota; kingdom Metazoa; phylum Arthropoda; class Arachnida; order Araneae; family Salticidae; genus Maratus; species Maratus speculifer. The sequence goes on from OZ025300.1 coordinate 141,535,699, forward strand.
AAGTGGTGTGTTTTAAAAAGCTTTTAAAACATATTTTCGATTGCTATTGTTTATATTGCTTAAAAGTTTTCTTAATTTATTTATAACAAGATTTAATAAAACTACTTCCGATTCCCAATATGGACACCTTATGTCCACTTGGAAGTACAACAAGTGAATCTTCAAATTCACAAAAAATGAAAGCTAAGCAAAACCACCTACATTATTTCATAATAATTTATAGTAACTGGGGTGCTTTGCATCGGCATTTGAAGAGCGAAAACCGAAAATGAGCCCCCCCCCCCTCGTTCTAAAGTGTATGTTCTGAAGATATTTACTGTGCCCTACCCTTCCTCGCAATACTGTAAAATATAATTGTTTTATCCCCTCTCCACTAAAATTCCATAGAAGAGTGGCTCTTCCCAGTGTGGTAGTACACCCAGTGTGGTAGGTCAGTAAGGAGCCACCTCTCCATAATATGGACTAGTCGTTCCTTATATGGACATTTGTGAACATTTTTTGTTTTTATCATTTTAATTAAACCGGGACAGTTACAAGGTCACTAATTTTAATAATGATAATCAGCAGTTCAGGGATCATAGTCATATATTTTTGGTGACCTATCACGTGTACATGGGGTGAAAAAAATTAGTTTTCCTTAGGGTGTCCATATAAGGCACAGGTACCTTATATATAAGTCTTAATCGGAATAATTTGTCCTTTTCTCATGGAATGGACCATTTACGGATTACATTTTTCATGAAAAACTGGATTAACCCAACCAAGAATAGGTGAATAAAAAACTCAAATTGCATGAGATTTTGTATACATTTAGATGCTGTAGCTACCTTAACTAATTTTCTTTCTACTAAATGCACTGCATTTTTAAATGAAACAGCACCAACACCATATCTAATTCTGCCACAACTATAACTTTTTTGATTTGCATCTGTCTATGAAAATTCCTAAATAGTAATGTAAATTCACTTTAGATGAGCATATGAATAGTGAAAGTATTACTGGAAATGAAATGGGAAAAAACAGCGTAAATTACACATACTTCCCTTTTTTCGTAATTCACTTAATTTGAACAATGAATTTATTTGAGAGAACACATGGAACTTAAAATCAAAGATACAATTAAATCTGGGTTCACAAAATTAAATCAGCAATTGCAAAATAATACACATATTTATAAATAGGATGTTCATGAAATATGTCCTTGCGATACATCGTAACTTATTGCAAGGTAAATTGTGCCGCAATGCAAATCAATATTTCAATTAGTAACTCTTGTTTAAGGTGCAATTGTAGATAGTAATTCTAAATTAATGATAGTAATAAATACTCGGTAAAAATAAAACTTAATTATCTCATTTTGTTGATAAAAAATATGAATTTCAAACAAATAGCATATTAAAACCTTAAAAGTTTAATGTTTTAAAATAGAGAGGAATACTTAAAAAGAATCGTATAAATATGCAAAGCTTTTTGAAATGTTTGCTATCAAAATTAGTGTACATTTATAGATTGTCAAAATAATTTTCAACGTCGAATTACCTAGGGATACAATATCATATCAAATTTAATTTAATATTGAATTAGCCGGCGAAAATATATTTTAATTAAAAAACCCAATGCTTCCATTATAGAACAATTTCTAAATAAGTGTTCATCATTCAATTTATCTTACTATACATTTAAAGATATTGTTAAATTAATTAATTTGTTTTCTAAGAATTCCTGTTTACGACATTTCACATTTCTTTATAAAGGAGACCTAGTTTCATTTTGAAAACCGAGCCGCAAAAATTAAGAAATACACAATTAGTAGGTTAATTATATGTATTAGAAAATCCAATAATTGTACCAATTAATCTTTTATAAAAAATCAGGTTTTTGTGAGAAATTTTAATTATCTTCGAATAAACTCGTCTGTTATTCCAACTAACAAATTAATTACTGATGACATTTGAAAATTGCTATTTTTTACCAAGCTTCTGTCGTTAATATTCGTAAAAGGTATATCGTAAAAAGTATTAGTCAATGGTTAATTAAAAATCTGCAAAACTGCACACTATCTTTATATAAAAGGTGTAAAAAGAGTTCATTCTTGAGTTTCACTACACATCAAAATTATAAATAAATGATTTTTTTTAAAGATTTGTCATATTTGTTTGTTTTAATAGCATACCTTGAAAAAACAATAATAATTCATCACCCACAAAGGGCACTCATCAAATTTGGCATATGTGTTTTATACCTAAATAAAATATTAATTGAGAATTTCATTGTACAAAAAATGTATTTGAAAAATATAAAAATGTATTTTTATAATAATATAACGCTAATGGAATGTACACTGTAAAAAAAATCTGCAAAGTACTAAACCTTTTCTAGGAAACTGGGATTCCAAGAACTTTTCCTGTAACGGAAACAGCAAAAATTCAAGTTTCAGAATCGATTACATGAATTTTTCCTGTTATCGTTACATGAAAAGTTCTTGGAATCCCAGTTTCCTAGAAAATGTTTAGTTCCTTCACAGATTTTTTTACAGTGTATATATAACAACTGCTGTATGCATATTTTGAAATGTAATTGCAAATATTTTCACTAAACACTGTGAAATTCGGAAAACAAAGAAGAAGGAATATTTAATGAGTATCATAATGCTCACAAGGTTTCGAAATACCACGGTATTCGTTTAAATGGCCACGGCATTCAGTGAAATGTTAACACATCGAGTAGCAAATATTGAAATAGAAAACCTTTTTCTGTTTTTTAAATAAAAAATATCTTTAAAAATATGGCCATGTGGCTTTAGAAGTAATAAAAAAAAATGGAAAATTATTTCAGGTTATTTTTCTAAAATAGTAAATATTCTTAATTTTATAAATGAAAGTTTCATTAATTGCAATGTAGAAATGGATATTCATTAAATATAGAAAAAAGAAATCATTTGGGGAGTGCATACTTTCAGGATCCGTCGGCAAATAACAGAATGTTTCTAATTAAAAATTGATGAAATTGACAAAAAAAAAATGGAATGCTCTCAAAATCGCAAATGATTTTCGCATCTGGTTTTGATAATACGCTGAAAAAAAAATCCGTTACATTTACGGAAGAATTATATGTATTTTTTAATACATCTAATTTTGCTATATTTTTTACGGCAAAATCTGCTGGCAACATTGCTGCTATTAGTTTTTGTCGTAAATTTTACAATTTTTTTTTTAGTGCATTTGCTTTGATTGTTCAGAGCGGAAACGAAAGTTAGGTAAAACGCATTTCTCGACAAAAATAACTTCTAATTTTTAATCATCAATTAATTTTAACGAATTCATTTGAAGTATACATCTGAAACTTTTGCCAGACATACGTAGACTTTTTTTCTTTAAATGAGAATCTTTTTTTTTCAAAAATCACCTGGTAAGGCTTTTTAAGTTTTGCCCAATAAAAAAAAATAACTTACAGAAGCGGAAAAAGTTTCTTTGGCACGTATCTATTAAATCTTTCATCAGAAATAGTCAGTCTGTCTACTTTCTGAAAGATTGGTTTTTAATAAATACTTTTCACTACACAATTACTTTTCATATTGTAATTGTAAATTTCTTTTGCACATGCTTTTAAAGTAACTTCATCGAATTTCGATGGACGATGGCGTGTTGGAAATCGTTTAAAACGTTATTATTAAAGATAACTTCTTAAAGTTTTAAATTGAATGTGTAGAAGTTATTTATTTAACTAATATAAATCGGACATTATAAAACACTCTATTCTTCTGTAAAATTTTTTACTTCCAAGATTCGTACAAGAAACCTATCATCCTAATCTTTTAATATTAACCCATTTTCGGCCAAAGGTTCGTATACGAAACATTTCGATAAATATTTTTTTTTAACACTCTGACACATTTTTTTCAAGAATTTTATTTTTCTTCTATTTTTTAAGGCTTTTGAAGACATCCATAAAATATTAGTAATTCAATTGGAGTAAACACTTTCTCTTAAAAAATTTTCAAAATACGCTAGAGTTTTAATTTGAAACGCCTTTGACAAATTCGACTTTTTAAAAATATATTATTATTCCAATTGAAATGAATTATATGTTTTTAAAATAGATTAAAGTTGCAAATTCTGTATATGAAATAAGAATAAAACAAAAGTCATAAAAATATTATTCATATTCATATTATTCATTATAAGAAATAATATTTTATATTATTATATAAAATATTATTTCTTATATAAAATATTATTTTTCAAGCACGAATCTTTTTTTGTGTCTTAATGTATGTAATTTAAGCATATTTCAATAAAAATAATGCTACATTTTATAAAATTTCTGTACTTGGCCTAAAATGGGTTAAGCGTGCGACATTTTCTAGAAATTGAAAATATCCGTACTTACAAATGTTAAGTCACATATAGAAAATACATTCATATATTGAATTAAAAATCTTATATTTTACATCAAACATTATGATTATTCAAAATCGTTCATCAAAGTCATGCATGGACGAAAATTTCATTTCTTGTTTATATATTCTCTCAAATTTATTGGAAAAATGTAAGTGGTCTTAGATTTTAATTAAGACTAATGCATTATAAAAAAGTTTTATTAGATTCGATGAATATTTCCAAGCCGAGAACATTTAGGGTTGGATAGGTTTTGATAATTTTATCATTTTCTTTCTATTTCAAACATAGATTCCTTAAAGCAAAGAATAATGTAAAAATATCTGGTAGATATTTAGGAAAAAAAATCAGTCATTCATTACAGTTACCGATTTTATTATAAATTATAATTGAAAATAAAATACAATGAAAGAAAAAAAGTCATCGTTTGCTAAGAGCTTATTATCTATATTATAAAGGCCAAACGTATCTGTGCGTAACGCATACGTCATTTTGCGAATGGCAACACTTCAAAATTTGAAATGAAATTTAAATTTTGCATTTTTTCTTTTGCAAATTTTTAAACTTTTAAATACCGCACATTTTCAATTTTTATACCATCGTACAGGGAAAAAAAATACTTTTTAATGCGATTTGTTTGAAAGCTGTATCTTTATTTGTTTTTGAGTTATTAATTTTTTCGTAGTTTTTTGTACCGTTTTTGAATTGTGGCAATAGATATACTCCATTTTTATTAAAATGAAAATGAAAAAAGCCGAAAATAGCAAATTAATGTATCTTTTTGTTGCCATTAAAAAAAAAAGTGAAAAACATCGTTTTAGTGTGTTTTTATTTATTACTTAAAGGATTTTTAGTTTATTAAAAACTTTCTTTAAACTCGATACAACACTTTCGTTTTACACTCTGACGTCACAAGAATATTGTATATCGTATTTATTGCATGCAAGTTATTTCAGAAATTTTACATTTAAAAGAATATAAATAAATTAGTATTTGTTTGTAGCTAATAGCAAACGTGATTTTAAGTTCTGAATTAAAATGATTTTGAAATGATCAAATTAAAATAAATTTTTTTAAACGTGAACACGGATAAGAGAGGTGCATATGTAAATTTTGCAGTGGTAAAAATAATGTCGGATTTAGATTTCATGGGGCAAAAAACTCTATGATTGAGTCAAAGTGGAGTACATTTTGCTATTTAACATTTTGGAATACCATGCATAAGAGTCGTAATTGATAACTTAATAATAATACAAGATCTTTATTATATTTTATTGTTCACATATCGATTAAGTTTAATTTTAATAATTTCTGCAACTGAGTTTTATAGATATAGTATAGAAATATTATAGAAATAGTATTTTGTTAACTTTAGGTTAAATATCAATTGTTTAAGAGTTAAGCTTACGAACATAAGGTGTATTTTTTATTGTGACTAATTAAGTAGATTTATTATAAATCAATGAAACAGTTCCTTCTTAAACATTTTCTTGCGTCGAAATTCGACGGGTTCTACCTAGTTATTTTAAATTTCAATAAAGTAAAATTTTATTTCACTTGTAGATAAAAATAATCCTAATATCATTGTTATTTTTTTTTTAAAGACAAGGCATTTCAATTTCATTTGATTCATAGTTTTCCAGTTTTATTTCGAAATTTCCATTTTGTAGAAACTCTGCGACAAATCACTTTATCAAAATTTTCTCGATGTCATAATTTTATTTTATTTTATTGTATTGTATTTTATTTTTTACCAAACGCAAGTTTTTAATTCTACACATAGGAAATCATCATTCGAATAAAACAGTTTTTAATAAATATTGTCTTTTTTTAACTCGTTTCTTTATGTTGACATATAACAATTTAGTTTCAACAATTTAGTATATTTTTAGCAATTTAACTATAAAAAAATACTGATTTGCGTATTATAATTAAGGAGCATTAGTCATTAGTAACATTTAAATACTTATATTTTTGAAAAAATATTTTTCTTTTATCAATAATAAGAATAAAACTATGAACAATAAATGACATATGTACTACACACTCATGTTTGTGCAACACCAGGAAGATATATTATAACTGAGTTGAATGTTTCAGATACAATGTATTTTATGCAGTGCATAGTGTTTTATTCAAATCATTTCAATTTCAGAGTCACCACGCATCAGTTGGCTGGGCAATGCCTCTGGACTGATGTTGAAACCGTATACGGGGTAATAACGAGACGTTAATAAGTATCTGAGGTTATTTGCTGATGGTAAACGTTATGAGACATGTAACTATGCCTATTCAACTAAAGATGACGGCATTTGACCAACTGATGGCGTTTAAATAGGAAAAATCATCGCCGCCTTCAAGAATGATTTTTCTATTGTGAAATAGCTGCTCATATGCACGCAACATAAGTCACGTGTTTGCGATGTTTACATGTATGTAATGCGAGTTTTGAAGCTGTAGATCGGCAGGAAGCGGACAGCTCGGAAATCTGAGAGTAGATCCCAAACGGTGATGTCAACGGAAGATGATTGATACATGGTTTTTATGCCACTGACGGATCATGCAGCTTCATCTGGACATTTGGTAATACTTTGGTAAACTGCTACAAGTGTATTACTGTCTGCATCGCCTATTCGTCATCGTGGGTTGTGCCATGGAATACTTGCAAGGCCTTCTCAATACAGGATACCCTCCCGCAAAACTATTTGAAACTGCGGCTGCAATGTATTCATTAATACGGAGACAGAAATGAAGATTTGCAAAAGTTTTTTTATCTGACAATTCCTGCTTTAATTTGTTCTACCATCATACCCTGGTTCGTCTTAAGCGGTATGCCAGTTGAAACTGACTTAGGAAATGCATTATTAAGTGTCACGGTAGATACTCACTGGGAGTTATCATTGGGATGCGATCGCACATCATAGACGATCACATCTGATAAGAATTGTGAGTAATATCAGCAACTTGCACATCAGAGGAATGATGTTTGTCGAAGTCGCTCGTTTACTTTAAGACGACCCTGGAGCAAACTTTCAATTAAATATTGCCTGTCCACACATGTTAAGAAGGAATGTTTAGGGTTTATTTTTTTCAGAACACATGCAGCTTCTTTAGTGACCTGCTGGAAATGACGCCTATTACAAATGTTGGGAATATTGTTGATCGATGTCACGCTCGTTATTCTTTTCCAATAGCTTATATGAACTTTAATGAACTTTAATTACCCATAGAAAGAATATTGAAAGCTCTTTTGCATACATAGAAAAGCTGTTTGGCTCAATGCCAAAACCTATAGCAGCACTTAATTGCTGCACGTGGTAGCTACAAAAAAAGCATATTGCATACGTAATTTATCACGTAATTTAAATAAGAGAGAAATTAAAATTAAATGAATAAATGTCTGTACTTTTTTAAGAAAAATCTATTTGAAAACATAATTTAACAACGCCTGACGCACATATATATAATCGAAATTTAAATATTAACCCCTAACGGCTGTGTGTTGCCGTTCATAAACATTCAAATTTTAGTCTTCTAAATACTATAAAGATAATACTGAAGCGATAAAAATGAAGCGAGTAAAATAAATACGGAAAGTATAATAAAAAAATTTTCAACATGTAGATGGTAGCAATTGTGTTTTTTTTAAGTATATTAATTCTTTTAAGTTGTTGTTATACGAGCTTTTTGTTTTGTCTGGAAACTTGCTAGATACTACGTTTTGTTTTGCAGTGAGCAAGAAAAATTTAATCCACATCATAGTTCTCTAAATTCACCTATTTTTAATATTATACAATTGTATCAAGGATTTTTTTTCAATTAAAACGAAGTTGTTTCGATTAGCAAAAACTTGTTTTTAGCCATAAACCACACTTAAAAATATAAAGATTTTAAAAATATATTTTCCATGGTTTATTTAAGAAATGAATGCCGAAAAATATTTTTTAGTTGATTTTTAGAAAATCAAGCATTTAAAAATTAATCACAAATTGTATTTGAAATAGAATGCATTGTTTTATTTTTTCCATTTAATTTTTTTTATATACAAGAATTTTTTAGCCTATATGTTTAAAACAATATATTTAGGCTGCTGAAGCCAATGGATTTTACGCTGAAGGATTATAAGTACATTTTGGCGCTAAAATATTAAATATTATAGAATTACGTATTTTTTAATTTAATAATGTTTAAGATTATTAATTTATTTCTATCGCCATTGAACCGTATTATGTATCTGTACAATATTTGAAAGTATTGAAAATATATCATGTAATTACAAAAAAAAAAAAAAAAAAAAAAAAAAAAAAAAAAAAAATTAAGAGTAATTTTTAATTGTTTCCTTTGACTGAATTTAATATTAAAAGATATTGCTTTGCTTTCTTTATATTCTCTGCCAACTTGTTTGAAATACTGCCTCTATTTTTTTCTTCTCCGTTCATTATAGTCCCAGAACCAGACATCATTTTATTATTATAATATCCAGTGCAAAATAATTTTAAAACCCTATTTCTCATCGCTTAAATTAGATCTTGAAACATTTAGTATTTTTTTTAATTTAATCGTTAATGAAATGCTAGTAAAATTCAATTAACACACTTTGTGTTAAACGTTTATATTTTCTTTCGTGAAATATTGTATTGCTTCTTTAATCTTGTAACTGAGTCTAGAATAGAGTTACTATTATCTTTATATATTTTATAAAGAGTTAATTTGTTTAAAGATGAATAAATATGTGAATGTATGAATGATATATAAGTGACTATGCTGGGGAATTGGAAATTTATATTAACTCAAGATTAACAAATATTTGTGACCGATTATAGAAGAGCATTTTATCTATTTCAGCATTTATTTAAAATATGTGATTTTTTTTTCTAAATGCTCAAAAAGAAATCATAATATAGAATATATGCATGCAGGTGTAATTTGTTCTACGGCAATGCTGTGCTGTTGCGACAGATGCATACAATATACACGTTGTATTTCATGGGTTTTATTTTTGTTATACTATATATAAACATAAAGTAATAAATAGAGAAAAGGGGAAACATTAATTAACATACAAAAATTACAGGAGCCGAAAACATGTGGTGGACATGTTTGCAATACCTCTATAAAAAAGCGCTTGTTTCATATGTATTAAAATTATAGAATACGAGTATTAGAGGAAAAAAAAGAAATTTACTAATCTGTTAAAAACAAGTAACCTAACAAATTCAAACACAGACACGTACGCATGAATTCTTATTCTATAAAAAAATTAAATTTACTCATTTACGAAAGACAACTGACAAAAAATAGGTCTTTAAAATATTGTTATTTACCAAGCTTTTTTTTCTGGTGAATCTCTTGAAATAATCTTACAGTCTGCAAAATTTTACAAGTGACTAAACATATTGTAGATCCCGGTGGCAAAAACACCTAGACATTGTCGCAGAAAGGAAACGACACTTTGCTCTAAAGTTTTATCCTGAAATTGCTAAGCATATCTGATAGAAATATTATTTTTTTATTGTTATTGTCATTTCAAATAAAAATTCTTTAATGTTATCATAGTATGTCACATGCGAGAGCACATTGCAACGTACATTTCCTACGTGAATTTTATTCGATTGGCATCACTTTTTTATGAACATTTTTACTTATACTTTGAAAACATGTAAAAAAATATACAAAAAATATATAAATATAGCGGTAGAATCAGACCTTACCTAGTCAAGGCAAATGCAGACCTTTGTGTTCTGATAGGGTAAATTATATTTTTTTTAATCAAAAGTGAATGAAATATTATAATTTTCTTTTTTGCATGCAATTAATTAAAAAAATAATTCTCATTAATTATTGCTTCTCAATTTTTCGTAAAATTTTAATGTCTGAAATTCAGTTTTGTCATTTTTTCTACTTTCTTCTATCTTTACAAGAAAAAAAATATTGGACTGGAGAAATTTTTTGAATTCCGGTTTTCAACCGATTTACATATTTTAGAAGTCAGAGGTTTAAAAAAATTACTTTTAATTACTCTGTGAGTCAATCTGTCATTCTGTCTCTCGTACGTGACAAAAACATTTTAAGTGCTGTGTCTCAAGAACTAACTCAAGGAATTTTACAAAATTTTACATTCAGTTAGTTCTTCATATAAATTGGAGCTGATTTGTTTTTGGTAAATATCCCACAAAAGATCATACGAGAAGAAATCTGCTACACTGCCTTTTTCACGATTTCCGCAATAACTCCATCTCAAAAACTAATGGATGGAGTGTAAGAAAAATTATATTCTGTGGGCTTAATATCAACTGAATGTGGTTAATTTTTGGTGTATATCACCCAAAAGGTGGCATTGTTATTTTGATCTTTTAACAATTTCCGCAATATCTATATATCTCAAGAACTAATGGACGGATTTTCATAAAACTTCAGATTCTGTTAGTCTTTGATATAATAGGGTGCTGATTACTTTTTGTTGTAATTTACCCAACAGATGGTACTGCTATGCGGCATTATTTATGACTATTGTACTAGAATTATCTCAGGAAGTAATGCACGAATTTTCATGAAATTTCAAATTCAGTTAGTCCTTAATATGAATTAATATTCTTTAATTTTGAAATAAATCGCTCAACAGATGGCGCTTTTGTGGAAGTTTTGTGAATGCCACATCCTACCCGTCGTTTTTTCCTGGTTTGAAACTGTCGTATGTTAAAATGTTTGCAGCTTTACACACATTCTAAAAGAAAATTAGTATAACACAATTAGAAGTATAAAATCGCAAATGTTTCAAGAAGTTAACATATTTAAAAACTAATTCAGAATAATAAATTCCAAAACTACTATATTTTTACTTTTTTCTGTCTTTACAAGAATAAAGTATTGGATTCGGGAAAATTTTTGAATTCCAGTTTTCGACAGATTTACAAGTTTTAAATGTAAAGGAACCGAAAAAACATGTTTTTTTTTTTTTTTTTTTTTTTTTTTTTTTTTTTTTTTTTTTTTTTTCAAAATGCCTATCTGTGAGTCTATCTATGAGTGTGCGATCCATCTGAAGAACTAATGCACGGAATTTCACAAAACTTTAGATTCAGTTAGACCTTGATATAAATTGGCGCTAATTAGCTTTTTGTGAAAAGCTCTTAACACAGAACACTTACACTTGTCGTATGTTAAAATGTTTGCAGTCTCACACACATTTTAAAAGAAAATTAGTATAACACAATTAGAAGTATAAAATCGCATATGTTTCAAGAAGTTAACATATTTAAAAACTGATTCAGAATAATAAATTCCAGAACTACTGTATTTTTACTTTCTTCTATCTTTACAAGAATAAAGTATTGGATTCGGGAAAATTTTTGAATTCCACTTTTTGATAGATTTACACGTTTTAGATGTGGAGGAACCCAAAAAACATGTTTTTTTTTCAAAATGCCTATCTGTGAGTCTATCTATGAGTGTGCGATCCATCTGAAGAACTAATGCACGGAATTTCACAAAACTTTAGATTCAGTTAGACCTTGATATAAATTGGCGCTAATTAGCTTTTTGTGAAAAGCTCTTAACACAGAACACTTACACTTGTCGTATGTTAAAATGTTTGCAGTCTCACACACATTTTAAAAGAAAATTAGTATAACACAATTAGAAGTATAAAATCGCATATGTTTCAAGAAGTTAACATATTTAAAAAACTGATTCAGAATAATAAATTCCAGAACTACTGTATTTTTACTTTCTTCTATCTTTACAAGAATAAAGTATTGGATTCGGGAAAATTTTTGAATTCCACTTTTTGATAGATTTACACGTTTTAGATGTGGAGGAACCCAAAAAACATGTTTTTTTTTCAAAATGCCTATCTGTGAGTCTATATATGAGTGTGCGATCCATCTCAAGAACTAATGCACGGAATTTCACAAAACTTTAGATTGAATTAGACCTTGATATAAATTGGCGCTAATTAGCTTTTTGTGAAAAGCGCTTAACACAGAACACTTACACTTGTCGTATGTTAAAATGTTTGCAGTCTCACACACATTTTAAAAGAAAATTAGTATAACACAATTAGAAGTATAAAATCGCATATGTTTCAAGAAGTTAACATATTTAAAAAACTGATTCAGAATAATAAATTCCAGAACTACTGTATTTTTACTTTCTTCTATCTTTACAAGAATAAAGTATTGGATTCGGGAAAATTTTTGAATTCCACTTTTTGATAGATTTACACGTTTTAGATGTGGAGGAACCCAAAAAACATGTTTTTTTTTCAAAATGCCTATCTGTGAGTCTATATATGAGTGTGCGATCCATCTCAAGAACTAATGCACGGAATTTCACAAAACTTTAGATTCAGTTAGACCTTGATATAAATTGGCGCTAATTAGCTTTTTGTGAAAAGCTCTTAACACAGAACACTTACACTTGTCGTATGTTAAAATGTTTGCAGTCTCATACACATTTCAAAAGAAAATTAGTATAACACAATTGGAAGTATAAAATCGCATATGTTTCAAGAAGTTAACATATTTAAAAACTAATTCAGAATAATAAATTCCAGAACTACTGTATTTTTACTTTCTTCTATCTTTACAAGAATAAAGTATTAGATTCGGGAAAATTTTTGAATTCCACTTTTTGATAGATTTACACGTTTTAGATGTGAAGGAACCCAAAAAACATGTTTTTTTGTTTTTCAAAATGCCTATCTGTGAGTCTATCTATCAGTGTGTGGTCCATCTCAAGAACTAATGCACGGAATTTCACAAAACTTTAGATTGAATTAGACCTTGATATAAATTGGCGCTAATTAGCTTTTTGTGAAAAGCGCTTAACACAGAACACTTACACTTCTTGTATGTTAAAATGTTTGCAGTCTCACACACATTTTAAAAGAAAATTAGTATAACACAATTAGAAGTATAAAATCGCATATGTTTCAAGAAGTTAACATATTTAAAAACTAATTCAGAATAATAAATTCCAGAACTACTTTATTTTTACATTCTTCTATCTTTACAAGAATAAAGTATTGGATTCGGGAAAATTTTTGAATTCCAGTTTTTGATAGATTTACACGTTTTAGATGTGAAGGAACCCCAAAAACATGTTTTTTTGTTTATCAAAATGCGTATCTGTGAGTCTATCTATCCGTGTGTGGTCCATCTCAAGAACTAATGCACGGAATTTCACAAAACTTTAGATTGAATTAGACCTTGATATAAATTGGTGCTAATTAGCTTTTTGTGAAAAGCGCTTAACACAGAACACTTACACTTGTCGTATGTTAAAATGTTTGCAGTCTCACACACATTTTAAAAGAAAATTAGTATAACACAATTAGAAGTATAAAATCGCACATGTTTCAAGAAGTTAACATATTTAAAAACTAATTCAGAACAATAAATTCCAGAACTACTGTATTTTTACTTTCTTCTATCTTTACAAGAAAAAAGTATTGGATTCGGGAAAAATTTTTAATTCCAGTTTTTGATAGATTTACAAGTTTTAGATGTGAAGAAAACCAAAAAACATGTTTTTTTTTTTCAAAATGCTTATCTGTGAGTCTATCTATCTGTGTGTGATCCCTCTCAAGAACATATGCAAGGAATTTCACAAAACTTTAGATTCAATTAGACTTTGATATAAATTGGTGCTACTTAGCTTTTTGTGAAAAGCGATTAACAAGTGGCACTGCTTAGCAGGAATACTTATGGTTATTGCAATAGCTAAATCTCAAAAAATAAAGCACGAATTTTTATTAAACTTCAGATTCAGTCAGTCCCTTATATAAATTAGTATTCTTTCGTGTTTGGAGTAAATCATTTAACATATAGCCTTTCTATGGAGATTTATTTACTATTTCTAGAGTGATTCTATCTCAAAAACTAATGCACGGATCTTCCACAACATCATTTAGAAGATTTTGCTGATTAGATTTTAGTGTAAATCATCATACCGGTGACTCTGCTATGCGTCATTTTTCCGACGATATTAACCCCTTGGGGATGAGCGACAAATATGTGTGCAGCAAAAGGCTTAAGAATCAATGTTTATCTACACTACAAAAATTTACTGTGAAATTTGCCTTATTTATTCGGAGAATTTTCGCGATTTAATAAAGCTCATATATCTGCTTTTAAAAACCGGTAACACAAAATTAAATATTTCGTAAGAAATTCACGTCGTGAAGGGTTTAACAGGTATGAGTTAGAAGAAAGTTTTAGGATAGCTAAATAAGACTAATTCAACATGTCGCATGAAAATAATAATATTCAATATTTAATTTCAAACAATTTATGTTAATTTAAGAGCTTGTTTATCAGAATTAAAACAAAACCAATAAGTAGTTTCATTTCTGGAAATATAAGGAAAATAAGAATATGTAGTAAAGCAAAATTACATGTGACTTTTAATCTTTTCCGTAATTTTCCTTTAGGCTCACAGCTTTAACTATGCTGTATAAATAACCATGCAACATTTAAAATTAATGCATTCCGTATGCTACATTCTCATACCCGTCTTTTAGAAATAAAGTTTTAATTATACCATATAATTTGCGAACAGCATTTTAAATTAACGCATTTCACATGTTAGTCGAAAAAATATCACTTATTTCAATATTTATAATTAGGTATATGTGGATTTTAAAATAAGAAAAATGCTGTTTCTTCACGTTTCATTCTTTTATTTCTGTCTTTCTTTTTTTCTTTTTCTTTAAGTCTTAAACTTTTTTTTGATTAAAAAAAGAACTAAAATTTATTTTAAATAGTAACAAAACTTCGAACCGTATGGATATTTTCCTGTTAATGAAATAATCTTTTCAAACATTTTAAACATTAATGTAAAAATGCTGAAACAATTAACATTGTATTTAATAACTACTTAATTCTTTTTTCATCATAAAGATTAAAAAACAGTTTTATTGTTGCAAAATTGTTCTGCATTCTTGAAATTTAAAAAGAAAGAAATGTTTGCGTCCCAAAAAAATATCAGATTTAAAAAAGGAACTAAAAATTTCCTTTTAAAGATAATTTCGTAGAACAAACTTTTGCACATCTTAAATTTTAAAATTGAATTTTCTAGTCTATAATTATTCTTAAAATAACTCTGTTTAGTTGAAAAATAATGTGTTTTTCAAAAAAATTATATTTAAAAAAGTAATTTAGATATACCGAGTTATTCAGAGTTAATCGGAAAAAGCAACAAACTTGTACTCACAATTGCAAAATTAGGTTATTTAACATTAATTTCATTCTTAATTTCTAGTAGGGGGAGGGGACAAACAGCTATAATTATATTTCCGTTAAGCAATAAACCCAGCAACAGCTTCGAATACTATTTTAATACATGTCTAGAGGACAATTCTGTACTGATCTTACTATGTGAAAGAGCAGATAGTTGATCAAGAAATTATAGTCGTGGTCTATTAACAACAAGTGTAGAAATAAAAATTCATTTCATTAATTATCTTTGCCCATCATCACCGTATTTCATGATCATGTTGGTTCAAAATATGTTGATTCATAAATTTTTATTGTTGTCTGTGTGAGAGCTCACTTCAAATCTCAGAAAATGATACAAACAGATACAGCGGGCTTAATTCGAAATCAGTTAAATCGATCTTTGCTTAATTCGAACGAAAAACGAAGTACCGAAATTTCAATGGCAGGTTAACGTTAAAAAGTTTCATTTATTCGAGCTCATTTTCTCTTGACATTATTAAATTCGTACTAACGATAGCCCGATTTTTCATTCTGCTTTACTTTCAGGACTGCAGATCTTTGAAATAACTCTTAGGTAGATTTCGTATGAAATACTACCTATTGCGGTCGCTTCGGTGTTAGAATTTCTAAAACATTTTTGCAGATCTACAGCGATTATTATACATAGACCCCAAAACTACCATCAGTAAAAAAGTTTATATAGATATATATATACGTTTATATGTAAATCACTTTTTATAGACATGATAACTTCTATAATTCTGCTCAAATCTCTTCCAATCCGATACATAAAGTCAAGGGGCATAAAATGTCGGTCATATTCGTTAATGGGCAAAATCGGACCTATGGGAACGAAATAGAGAGGGTTTTGTGAAAACAGAAAATCCCCATAACTTTTTAATGAAAATAAATATCGAATCCGTTTAAAGTTTATATTACTTCTAAAAATTGGCCAAAAATTTATGCATGATAGATTTTTGATAAAATTAAAAGGAGTTGAAGAAAATCGCAAATACAAACTGATTGTATTCTGACTCGTTTTAAAATTCATTTTTGATTTTAAACGCATCCAAATGACAGCTTCTCTTATTTGGGAATTATATAATACGGCGTATTGGCCCGTTTTTTTTATAAAGGCAGAATATATTTTTTTAAATGCCATCAAATGGGCATTTTGAATAGCATTTCTCGAAGCGATCGTGATGGAAAAAATCAGGAAGTATTCAAATAACAAATTGCGTGATTTCTGACTCATTTTTAAGTTCATTTTTGATTTTAAACGCATCCAAATGACAGGTTCTCTCATTTGTGAACTACATAATGTGACGTATTAGCCAGTTTTTTTAATAAATGCAGAATATATTTCAAAAGGATGTTATCAAAATGGAAATTTTGAACAGAATTTACCGAAGCAAACCTGATTGAAGAATTGAGAATTTATTCAATTATATTAATAATAATATAATTCAATTATATCATTTATTTATTCAAATAGTAAATTGCTTATTTTCTGACTCATTTTAAAACCTAATTTTGATCTCAAACGCATTCAATTGACGGTTTTTCTTATTTAGAAACTATGTAATGTGCCATATTGGTTGATTTTTTATAAAATCAAAATTTATTTAGAAAAATGCTGTCAAAGTGGGCATTTCGAGCTAAATTTTGCTTATTTATTGTTAAAGTAAGCACTTAGCAAAATCTACCTCCGCCTATAGGCCAAGCCGACAGGATTTTCTTTCTTTCATTTTTGCCAGAATTGTTCTAAAGAAGTTTTTATGTAGTCCCATGCATTTGATATCCACTTTTCTAGTGCCCCGACTGTCCATCAATTATATCTCAACTTCATCTTCGTTTGTGCTTTTTTCAGATCCCTTAATTAGTTTATGTATTTATATCTTTTAACTTAATAAGTTATATTCTAAAGATAACAGCCAAAATATATTTAACAAATACTGTATCATTAATTTATTTGTAATACTACACCTTTAAACATTTTTTCTGCAATTGCTCTGGAAACCACAGCTGTGATCTGTTAACATTTCATGGACCAATAAACAAAATAGGCATAAATAGAAATAAAAAAATTGATAAGCATATATAGATACATATCTATACATAAATACATGTATTAATACTAGTGTATAAAGTATAGTTATCAACTGGTTAGTACATTAAAAATCCTTAAATGTGTAAAAAATGTATACATACTAGTTTAAAGACTTTTTTTGTAGTTTTTAATACTTTTTTTGTCATCGTGGCAACAGAAGTATTCCATTACTAAACATCAAGCATTGAGCATTCAGAAAACGAATATAATAAAAAACAAAAGTGTTCCATTTTTGGACATGATACATGGACCAATCACAAAACGAATAAAAATAGTTTCGGAATTCAGCCGATAAAAAGACTCAGATATATACTTCAGATTTCCTAATTTTCTACTGAGAATAACAACTATTTTCCAAATAGTTAGAAATAAAGGAAATTACCTATGTATAATTTATTTCAACACAAGCACTGAAGTTCACACAACTTCAGGTACAATAATATATTAGGCTATACAGTACATGATTATCTTTTTCAGTGTCATTTTATTCATAGAATTGGGAAACACAAAATAAGTTTACTTTGCAAAAATCTTTACGTTATAAAACCAATTTCGCGAATAACCAAATCGGTCAAATCAACAATCTTCTCAAATGCTGAAATGTTCAACATTTTTATTTCGCGAATAATCAAACCTCGCGACTGTGAAACACTTGAATGTTAAGGGATTACTGTACAGAGATTTTTCACATAACAATAAATAGTTTAAAGATTTAAAAGTATATTTTCATTTTACCTTTTTCGTTTTATAAAATGATATCTATTTGTGGCAAAAACAAATGTCAACTAAATAAAAAATACAGATTTATGGATCGACCAAATGTTGAAACAAGCAAGATTTTATACATCGATTGTTCTAATAAAAAAAAGCAATACTTCTTAGTAGGCACCCAATCTCGCAGTTAAATGCATCGATAAATATGCAATACATATGCAAAATATGCTTTCATATTTATATGTTTGATTTTACATGTAAATATATAAATACAAACTCAATTTTGTTTTGGATTACCACTAAATTATTTTAATTTATTGATTATAATATATTTTAAATGATATTATTTAACATAAACATCTCCACAAAATGACAGAAAGATGTAATTAAAACATAACTGAAATAATTAATAATTTCCAATTGACTTGCGACATTATTAATTCTATTAAATGTTATTTATTAAAATTATTATATTAATATTAACAATATCAAGTGTCATTTATAGTGTTCATATTATAAACGTACCTTATGTATTTTGATATAAAAAAAGATATAAAATATCATTTGTTTAAAAGATTTTTAATGTATAATTCCGTATCTATATATATACGGTCTGTGTATAATATGAATTCTTCAAATGTAACATGATAATCTAATATTAATATATTTAATATATTTTTAACATCTATTTTTGTATCTAAATACAAAATCTCAGTGTATTATGAAAATTCTTTAAATTTATCTTGATATTACTAACATGAATGTAATAATTTAAATAAATTACATTTAGTACTCACTACTTATGATAAAGGCACAAGTCAATTATAAAATGCCAAATATTTCAAATGTCTTTTCATTTTATCATTCTAACATTCATTGGGTGCTGTTTGATCCAGCTTATTATCATTTATGCCTATAGAATTCCAGAAATATTTCCAAAGGTATGCTTGAGGCATATCCTTAATCTAATATTAAGGTAATGCAAGAAATCCATAGTCAAGCACCAAGAATTTAATTAATTACTTACCGCTTGTAGGATATTAAAATTATTTATGAGGTATTCCTTAAGTGCAATTTGAAAACAGAATATATTATAAGGTATTTTACGTTTAATACTTAATTTAAACATTGCATTAAGAAAATAAATTGGAAAAATCATATGTTCATCATAGCTTTTGAAACACATTACAAAATATCTGGAAGTATTTTTGAGAACAGCACAGTTTAACATTTCAGACCCCAAATAAAAAATTTTATATGATTTTTAACTTCAGTTATGATTTCATATTTACAAACACATAACTAAAAAATGTTAAAAGGCAGAAAAAAAAATAAAATTGATTTTTGCACATGAAATTTGACGATGCATGGGATCACATTAAGATTTTTTTTTTTTTTTTGACAATTTAATCGAATGTTTATTTAATTTTTTTGCATTACAAAAACAATTAGAAAATGAAGAAAATTATACAATTAGTAATTTTTTTCTAATAGATGTTACGAAAAAAATCATAACACATTGAAAAATTATTAACATTTGCATTTTCATACAATTCGTACATTTTTGCTGTAAGCGATTTTGATATGACACGCATCTCGCTAAAAAAGCAGTAAATTAAACAAATTGCAGTTTTGTTTAGCTCTAATATCTGTTAGGCTGCATACATACAAATTTCTTTATTATTATTAAATTTATATTCATGGGAAAAAAATATCTAAAAATGTGTATCCTATAGGGTACATTGGGCGTGAAGAGATGGCATGTTACAACGTTATAAATTGTATATATACAGGGGTTGGACAAAAATATGGAAACACCTTAAAAAAACACGTTTTCTTGCCTAGTATTATGTACGGTACCCGTTGTTATTCAAAACAGCTTGCAGTCTTCTCGGAATGGATAAATACAGTTTCTATATGTTTGCCAAGGGAATATTGTACCATTATTCCTGCAAAACAGTGGCAAATTCAGAAAACGATGTTGGCGGTGGATAGCGAGAACGCACTTTCCGCTCCAATGTAGACCACAAAGGTTCGATAATATTGAAGTCTGATGATTTTGGTGATCTGGGGAGATGCGAAAATTCATCCTCGTGCTCAGAAATCCAGTCCTGGACAATGTGAGCTGTGTGAACGGGGACGTTGTCATCTTGGAAGATACCATCAACATTGGGGAACAAAGTTTGTACCATTGGATGGACTTGATCGGCCAAAATGTTCACATAAGTCTGAGCAGTAATACGTCCTTACAGAGTTATCATGGGGCCAGAAGAGAACCACGGTATGACTGCCCAAACCATCACCAAACCCCCGCCATGTTTCACTCTTGGCAACAAGCAGTCTATATTATAGGCTTGAGATGGCGTTCTCCAGACCTAAACTCGGCCAGAAGTGGGGAACAATGTGAAAGAAGATTCATCAGACCATATTACGCTCTTTCACTGCTCTATAGTCCAGGCTTTATGACTTAAACACCACTTTTTCCTGTTACAGGCATTAGCATTACTGATGGATGGCTTTTCAATTGCAACATGGCCAGCGATTCCCTATTTGTGAAGCTCCCTTCTAATTGTTTTGGTACTCACATGATTTTGGTAACACGACATTCATTTAAGCAGTAACTTTTGCAGCTGCGGACTGCTTATTTTTCGCGATAATCCTCCTTAATGATCGTCTGTCACGGTCACTCAACACACACTTTCGTCCGCGCTGTGATTTAGCAGATGATGTTTTTTCCGCACTTTAAATATGCGGAACAAATCTTCGACACAGTACATCTTGAAACACTAAAAACCTCGGCTACCTTGCTTACGGAAGCACCCACCATACGCGCGCCAACAATTTGTCCACGTTCGAAGTCCGTTAACTCTGGCATAACGCAATGATAATCTCACATAACAGTGCTCCAACAACGACTGGACTGTGCAGCGATTTTACGAAGTTGTATAGGTGGCATCAGTAGGCGAAAACTCCAGTGCCATCAACATAGTGCATTATAATCAGTCTTTCTTTTCAAACATGCATTTCAAAAGGTGTTTCCATATTTTTGTCCAACCCCTGTATATACATTTAACGCGACGTTATTTTCTGTTAACATATGACAATAAATCATTTGGCAAACACATAATGCATTTGTAAAGTGAATTTGTGCTATTACCATCAATAGTTATTAAATAGTAAATTCTTTCTTTTCTTTTCTTTTTTTTTTTTACAATAATGCGAATGATCTCAAATTTTTATATGTAACACATACGTTGCTAAAAGTTAACTTAATTGAACGTATATTCAGTTTGCAATTTTTATTCAGCAATTTCTGTAAATAGGTGGAAACTTACGTGAGAACATATTTACAGCCTGTAAATTACCTAGAAAACAAACGTATAAATAAAAGCAAAGTTTTATATAAAAAGATATACAACAACTTAAAAAAAATCTCCATTCATCTCAACAAAATAATAACAACAAAAATAAAAATAATCACAAAAAAATCAAAAACCACCATGAGAATTCTGAAAAAGAAACACTTATCAAAAAACAAATTAAAACACATTGGACTAATAGATTTGAAACTGGATTATTTTACTATAGTTGTTAAATAAAGGCAACGAAATGTTAAAGAACGCCATAAATCGAAAAAAAAAAATCTAAGATAAAACAATACAAAACCTGACATTGAGATTCATAATTTCAGATAGTCGGGTAAACGTCTGTGTAATCTTGTAGCTATGCGGGAAGCGGTCTCTTTCAATGCCCACCTACACATAAAAGCATTCACAGACACGCATGCATACATATACCTTTATAATTTTAAAATTATACACTCCTTTAAAAAAATCTGATATTCACGGATATATTTTTCCTGAATTTCACAGAAAAAGACCCTTTGATAAAAAAAAGTGCATTTTCCATTATCCGAAAATCCGAAAATTCCATCATATTTCCTGAAAATAGCGAAATGGATGGAGATAGAAAGAAATAACCATTATCTGGGGGCAAATTTATTTTTAATGTTTAGAAAACTGGCATGTTGAGTCACAGAAATACAAAGACTCTACACTGTAAAAAAAAAAATCTGTGAAGGTACTAAACATTTTCTAGGAAACTGGGATTCCAAGAACTTTTCATGTGTTGTAATCGATTCTGAAACTTGAATTTTTGCTGTTACCGTTACAGGAAAAGTTCTTGGAATCCCAGTTTCCTAGAAAAGGTTTAGTACCTTTGCAGATTTTTTTACAGCGTACGAAAGAACTCTAGGTCTTTTGTACGACTTGAATCATTCTTCTGAATTGCAACAGTATTGTTTCTTCTCATCGAGATATAAAATTATTATATTTCTTGCCAACTTTCTAGCAACTTTATCATACCACCTTTATGCAGTGATAATTATTTCTGTCAAAACATAGGAAAAAAAGAAACTGGATAAATTTACATAAATTCTTGGTTTATTGCATTCGATTATGTTTGTCAGTCGTCATTTTGTACACATTTCTCTTATATCAAATTCCCTGAATTGATTTCTATATCTTTATTTTAAGATAGTTTTATCTTTGTTGAAACTTTCTATTCATGACATACACTTTCTGAGCAATTTTATTAAAAATAGTAAAAAAGATTTTATTTTTTATTTTATTTTTAAACTTAAAATTATTTAGAAAGGGAAACATCATTTTCTCAGAGTTAGTAAAAATCTTTAATACAATAATTTTGCATTTCTGTCCTTCACCTGACGCGAAAAGCTTAGTAATGTCTTCTAAATTGACTTTAATATTATTTTTGTAAAAATGAATTAATAAGATAAAGATTTTTTTCTTACTTAAACTAGTTAAAAATAACTAAGATTGAATTAAAAATGTGATAAGTACTATGCATCGGTCTTTAATAAAATAAAATACACCGTTTGCGAATATTCTAACGAATCTATTTGAAAGGAAATTTTTGAAGCTCACAACAGAATTGTTTCCACTCACTCATAAACGAGATACAAAACAGCATATCAGCTATTGCTCAGTCAATAAGGAATTATTCCTTTGTCAAAAGGTCTCAAGTTTGATTCTCAGGACGGCTGGGAGTATATTGTGCAAAAACTAACGAGTATAGTACTTCAAAGTCACTTGGAATATTCGAATTATTTGACGTTTGATTGATTCATTAATAAAAAAATTAAATTGTTATAATTTAATTTAATAATAAAAATCAAACTTTACAACGGCAAGTTATCGTTTCTTCAAACGGAGTTTTCAATTCTTTTATTTCCCAAAACGAAAAATCTTCTAACGGAACTGTAAATGTCCGGCAACTTTGCTGCCAGTAGTTTTACCGTGAATTCACAGATTTATTTTAAACAGTTATTGGCCCTTAATTGATTCGTATGAATTAGTACATTCGGCAAGCTAATTAGATTTAAATAAGATTAGATAATTAGGTAATAGACTTAATTAGATTTAAATATGCAATGTTAAAATTTCTTTAATTCAATGTATATAAATCACAATTTACATTGAAAAAAGATAATAGAAAAAAAAAAGAAATCTGTAACACTGCGCCTGATTTTCCTATTCAGTAACTCTATTTAAGTTTCCTGTCACTGCAGGTGAAGACACTCATAACCTAATGCTAAAACTATGAAGAAGTTATACTCTAATTTCCTGTTTGAATTTCGATATTTATTATAAATATTGGCATTTTATTGCATACCTGCGGCCCATCTCTATATTAATAATTTTTAACTTTTTCTATTTTGGTTGAAAATATATAATCGAAAAAAATAAAAAAAGAATCGACTGTAGAGGTGGACGTCAGTTATACAATTGAAAGGAAAAATATAAAATAAACAAATGTTAAAATTCTCAAACGAGAATTTGAAAATAACAACCCAACCGATCTGGCACTAGCTCGCGAGCGTTTATCTTAATATTCGCGAAGGATAGGTTTAAAATCTCAGTGAATATTAAAGTCGCGAATGTTGAGACTCGTGCATAAAAAAGAGTTATGTTTATGATTTTTTTTAAAGAAAAAAAAATCATTGAAACATAAAAATTATGTTTATTAAACATTACAAATTACAAGTTCTAAGTAATTTCGAATAATTTTAAACAAAGTGTACAATGTTTTTTTATATTTGAATACTGAAAAGATTTTGTGATATGTGACTGCTTGGCAAAAGAGAACATGTTTCTGAATGTTTTTTATATAATTAAGAGTTGTGAGTTTTCTTTCGATTTCTCTTTTTAATTTAAAACTTCTTGATTGACCATTTACCAGTGATGGATTGCACTACGTTGTTTCTCAACAACTTTTTGTTGAAGTTTTAATTTTCCCCGACAATATTTGAAAGAAAAATGTAAGAAAAAAATATTTCATAAAATTTAGGAAATTAAAGAAAAATCTACAGAAAAAATTTTCTTTCCAAAAAATATTCCTCTCGTATGTAAAACTAAATTTGTGAATATTCAAGTTAAATATTTGAAATGTTATTTATTTATTTATGTGCTTTTCTATTTTAAGAATACTAAATCTTAAAATGTTGAAAGATTTTTTTTTTACTGTGTACTAAAAAAAATTGGAAACGTCCTTCAACTTTTTTCTTATAATTTTTTATCATTAAAAATAAATGCGTATTTAAAAATGAATACTAAAACAAAATACTCCATCAAAACGAAAAGAAATACAAATGGGTTTTTTGTACAAGAATTTTTAATTGAAAATTTTTGCTACTAATGAAATAATTACTTTTAACGCTATTCGCTTAAATGCGAATTAAAAAAGATTGTTGTATAGAACATTGTATTTAAAAACTATTACGATTTTTTTTCATCAGAATAATTAACTTAAAAGTTAAATATTTTTTCTAATAACTTATTACGCTTTGTTTAATTTAAACCAAAAAATGTTACATTTTTTTAAACGACATCAAATTTCCTTACAGTGAAAAAGCTACTTTTTCACTTAATTAGGTGAAAAGTAAATTTTAGACGACTTAAGTTTTATTTGACTTTCTTCTGTATAATCCCTTTGTATTTCTATTTAATTGAATAATTTTTTTAACAAAGTATTTTTAAGAAGATAAAATTTGGAGTTTTATAATATACGTTGTTTTATTATTGGTAGAAAAAATTTCAAAATTTCAAAATAATTATGAGTTTAAGTATCCAAATAAAAATATATTCTGCTTACTGTTGTGTTTATAATAATCTGTAATTTGCGTAGAAAAAAAACTTATATTAAATTGCATTGTATAATAAATATTTTTTATGCTTAAAATGAATAACTCACCAAGTATACTCCAAAACGCTTATTTGATTTTATATTACGATATAAATCTTAAATCACTTACAATAACTTTTTTTTTTTAAATCATATTAAATCACATCTTAAGATTTTAAATTTTTATATAATTCTCTCCCTAGACATAAATTAAAATCAAAACAATTAATAAAACATTATTTATATTTAAATATACTCTACTGTTTATTTTCTTAGGTGCGTTGAATTATAAAAATACATAGCCCCCTCGTTTGATCCGCCGCCTATCTCTCAGCATCGTTCATCACTGGTTTCAATTAAACATATCCTGCTCATTCCTTATATCGCCTGTAGGAGACACTAATAGATACCCTTTAAATAAATTAAAAAAATTTACAGAACTGATAAAATTAAATCTAGAATTTCTAAATAAATGCGTATATATCATAAGCATCGATGTATAGACTTCTACATCCTTGGAGATGTTTCATGCTAATTTTAATTTTTTTTTTTTTTTTTTTTTTTTTTTTTTTTTTTTTTGTAGCTCCTAGTAATATTTGTACCAGGACTGAGGTGGGTGTAGCATATTAGTAGCAGCCTTCTTCGAGTTATCTCAAAGTTTAAGACAATCAAATCAAATCTTTAAAAGATAGAAATACAATCGACTTTCGTTAACTCGAAATCGGATAATTCGAATCTTCGCTTATTTCGAACTAAACATCAAGTCCCGAAATTTTCAATGCCAGAATAACGTTAAAAATTTTCCTTAATTCGAACTCATTTTCTCTTGACTTCATTTAATTCGATCTAACGAGAATTCCGATTTTTTTATTTTTCTTTACTTTCTCACGCATTTCAGATCATTTGAATAATTTTCTTTCTTTGATTTTTGTGAAAACTGTTCCGAACGAGTAAACATATAATCCAATGCATTTGATATCCTTTTCTTAGTGCCCCGTCTGTCCATCAGTGACGCTTCAAATTTTTCTTCCATTCTTCTTGTTTCTAATCTTTTAATTAGTTTGTGTATTTATGCATTCTAATTTAATATTAAATCATATTATAATGATAACAGACTAAATAAATTAAAAAATACTATAAGATTAATTTTTTTGTAATAGTACCATATTAAACATGTTTTCATTTCATTTTTTCCATAATTCGAACTTCGGATAATTCGAACATTTTTTGCGGTCCCGACGAGTTCGAATTAACGAGAGCCGACTGTATATCTTTTCTTAATTCTAATAAATCATGTCATGCATAATTTTTTTAATCACATCTCATGATGGATAATGAGATTCAAATTACAAAATATTTAAAATGAAACCATGTTATTTCTATGTTATTGAATTAATGCATAAAATCGTAATACGTTTTGTATTCATGTATTTTTGTATACAGCTGTACAAAATTATTATACGTACAGTGTATATGTGTATTATACACTGTTAAAAATCTTGTCCTTGTTTGAACCAAATTTAGGTACTCAGTAGCTGCCGCCATAACATGGCGAAATCTTGTACCAACATTTTGGAGCTTCCTATTTCAACCTCGTATCAACTATTGGGAATACGCTTGAGAATAAGCTCCAAATATTGGTTCATGATTTCCCCATATTACAGTGGCAGCTGTTGAGCACCAAAAATTTGGTATCTTTAAAAGATATTAATGTATGTTTTCTTAATTCTATAAAAACATATCATACATAATTATTTCAATGACATCTCATGATGGATAAGGAGAGTGAAATCCCGAAATATTTAAAATGGAGTCATATTATTTCCATATTGCTGAATTAATGTACAAAATCGTAATACAATTTGTATTCATGTATTTTTGTATACACTGTTAAGAATCGTGTCCTGGTTTAACCAAATTTTGGTATTTAGTAGCTGCCGCCATAACATTGTGAAATCTCGTACCGATATTTTGGAGCTTCCTAGTTTAACCTAGTTACAAATATTGGTACTACGCTTGAATAGGAGCTACAAACATTGGTTCATGATTTCACCATCTTACAGTGTCAGCTATTGATCAACAAAATTTGGTTCAAACTTGGACAAGATTTTTAGCAGTGTAGAATGCGAAAGCTATTGCCAGGGTAATCGCTGGCTTTTGAACAATATTAAAGATTTGGTGAATGACAAATAAAAACAGCAGCCAAACGACAAATATATATTAGCAAAATAGATTTGGTGTGAAATACTGAAAAATCTATATTAAATGCCTTATTGTAACCCTTGTTTATTTCAATGTGTCCTAAAATAACACAATTTTTGTTATTGGTTAGAAAATATTTAAACACTAAAATTAGAATTCTATTAATTCTATCTCGTTATAATTCTAATTTACGCTACAGAAACTATTAAAAATAAGTACATTCTAAATGTTTTTTAAATGTGTAAATGTTGCAAACATGCTTTCAGCGGATAATTACTATGATATTTTGATTATAACAGATAGAAAAAAAAATGATTATTGGCCAATGATATTTTACATACAACTAATAAGCAATAGAGTAAAAGGCAAATTCAATAGCGCATTTCAGTAATCGATATGGTGATTAAAGTGAATAATTTTGTTTGTCTTCTCATAGATAGGGATAAACTGACGAAAGAGAAATTCTTATCATATAATAATTTCTTCACATTTGGCTGTTGCTAAAATCAATTGGTGTTCAATCAGTATATACATAAATGCTTATGTAAATAGCACGGTGTGATGAAAAGCGAAATCAAAAGTAAAGTGGATGAGAATCTCAACTATAACCACAAAGAAATTATCACAGATTGAGCATTGACAATTTGGTGAGACTGATTGTTCATTCACTAGCCAAATGATATACTTTTTAAACATTAATAAAAATTTTATCTTATAAAACTTATATTATAAAATTTTATCTTTTTAAAAATACTTCGAAAGAAAATAAAGTATTTTTCAAGTAAATAAAAACAGAAAAAAATTATACTGAAAAAAAAAACAATTAAAACTTAAGTCGTGTAAAATTTTCTTTTCGTCTAATCGACTGAGAAAGTATCTTTTTCATTGCAAGGAAATGTAATTTTATTTTAAAAAGTGTATCATTTTTTGGTTTAAATTAAACAAAGCGTAATCACCTACTAGAAAAAATCGAATTTAACTTTTCAGTAAATTATTCTGATTCGAAAAAATAAGTAGTGGTTTTTAAATACGATGTTCCGTATAATAGAATTTTTTAATTCACATTTAAGCAAAAAAAAAAAAAAAAAAAAGTTAAAAATTAGTTATTTCACTAGTAGCAATAATTTTTCAATTAAAAATTGTTTCACAAAAAACTCATTTTTGTTTCTTTACGTTTTTATACAGTATTTTTTTAAGATTCACTTTTAATTACACATTTATTTTTATAGATGTGAATTTTTAAGAACGAACCTGAAAAAAAATTTCAGTTTTTTCCTTGTTTTTTTTTTTTTTTTTTTTTTTTTTTTACAGCAATCTTTCAATATTTACAGATTTAATATTTTTTGAAATTAATTGTTCGAGGTATAGAAAATATATTAAATTGCACCATTCGCAAATAAATTTCAGCAGTGAAATTATGCTTGAAATAATTGAATATTTAATACGTGATTCATGACTTGCTAATTAATTGTAGAAACTAATAGGGTGAAAATGCCCAATCCGGGGATCGAATCCGGAACCCTTGAAATACTTCCATACTCAGAACTCGGAATACTCAAAAGTTTATCTAAATTGTATATATGTTGATAGAGGCTAGATATGTTTGTCTCTCATGTTACGCCTCAGGATTGTATGTACATGGAGATATTTCATCTTGTGATGGTATATTTTGTGCCGCTTTTCTAACTTATGGATGAGAGAAATGCGATGCCGATCGTGGCCCTCTAACTTAAATGGTAGATCACTTGAAGCGCTATTCCAAAGGTTCTGGGTTCGATCCCCGTATTGCATATTTTTTACGTTGTTGATTTCGACGCGTTATCAAGAGATAAATCATGTCTTAAATATTTTTATATTTTATATTTTTTACATTTTTTTTTCAAGAAAAGTTTTGATCAATTTGTGGTAAATGGCAATGTTTGGTAAATTTGTCGTAGTGGCTGATTGTTAATTGAATCTGATTTTCTATGGAAATAAACCATATCAAGGATTACGAATGCGACCTTACAAGTTATGAGGTTTATTTTGTCATCCATAATTAAAATTTGAATAAACCTTTTAATGCTAAATCATTGTTGCATATTAAATTAATTTACAAGATAATCGCATTAAAATGGTCACATAAATTATATAAATATTATTTCATATGTTTAAAATACAACTTTAAATTGTACGTTCTAATACCAACACATCATAACACGTGAAAAGAGCAAGCCTATTATTAAAATCAATATGCAAATATTATTTTAATACGAATTTTTTATTATAGTGGGTTTTTAATAACTTCGCTGTGAACGTCAGAATGACGTCACTGTGAGTCACTTGGTCACATCACATTTGTGACCAAAATGCCACCACTCAGTGACGTCAGATTGTGACTGAGATGTGACTTTCTTAATAATCTTTAGAAAATTACAAAAATTCTTCAAAACATGTTATTTACTTTAAAAAACATGTTTCTGGCACATGTTTGGTCACAATGTTAATGTCAAAGGAGTCACAAATGACACATTTTTCACAAATTTGTCACACCGTGACTTCACAAAGTGACGTCACAAACGAACTCTAAAAGGCCATAACGACTTCTCCTTGTAGTCACTGTGACTTCACATTGTATTCACCGTGACTTCACATCGACGTCACGTGATGTCACAACGACAATCGATGGTCACAAATTCACAATGTGACTTCACAACAACGTCGCAGTGACGTCACCATGCCTTACGGGAATTTACCGTTTTTGTATGAATATGTAGTGATTACAGTAGTTTAGAATATTAAGGAAATATCGAAAATTTAACTACACGCCCTAATAAAGAAGAACGCATATGCAGTATTTAAGACATACGACTTTTGAAAATATGTGAAAAATTAAAAAAGGAAATAAAAAAATTCTCCATTTAAAATTTCATTTCCAAATTTTTGCTAATAATAAGAAATTTCGCTAATAATGTGAACAATGCATTTAAGGAATGATAATAAAGATGAAATTGATACATATGTTCCCGAACGCAAGGAAATTTGTTATTAATAAAATAATTACTTATTAAACTTATGAGCTTAACCTTTATAATCCAACAATACTGGCAATGAAAACTATATATATATATATATATATATATATATATATATATATATATATATATATATATATATATATATATATTTTCTTGTGGAAGGGGGGGGGCGTTGGCAGTGTAAGTGCTGCTGAAAACAAAATGACTGCACCAATTTATTGGCCATTTGATACAGTCTAGCATTTTTATTTTTCATAAGAATAGTTCGTTTAAAATTTTTAAAAAGGTATTTAAAAAAATTATTTACGCTGGCTTTAATTTTCTGAGAATAAAAAGAAAAAAACTGCAATATTTATCATTAAACAGAACCGGTTTGATTGGTTACTGTAATGTTAATTTCTTTTCTCGTGAGTTTTATTAATCTTTTAATCTCCATATTACTAAAATTTGGAAAATATGCTGAAAAAACTGTAAATGTAATTAGATAAGAAATTGAATTAGAATAATTTTTAATCCTCCTTTTTTCAAACTATAAATGATAAAACATTTTTTTCACATTAAAGCTGTAGTTTATCCCTTCAACGAGCTAAAAGAGAAATACATAGGAAATTAATTTTAAAATTGATATCATTATAAAAAAAAATTCAAATTAATTTTAGGTACTGGAAGTAAATAAAAACGAATAACCATTATAAATGTGTATATATATATATATATATAATGGAATAATAACTGTTTTGTTAAAACACAAAATTTTTAATTGTGAAAATTAGAAACTTACTTGTAAAAGGAAAGTCACCTATCTTTCACTAGAATATTAAACGACAAAATCTATTGAGCACTTCTATTCTGTCACAAATCTACGCTAATAACTTCCGAACCAGGTTGTTATCCCCCACTTCTGCAAAAATATATTAATATAACAGGTACAGAAATGAAATTGAGCATGTAATAGTCCAAGTGCAGACAGTACAAATATTTAAGGTTCGAGCACAAGAAAAAGAACCTTTTATTAATGGAAGAGTAGTAATAGGGGGGGGGGATCTAATGATCCATATCTGCCGGAAGTGAAGTAGTGCAGTGGTTCAAAATTAATACCTCTGGCAGACTTATCATTGTGTTTGCCATACAATTTTTTTATACATTTGAATGTACGACAGTCTTGTTTTTAGGTTTATAAACCACATCACTTCTAGCAGGCATGTATCATTAGATACCCATATTACTAGTTTTCTAGAAAACAAAGTCTTTTATTCTTGTGCTCGATGCCTTAGGTTTTTGTGCTGTCGGCTTTTCGATTATAAGCATCTAAGACATAGGGTTTCTATATATTCCACATCAACCATCGCAGTATGAAATTTTTATAAACGCTAGTGACAATAATTATTGAACCACTCTCCTACTTATGAGCACAGCAAAGTATTATTTATTATTTTATTCATTTTAATGAATAATAATTACTAACATACTTTTACATATTTATTTTAGATATATATTTAATTTAATTTTAAACATTCATATAAAAAAAAATTACATTTACTATAGCATAAATTGCTAAATAACAAGCATGAAACAATAAATTCAAAAAGGCCAAAAATGTTCATATTATACAGCTATTTTAATCATGTGTTTGGTGTAATTGACACGTATTGAATCGAATATTTAAGCTGTAATTATTCGGAGATCCTTATGTGAAATAAACAAACATCCCTGAAATTAATTCATGACCTGTCAATAATATAACAGCTACTTGAACAATTAATCAAACATGTGACGTAGTCAGCCTGTCATACAATGTTATTGGTGCGGAAAGAAATGAAATTCCCACTTTAGAAATGAATACCTCAAATTACATATTTTTTAAGCATAAAAGCACTTTACTTTTAATTAGATGTTTATTTATTTATAAAAATTTGTAAAGGAGAAGAATGTTGAATCATATTTAAATAGGCTTTATTCATTATAAATATCTAATAAGGTTATTATAATTTTGCTACATGTAATCGTACAATAATAACAATAAAAATCTACTGAATCTTCCATAAAATTCAATTTTAACATATAATTTTTATAATCATAGCATTTAATAATTTAAAAGAAATTCACTAATTTTTAAAAGTTTTCTACATATTTGTTAAAAGATAATGAAGAAAATATTGTGACTTCTTATTGCTAACGATACATCAATAGATGTTAGCAATAAGAGGTGCACAAATCACTGCACATTATACCCAAAATACGGAAAACGCATTAAAAAATACAATAAAAATTTCAGCTATTAATTAACTCTTCGTTATAAAGTATTAATGATATATTATTGAATATTACTGAATTATTTCTTCCCCGCTTTGACTTTAGCGCAAGATTTTTTTTTCCTGTTTGGATTATTGCAAATATTAAGAATCGAAACATATTCAAAATTACAAATATGTTTGAGTATCATTAGCAAAAATCAGAAAGAATTGAAATTCACATGCGTTGACGAAGAAAGGAAGAGTTAAGATAAAGAAGGGAGAATGTTATGGCATAATGATTTTTACTTTAACAATGAGTAACTTTAAAGTTAAATTTATCTGATCTGAAATTAACGATTTCATTCCTTATTTTTTCAATTTAAATTTCATTGTAATTGATGCAGTAAATTTTTAAATATATGCCCATGTATTCCCATAATTCCCTCTGAAAGAAAGTATACAAATCTGTTTTTGGTGTTCAAAATTTTCAAAATGTATTCTTTACATGCGGCTTATTTGTATGTATTTAAAAAGCTTTCAGCATGTTATTTATTTTATTTTATTTAAATGATAAATAAATTGCTCGTAACCCATAATAGTAAATCGCACTACTCAAAGATGTGATTACTTATAGAATCCAGTTAACAATTTAGCGATAAGTGGTATCACCGGATATTTTTAAAAACGGTTTCAGTTTAATTTTCACTTGATTCTATATATATATATCTATTTATACGCATGTGGACACATTTAGATACACTGTTGTTTCAACAATTACAAGAAGAAATAGATCCGCAGCAATACGTATAAATTTGCAGGAGTGAGGGATGTGCTTTCTTTTGTCAAACTTACGCAAATTTTGTACTTCCACTTTTGTCGATTACGTGACAGCAAAGAAAAGAGATTTTAGGCAATCGGTGGGTTTTGGGAGTTGGCATTACGTGCAAAAATCGAGAGAGATGGAGTGAAGCTTGAACATTAGGGTGGGTGGAAAAAATCGATTTTTTTCAAATCCACTATTAATAGTGCGGAAAAGTTGCCTTTTGTAATTAGAAGGATAACGCAAAAAAGGTTTTTGTAATTGGTTAATATCTTTAGGTCGCGCATCGCACTTGAAGTTCAGAAAATTTGACCAAAAATGACATTTTTTGAAATTAATGATGAAAATTAAAAAAATTTCGATCCTACTTCGAATAGTGCGGAAAAGTTTCCTTTTACAACTAAAAAGATAACGCAAAAACTTTTTTCAAATCGGTTAATATCTTTAAATTGCGCATCGCACTTGAAGTTTGGAAGATTTGATCAAAAATGACATTTTTTGGAATTAATGAGGAAAATTGAAAAAAAAATTCGAATTTGCTTGTAATAGTACGCTAAAGTAACTTTTTACAATAAAAAAATAACTTTTTTTCTTTTTTAAATCTGTTAATACCTTTAAATCGCGCATCGTACCTGAAATTTGGAAAATATGATCAAAATTGACATAGGCTGATTACATAAACAACTGACAAACCGATTTTTTTCTATTTCAATTGCTCAGTGCGCATATGAGCTGTGAACACAGCTGGTTTTCAGGCTTGTCATGTAATTACCACAAACAGTTACGTTATATCAAGGAAAAATCGGTGTTAAACGCTATCGAAGATCTAATAGGGAAGGGCACATTTCTTTAATTAGAAGCCGGATGATCAAAATTATGTTGGTCATCTAATGCCTATGAATGGAATCGAAAAAATATTTGCGAAAGTATCGTTTTATATCTGCCTCAGAAGAATATCTCCTTAGATGAAGTCCTTATATTTGGATGTGATAGCTCGTCTATCAATACGGGATTGAAAAAAAAGGGTTATTCGAAATTTGGAAATGAAGATACGCAGGCCCTTGCAACGGTGCATTTACTTGTTGCATTTCATCGAATTGCCTTTTAGGCACTTGTTTCAATGCATTGAAGATAAAAACAAACGGCCAGCATTATTTTCTCGTCCTATAGGCAAGCAACTACCTGCTTGCGAAAGACAATCTGTCATCAGTCAACCTGTCATCAGAAAACCTGTCATCAATTTGAATCAATCAATTGCTCTCGCCCAATCAGGGTTGGAAAAAAACCAGGTTTTTTTGAAAAAAACCAAAAAAACCGGTTTTTTTGGTTTAAACCAGGTTTTTTTGGTTTAAACCGGGTTTTTTTTTAAACATCCCTTTTTATTACATATACATGCATATTTATTAATAAAAATAGACATTGTTGAATTATAAGTAGTATAAATGCATTTGAAAATAATTTAAATTAAATAATTATAATTAATTATGTAGAAAATTGAAAAAAACCATATTTTAATTTAAATAGTTATTAGTAAATTCTTATGTTCAAACAATAAGCTACTCTACACAGTAAAACATTGATGCTTTGAAAATCTTTATAAATAATCTTTTTATTACTTATAAGAAACATTTGATGTAGTTTGTGAACATAATATTCTTTTCTACAATTAAAAAAATAATAAATTTGAGATTGATCTTGGGGGGTTTTGTGTTTTGAGAGACAATTTGAAATCAACATTTATGGTCATTAGATTTAGCAGATAACTGAGGGGGGGGGAATAATTTGTTATTATTAAAATACTATAACTAGCACCCAATTTTTGAATACTCTTTCAACTTCATATTTTGATTTTAGTTCTTAATCTCCCCAATAGAAAAAAAAAATTCTTTTATAGTTTCACTAAAATTTTAAACATAATCCAATTATAGCTCTGTATTCAAAAGCATTGTGCATGTTATGATAGATTGCTTTAAATAATCTGCATTTTTTAAATGAAAATATTTTATACTAATACTAAATACAGAATACCTATTTTTAATCCATTCTATCTTTGATCAATTCACATATTCTAAGATTTTTCTTTAGAGTAATGGAATATGGTCATTGATGCATACTCAATTTCACCCTATACATAAAAAAAACCCTAGAATCACTATATTTAATACGTTTTGCTGAAATAAAATGTTAAACATAGAAAATATTTATATCCAATAATTTGTAAGTCTTAAATTGTAAATAAAAATGAGAAAATATCATTAGATTTTTTTGAAAAAAACCAATTGGTTTTTTTGAGAAAAAAACCAGTTGGTTTAAACCGTGGTTTAAACCATGGTTAAAACCAATTGGTTTAAACCGTGCCAACCCTGCGCCCAATAGTGACTGTTGAAAACCCAAATGACCTCAGTAAAGATAAAAAATTTCTTTTTAAAATATCAAATGCTGTGTGATCGGGCTTCTGTCCTGAGGATCTTTCTGACCGAGATCCAGGTACCATTTCTCATTCCCGTTGGCTAACGACCGCCAGTCGAATTCTCAGACTGTATATATCCACAGAAAACCCGAGGACTGAAACGAAGCAGTTAATTTTATTCATCATAGAAACATATGTGCCTGTATGGTTTGAAATTAAGAAGAATAATACCATTAATCAAAGCATATACACAAGACAATAACAACATCGCGCTACCTATCAAAAAGTCTGCAGAAAGTTATAGACCCTGTTATTGAGGGTAACGCTTACTTCACTCACCCATAAAACCTATTATTGGCAATGATTGCAGATGAGAGGGAGCATGTGCGAGAGTTAGGATTACAACAAGTTTTGAAAGCAGTGAAACTGGTAAAAGAACAAGAGGCAACTGTGAGAGATTTTGTGATACGCAAGTTAAATTTTGGCGCTAAGGATTAGACTGAACTAATTGATTGGTCGAGCTGCAAAGTTACTTCAACTTTTTACACAGAATCAGTCCAGAGAGAATTTTCTCTTTTATTGAATCGAAATATCTCTCAGAATTGGAAATGAAAACAATAAGGGCGTTTCCGTAGGCAGTGGAATGATGTGTGAAACTTGTGAGTGAGGCTTCTGAAAAAGGATGTGACTCTAATAGCAGATACGGCTATATTAGATCATCTTTGCTTTCGCGATCACTTATGTCAACATTTGATAATAAATTTCATTACAAGGCTTTACACGAGGTAAAAAATGAACGTAAAAAGAAAAATAACTATTTTCCAAAATTACTATAATGCAAATAGCCTAATATTGCATAAGTAAAACTTGTTTAAAATTGATTTAAATTTTTTTGTTGAATACTGTCTCATTAAGTAGTTTTCTAAATCTGTTCAATATAAATGTTTAAATAAATAAAATAGCTAAAAATATATACTTTCCTAATTTTTTCTTAATTTATGAGCAATGTATTATGAAAAATTATTAACCAGTTTTAAAATTGATTTTATTTTACGTTTCTATGCATATAATGGAATATTTTTATGTTATTAGAAAAAAATGAGAAAAGAAGACTTTTCATCTTTTATATGAAACATTGTCAATTTTCTTAAAATTTTGCTAACTTAAATGGACTTAAAGGTATTAATAGATTTAAAAAAGAAAAAAAAAGTATGTTTTAATTGTAAAAGGTTACTTTAGTGTACTCTTACAAGCAAGTTCGAAATTTTTTTAATTTTCCTCAATAATTCCAAAAAATGTCATCTTTGATCAAAATCTCCGAGCTTGAAGTGCGATGGGCGATCTAAAGATATTAACCGATTTCAAAAAAAGTTTTTGCGTTATCTTTTTAGTTATAAAAGGAAACTTTTCCGCACTATTAGAAGTATGTTCGAAATTTTTTAAATTTTCATCATTAATTTCAAAAAATGTCATTTTTGGTAAAATTTTCCGAACTTCAAGTGCGATGCGCGACCTAAAGATATTAACCGATTTCAAAAACTTTTTTTGCATTATCCTTCTAATTACAAAAGGAAACTTTTCCGCACTATCAATAGTGGATTTGAAAAAAATCGATTTTTTCGACCCACCCTATTGAACACTGAAATTTAGAACATCATTTAGATGATATTACTCGTGGTAGAATAATCGGAAAGTTGGAAGAAAGACGCAAAATGAGAGATTATGTCCGTGAAATTAAAATCGCGCGTAGTAATGTTTCCAGGCTGTAGGAGGCAATTCAAAAATGTAGAATATAAACTAGACGCACGGCAGGAGGTCGACTTTGCTGTACGACATCCCAAGAGGATCGCTATATATTTTTTTTCGGTAAAAAGAAACCGATAAAGCACAGCTAGTCAATTAGCAAATAAACTTTGTCATTCTACAGGAATTAAGATGTCGAAAAAAAATTGTTATGGCATTTGAAAAATTGTAGACTATACGCCCGAAGACCTGCTGTATATACCTCACTCTCCAGACGCCAACGTAGCGCCTGTTTACAGTGGTTCTGTACGCATCACAATTGGACTGGTGACGACTGGTCCACCGTGCTCTTCTTAGATGAGAGTAGATTCTGTCTATTGTCTGATTCAAGACGTAAACTGATATGGCGCGAGGCTGGTAGTGCTTAATCTCGCGGAAAAATTATAGAAAGAGATTAATATGCGACTTTAAGTACTGTATAATGATAATTAAGTATTATATATGGGCGGGCATCATGATTAATGGATGCACGGACCTCTAGGTGTTTAACCACGAGTCCATGTCCGGCGGCCGGTACATAGACGACATTCTGACGTTTCACATGTTCGACTTTTCTGAGGTGCTGTCAGAGAAAAATTTCGTTTTATGGATGATAACGCACATTGTTACCGCAGTCTGTACAAGATTATCTTAAAGCCGAAGATATCCATCGCATAGACTGGCCAGCACGTTCCCTTGTCCTGAATCACATTGAAAATGTACGGGGTACTTTTTGAGGAGACGTCTTGCTACTCGGCAATTTCTTCACACAAACAAGGAAATCCTCACCCGTACAATGAAAGAGGAATGGGAAAACTTGCCTCAACAGTTTTTGAATAATGTCGTTCTAAGTATGCCACGCCTTGTTGAAAGCTGTCTTGCATTACACGGTAGCTTCATCCATTATTGATATGGTACTGGCTCTTGTTAATTGTGAGTATTTTGCTTTCTTTGTACTGACATGTTTTCGGACAATATTCACGTTTCAGAAAAAAAACCTCTCATAGACCCTCGATACATTTTTTCAGCAATTTCTTTTTATATTAAATCCTGTGTAACATTCTGTTCATACAACTGCTTGTTTCTTGACACACAATCTCACGTAGATTCTCATTTACAAGTGGATTTCTTCTTGGACCCTTAGTTTTGTTCACCAGTGTTTGCGTAAATATATATATATGTATATATAACCATTAATTGTAATATATTATTGATTTACAAAAAATGAAAACTGAATTAGAAGGAATATATAGTACTATAGTACACTCATCAGACCCTAAATGCTATAGAAATACAAATTAAGTGTGTGGCTTCATCTTTGCATCGGCCATCAAAGGAAAAATAATACGACTTTTGGTGTTACCAACACACATAAAACCAAAAGAAAACGGAGAAAAAACGTGAAAGATAAATCATAATAAAATATTTAAAATGGATAGTTAAGAATAAAAAACACTAAAACTAATCAAAAAAGTATAAATATGAAAACAAAAGGAAAATAATAATCGAAATTAATTTCATTCAATTCGACAATACTTACATAAACTATATATATATATTTACTAAAAGTAAAATTAAGTTTAATCGGGGATTGTTGTATTCAACATTTTCCATTATTTTGCACTACTACATTAATACTGCACTATTCGTAATAGATTCACAATGGAAAATGCCATACAAAGTGTTCCAAAATGATCTGTATCATTTCAAATTTTTGTTTAAAAATATGATTATGCTTCCAGCAAAACTAGTCACAACAGTTAATTGAATAAGTTAAATAGTTTTTTTTTCTACTGCATTAGTAAAATTCAATATTAAATTCTTTCGCAGCACGAAATATGAAGACAATATGCAAGTGAAATTCACGAATGGTTCAGCATGGTGACATCATTCGTTAGATTTCGATCCACATTAATCCCAGAGTACTCGCGACTTTTTTGCGAGCGTTATTAGTCGGGCTCAGACTGATTGCCGCGGCCTCTTGCAAGCAAAAAAAGTAAAATCGTAAAAATATTTTCTCTTAATATTCAAATACTACATTTCAATAAAGCTATGAATTTTTAATTTACTTAAGTTATACCTATTTTTATGAGATATGATACACTGGCAAAAAGTAAAAATGAACTAACTTTATTAATATTTTCATTGACGTTTACACAATTTTCAGCTTTCATTTTATATATGTACCCAAAGGGAAAACAGAGATGTTTTATTACTTCACTATGTAGGTGGGAAAGCTTTTAAAATAAGCTACATGGTATTTTATCATTGTACTTGTAAGAGAATATGACTTAGGAGAAGATACTTTATACAGGCTGCAAAAAGACAGACAATATTATACAACCGGGTTAACTGTTTGATATCGATGTACATAAATGTTTTAACATTAATTGTTCGATAATTTCTTTGAATTTCAGAATCAGAATTTGTTTCGATAAATCACACTAGATAGTTCCTACTATTTTCAGAGGACCGTAGTTTATGAATAACTGAAATTTTTAATAATCGTTTATATTATCATCTGCTGCCATTTATGACCAGAGACATTCTGTACGGGGAAAAAACTTTTTTTGTTTTTTCTTTGTCTATTGTTATAACTAGTTTTGCTGCAGCCTTTAAAGAAAAAAAATCCTCAATTTGTGCAGAGTTCATTTTGCAACATACTGTATTCTACCAAATGTATTATAATTTGAAAATAGTTGAAGAAAATATATAAAATGCATATGTACTGTAACACCTGGATAAGAAGAAGAAGAATTTGTCTGTGTAAATATGTTTGATGTATTCTTTTCTATTCCATTTAACCAATTTATACTTTTATGTAAATTGAGTATTATATCTCAAATTTTATCCCTTTCAGGTGCAAAGGATTTTGTTTGCGTAATTTTGAACTTTAAAAAGAATGTACGAAAAAAAAAAATTCAAATTTTTTGAAATTCAATTTTACAGCTCTTTTTTTATAAACGTTATAACATTAAATAAAACTGAACAATATGGTAGAAATCTTTATTATTAATTGTAGGTAACATATACCACCGCTTTTCAAGTAGTTACATGGTTTCTTTTTTTAGCATTAAATTGCATATACAAATTTTATATATAAACGGATAGTTAAAATTAAATTAATTCATTTTCTTATAAATTTGTGAGATGGTGAATATTAAAGCAATGTATTTTTCTACACTGTTTATTGTAAGTGATGCAATATCAAATTCATGCTATGATTGCAAGCAATATACATAGAATTGTTCTGAAAGTGTTGAACTTTGTTTGGTGCATAGATTTAATGTATGCGTGTTCTTATGCCATCAGTCTCTCTGCTTGTGTTCCGCTTTGACATTTACGGTTCATAAATCCTCAACAAGTCAGCGTTCTACTTTGATGACATGAAATGGTTAATTATACTATATTCGTGTTACGTTTTGAAAAATTTTAAGTACTGAAGATTAAATATAGACTTTTTAACATTTTATAAATAAGTAATAATAACCAGAAACGATACATTAAGAACAGAGATGAAAGATCAAGTACTGAATTAAAATATATACTGTATTTACTCGTGTATAACGCGCAATTTTTTTTCAAAACAATAGGGCAAAACACCTAGATGCACGTTATACACGGAATAATTTTTTTCTGCAGGATTCAATTGCGCGATATAGATATGAATCAAGAAATATATTCAAAGAAGACATAATCACACGTAAAAATCTCATTTAATTGAAGTATCATTGCATCTTTATTTCATCTCTTGCACTTTTTTATACATTAACATTATATAAATGCTATTTAGCCACTGCTGTCACTCACACCTTTCCCTGTCATTCACAACCTACCTGAAGTCAAAAAATGTTTTTTCGCCTTGTTTACGCCTGATATAATGTTTGTTTCAACCTTCTTTACTGAAATTAATTTAGTCATTCATTCATTTGCATATTAAATTTACGGTGCACTTTATATACGATATATTTAAAAAATCTTTATTTTTTCATGTTCATTACGGGGTGCGCGTTAAACACGCATGCGCGGTAAACACGAGTAAATACGGTATATATATGTTGCACATTTTATAATAATAATGTATATCTGAATAATAATAAAGAAAAGATATGGGCCACGCTTTATATATAATTAGAGTAATTTAATAACAGTTCATAAATTAATGAAATTATTTATTGCGTTTTGAAGAAAACAAAGTTTCACATTGTGTTTTGTTTAAGATAAGAAGCATATCACCTGTTAAAACTTTGAAATGCTATTTTTGTTTAGCAACCGCGTAACTAAGGAAAATTGAAAGTAGAATGTTGAATAAAACAACGATACATTAACACCAGCCATGCTGACCCACTTTTATCGGTTGGAAGTTTGTTGCCTAAGCAAGTTGTTCTAAA
Organism: Maratus speculifer; assembly: GCA_964019185.1. Taxonomy (NCBI): domain Eukaryota; kingdom Metazoa; phylum Arthropoda; class Arachnida; order Araneae; family Salticidae; genus Maratus; species Maratus speculifer. Next base: position 141,578,195 of record OZ025300.1, read on the forward strand.
TGTGTTACATCTGAAGCAGATTTTTTCTTTACTTTTCCTGCATATAGCATTATTTTTAATATTTCTTTACTTTCTCGGAATCTAATCTAAAATCAATTTGTTTTCAACCATAAATTTTACTTTATTAAAAAAATGAAGTTTAACAAGTACCTTACAAAAAATAAGCACATTTATACATATATATCCCGTTCGTTAAAACAAAGACAGAAGAAATAACAATTTTATATGGCAGATAATAAAGTTCATTTTCAACGGACACAAATCTCTTTTAATTCAAAAGAAGGAAATATAATATTATTTTTAGAAATTTTCAACTAATAACATTATTTTAACATTCAAACATGTGAAAAATATGAAAAAAACTTACAATAATTTTCACAAACTTTTTGAAAAAGATTACTTTTCCACTTCTCTACATTATAATAGAATGAAAATTTTATTTCTAAAAATTATATTATAATCTTATATCTAACAAATATGCACGATTTATGCTAAAGGTAACAATGTTAACATTTCCTTATGTTTCAAAAGAAGAGATAACAAATCTGCACAGAATTAAAATAATTAACTATGTTAATTAACGAAACTCTAATTAATGCTTTATTTGAAGTATTTCCTTCTTTCTCTTGTGAATATTACATTCTTTTAGAATTTATGATATCCTCATTATAGTTCACGTCCACTATTTCAATTTTATATCACTTTATATGTCTTTATATTCTTAATTCTTTAAGTAATGTCTACGCTAATTAATTCGTGACATGTCGTAAAGAAATAACCTGTCACTTTCAGAGAGATAATCATAAAAAAAGTCTTCCATTTCTAAGACGAGTTATTGAAAAAATCTTTTAAAATATGAAATATTATTTAATTTAAAAAAAGTTTAACGATAGATTTATCAATTTATTCGAGCGTAATTTATTAGAACTACATAGAAAATTCGACTTAAATCTAAATGTTATTTTTTTCTGATTGAGACAATAATTTTGATAGTAATTATTATATTTTACCTAATTCCAAAGCGGAATATGGCTTTATTTATTTACTTAATGGAATATTTATTATATTCCTTATAAACGATTTTTGAAGAAATCTGTCGAAATACTTAACCCGCGAGTAGTCGCGACTTCTTTCACAACGTCATTAGTCGCGCTCGGTCTTTTCGTCGCTGGCCCCCCGCATATCAAATATGTAAAATAAGAAATATTTTTCACCTAATATACGAAAATAACATTACAACTAAGATATAAATTCGCAGTTTTCTTAAATTATGCATTTTATTCATGAGATCTGGAGTAGTTGGAAAAAGTAAAAATGAACTGACATTAGTGATTTTTACGTAGACTTTTTCGCCAATTTCAACTTTGTTTCTAAAAATGTACTTGAAAGAAAAGCAGAGGTGTCCTGTTACTTTACTAAAGTGGCCGAGAAAACTTCAAAGTCAGCTACGTGGTAGATCTCCGTTGTATTTGTAATGTGATATAAGTTAGGAGAACATAAGTTATACGGGCGGCGAAAAGACCGACACGCGACTACTGACGGGTTAATTTAAAATTTCATATGTATACATACATATATACAGTGGAGAAAACTTACATGGGCGCGTGGGGCCCAAGCCCACCCAATAACTTTGAACCATGTCGTACCCAATTTTCATAGCTCTATTTATTTATTTCATTAGTATTTTATTATTCATTTTTACCTGTTGATAAAATTTATTTTGTTAATGACTAAGTGTTTTAATTATCCGATTAATACCCGTAAATATCAAATAACTGAAATGTTTTGTCTACATGTTTAACTTTCTTTTAATTTGATCTTTAGTCATGTTCAAGATATAATGACATTAAAAATATTAGTTTCTTTATAAGGAAAAACTGCATGGTAATATAATTTAATAAAATCATAACTTTATTAAAACATGATAGAACGACTGAAAATTCTCATTTTTAACCATCTACCAATCCTTCAACAAAAAACAAATTGGTCTCACCGTTTTACAAAAATATTTTTAGCCCCCCCCCAATATTTTTGAGCCAACACAATATTTTTCAACAGTTGGCACCGCTGCACACACACACACATATATATACACTGCTCAAAACAATTAAAGGATATTTGAAGTTTTATATAAAATAAAGATTTAAACGATTTTTTTTTTGCCGAAAATAGAAGAAGAGAATCACAAATGCAAATTTTTCTGGTATTCAAACTATGGAGTATGCAAATTTTGAGTTCGACGTCAAAAACGTCGCTTCAGCTCGCTCGGCAACAGGCACCACGATTTCAACTCAGACTGTCCGAAACCGGCTCCATGCTGTAGGTCTGTATGCTCGCCGACCGATGGTATGTGTTAGATTAACATCAAGGCATCGTCGCGACCGCAGGGAGTGGGCAACCGAGCATGTCAACTGGAGGAGAAATGAATGGAGCAATATTCTGTTTTCTGACGAGTCCCGTTTTTCTGTGCATCCGGATAATAGGCGAATTTTCATCTGGAGGGACCGTGGCAGTAGGAATAATCCTGCGTTCGTGCACGAAAGTGTCAGATTTGGCGGTGGAGGAGTGTTGGTGTATGGTGGCATCTCCATTGAAGAGCGCACTGACCTCTACATCATTCCAGATGGAGCTCTGACTGGTCGCAGATATAGGGATGAGATCCGCAGACCTATTGTAGTCCCTTACGTTGCAGCAATCGGAGATAACTTCATTTTAATGGACGATAACTGCAGGCCACATCGTGTAAACCTGGTGGAGGATTTCCTTTTCGAGGAAGGAATCGTTCGAATGGAATGGCTAGCGTGTTCTCCAGACATGAATCCAATCGAGCACGTTTGGGACGCTCTAGGAAGACAAGTTTCTGGCCGCCAACAACCCCCACAAACTCTCCAAGAACTGGAAAGAGCTCTTCTGGAAGAGTGGGGCAGAATACCCCAACTCGTCATTAATAGCCTCATTGAGTCCATGCCTCAAAGGTGTTCAACGTTGCTGGCCGCCCGTGGAAACCATACCCCCTACTGAAAATGATTTTCTTTGAAGAAAACACATTTTCTTATTCTTTTTTTCTCATATGCCTAAATTGTTTTTTTTTTTTTTTTTTTTTTTTTTTTTTTTTTTTTTTTTGTACACAAATGCGCAATAAAATGCATTTTTTTCTGCCAAACATGTGTAATTTATTCTCATATAACCTACTATGTCTGTCGACCATGTATCAATCAGCTAAAAAGTTTCCCAGATACAAAATCCACCTAAAACTGCAATATCCTTTAATTGTTTTGAGCAGTGTATATATATTCATTGACGACTGTTAAAATTGTATTTACTCTTTTGTACAAAATTAACCCTGTTTTCTGAATGTTTTATTTAGCATACCTAATAGTGCATTTCCTTTTTTGTGAATAACATGTCTGTGTCTAGTCATTACACTATTTTCTTTAATATAAAATATATACTCAGGTAAGCTACATTTTGGAGAAAAAGTTTATTTTAAATTTATTTATATAGCGTGTAAGGAAAACCGATTCTCCGAGAAATGAATCAAAAGGAGACAAATGTTAAGCTTTGGTATCCTAAATATTCATTTTTTTTTCTCATATTATATCTTCCAAATAATTTGCCCATTGAATTAAAAATATTTGAAATATCATGAAAAATAATCAACTTAAGTAACAATCACAATATTTTTTCAGTAAAGTGCCAAGTCATTACGATATTTCTCTTTAGCATAAAATGCGGACCTGAACACTTTATATTGTGGGGAAAAGCCTACCTTTAATCTGAATGCTTACATTTATGTAGTGAATTTGTCAACCTGAATCCCCTATTAAATATATGTAGGATACCACATGTTGAACTTTAGTATCCTAATTATTCAAACTTGCATTTTCCATATTTCTTAAAGGTTCTGTGGTCGTAGGATCAGAGGTAGTGGTTCCAGAATACACCAGGCTAGAATACCTAACCTTTCTGAATTTTTCGTGTTTTTCTTTGAATTTCACTTGACATGAATAAATGCAGATTAGGATATTTAAAAAATACACAAAAGAAAGGCTACTCCACCTCCTCCCACTTAGCCAACAACCGTCGAATAGATAACAATAATTTTTACACACAATGATTATGATTTTAATTTTTTCAAGGATATTTTAATTGGTGCATAACATAAGGGCCAGATTTAGTTTGCTGAAAATTTTCAGCAGACTCGCTTTGCAAACCTTCAAATTTGCAGCAAATTCAGCAGGACAGAAAGTTTATAACAAGACTGCAAAAACAGAAAGTAAATGCCGAAACCACCACTCTTTGAATTTGCAGCTAACTTGTCCTGCATGTTAAACTCTTGATATAACAAATTTATATCAAATTAACAGCAAACAGATAGAAAATTTAGCTCTGTCATGAATAAATTACTGCAAAATACTTGCTAATCGTGTAGAAAATTTTGCTTTGTCTAGTCAAAAAAGCAGACTTATAGCAAAGTAATAATATTCTTGAGCCTACATTTAACTTTATCTACATGACTACATCACATACAGAAATATTGAGATATAGAAAAATCAATGCCATGAATTAAAATATGTTGTATCAAAAGTCTGAAATCTCAGCATTTATTGTTCGGTATCAGATACCCTTTTAAAAAATCCATTATGTTAAGATATATGATGAAAATTTTTTCGATGCTTTTAAATAATATTAAAATGTTTCAAACATGAAGAAGTTAAAAAAGGATTATATAAGAGATTATACAGCAGGTTTTTAATTCATGAAAGTATACACAATTAATTTTCAATTATACAGGCACATCGATTAGTACATTTCTTGAAAAAAAATCAAATTTCTAAATAATGTTCATTTAACGTTATACAGTATTTCGGATTTTATGCTTTAGAAACTATTCTTTCTTATTTTTATGTCATTTTAGTCTGTTTTTGTAAACAATGTATACATTTAAAACAATGTGGGAACATTAGACGTAATAAATCGTTTAAACTTGTTTTCAAGTTTACAAGTTATTATTTCAGGAAGTTTTTTTATACGTATGTTATGTTATGTTACCTCATTAAATGATTCAAAATGCAAAAATCAATAAAATATTTTTTAAAGTTTTAGTGAAATACTTGTAACTCATATTTAAATTAAAGCAAAATTAAAATTAAAAATATAAATTCATTTCGTAATCTTATTAAATAATATAGAATACATTGAGAAAGTTTTAACCAAGAAATATTGAACATCATAAAAGCAGAGATAAAATGTAGAGTTAATTAAATTTTACATTCACGGTACACATTTCACAGAAGATAAAAGTATTGCGTTTCCAGGATTTTTAAAATTGTTTAATTAAATCAAGGAAATCAGATTTCTTTATTAAATTGTTTCAGCTTTTAAAATGAAAAGATTCCGTTTTCTTGAAAATGATCTCAATTCAATGAAGTGGTTCCGAAATGTATTCTACATTAAAAAAAAAAAAAAAAAAAAAAAAAAAAAAAAAAAAAAAAATTCATGTACAGAAATATTTTTCTTTCTAACCACCTTCAGTTTTCAAAAGAATTGATTATCTATATCTGTTATGCTTTATTTTTATTAAATTCATGAAAGAAATGAATAATTACTTGCTTTGATAAAAATGGTAAAGTGTTTTTGTCTCAAAATATAAAGTAATATTTAATTCTACTTTCTCTACTTATTTAAATTTAGAAAAAGTTTCAAACAAGAAACATTATAAGAAAAAAAATAAAAAATGCATACAGCATAGATTATGAAAATTTTCATACAAATTAAGAATACTATAAAACTTCATAGTTTACTATTTTGAAAGATGATTTTAAAGTAAACAATTAGTAGTATGCATAAAGCATTTGAAAACCCAATTTCTGCTATTATTATAGTCGACTTAAAATAGTCGGATAAATGTAATATTTATTTTCACTGACCTGTATCTTGAGCATGATCTATTGTTATGTATGTATACTACATTTGTTTCCTAAAAGTTGGTCCATTTAAACGGAGAGCATGTTTGAAATTTTCCCTACTACACTTTCCTGCGAATAAATGAAAGTTATTGAAAACTTTTGTGCAGCCCTGTATGTTATCTACAGAATTTATTCATACCAAATAACATTTAAAAATTAATTATATTTAAAAAAGAAAAGCACAACTGATTAGAGACACTTCCATAAAAGAGACGTCCATAAAAGACACTTCCATAGATTATTATTCGTAGCATTGAAAAGTTCAATTATTCTTCATTTTCCTCTGTCATCAAGTTCTTTTGAATGTCCCTATAAAGAAAACCGCAAATCTATGCACACCATACTCATTAATAAGAACTTTGTAGTACACACACTTCAGTGATAAACACCGATATCAACATGTTTAAAAAGTGTAAAATAAATATAATGCGCAAAAATTAATCATCGTGTCATAGACCGTAATATAATGGCATATTTTTAGTGTTCCTGTTGTAAAAGAACTGCAAATGCTATACACTTCATTTTCTCTACCGAACATGCTGTAGTAATACCTAATAACATATATCTATTTCATTACACTCGAAAAATTTCACGTGAATAAGAGACAGAATTATTGACAGACGGACTAACAAACTAAATTCATAGATACTTTTCAATTTGATTTCGTTGTTTGTATGAACTATTTAATAAGTATATCCATAATTTATTTGTAAACAGGAACTTCGCTAATTGAATTTTTTTGACATGAACATTACTTTAAAATATAATTTATAAAAAAAAAATAATTTTATAAAATGAATTTCTATAATGCACCATGGGATGCTTTATAAAATATATTTTTTAAATATCGATTTGACAATTTAAGGGAAAAAATATTACAAGGGGTTTCTTATAAAATTTTAAAGCTCATCTGTGTAAATAAATCATGATATAGGTTTATTAAAGGATTCGTATAATCAACAACAGATTCGTTTCACAATAGAAATACTGATAAAAGATTATTGAAAAACTGTGACATTGATTAATGAGAATCCAAAGCGATGAGCGCGAATTAAAAAAAAATTGCACTAAAGATTAAAAAGAGAGAAAAGTTCAATTCAGTTTTTTTTCTTTTGTTTTTGTTTAAGAAGATACAAGTATAAATACAAAAATAATTTTCAACATTAAAGAAAATTAGTTAATATGTATTATCTGCAGTATAAATGGCTTAGAAATGATCAACATCCGATAAAAAATTCAACATTTAGCTTTAAATTGAAATGAATAATGAAGTTATTTTTTGTGAATTATTTTAATTAGTAAAATGTATTTTATTAATTATAAGTCGCATATAAAAATAACATTGCTGTTTTATTTGCAGTTGGATATTTGTTGTTTAGAATATTAAAAATTAAAGTATATCTTTGATTTAAAGGGTTAAATATTTTCAATCGACCGCTATATTGGAGAGTTGTTTTTCATGTATAATTAAAACTATTGGAATATGTCATTATATCCTTTATAAATACGCATGGAAATGTGTAAAAAATAATGTAATACAGATTAATATATATATATTTATTCAATTATGTGCGTGTATAATTTAAAGTAATTTTCATACCAATAAATTCCTTATACAATGGGTTAATTATTCATGTATGAAGATATTAAATAAGTCGTACAATCTATGTAATCATAATTTAATAAATATGACAATTATAAATAAAATTCAGTGTGAAGAATCATTTTTTATTATTTAGTGTGTATTCGAAACTTTTAAAAAGCCGTTTCAGTTTTTTACTCGTTTTATACCAAGATATTCCGCGCATTGCAGTATTTTTTACTCATAATGTTCTTCAGCTCCTTTTGACAGAACTCTTTGCAGAATTATTTCCATTGGACCTTCAAGCGTGTCATTAACAATACTCATTCGCCAGGCAAGCGACGTCGTCATTTGATTTACTGCGAGATTGTAACAAAAAGCAGCTGCAGTAAGTTCTCAGAATGATTTGTTCGATATTTCGCTTAGTAACATCCTCTACTGCTTGATAGTTTTCTTATGACGGTAGCTTATTCTTTCTAATTTCTTCTAATACCAACTAGGAATCGTAATTGAAAGACCTGAGCTTTAAAATGAAAGGTGGTAATTGATTTAGATGACATGTTGCTAATAAAGGTATAAAAGCTAAAGATAATGCCTTAATTTTTCAAGGATAAGCTTTTAGATAAACTTATTCCAATGCCTGTAGGTTTAATTGTTCCTTAACTGCTCTTAATTTGGCAAAGTGTCGGGTATTCATCGAATTAAAAGAGTTCCTTTATGGCTGAAAGGAGGAGATTTTGTTTTATTTTGGGTCAGCCATTTATCTATCCAATTAGAAATATAGGCCCGAGGGAGGAGTGCCCTTCGTGGGGGACTTTCTAAGGGAAACTAACCCGTATTTATGCGAGGTTCGAAGAAAACTGCGAAAACTCCGAACGGTTAGGCCGACGGCCGTGATTGGGTTGGAACCCAGTACCTGCCGTCTACCAGTTGAGTGGTCAGAGCCTGTCCGCCAATGGTGGGATGAAAGGAGGAGAACAATACATTTTATTGAATACTTACATTTCTTTTGTGCTACAATGCAACATATATTGAATGATACATATATTTTTTATATCTGCAATAAATAGCAAAGTAGAAACTTCTCATAAATATTGTTAATTATCTTAAATATAGTTATTAATCATACGAACTTACCATTTAAATTAATATATTTTTAAATATCTCCAGCTTTTTTACATTTTAGAAAAATTTCCAAACTTTTTTTTACAACTGACCAGACAAATTGATAATAACAAAAATTACATGAAGAAATAACCCAGTATTACCATCTTTTAATGAATTTTGTGAACAATTTATTTTATCTGCTATGATGTGAGACAGTAGCAGTAAATAATAGTGTAGTCATGCCGAATGTTGCACAAATATTAACTTTTGTGAATGTTTTAGATATGCGATGCGCTGATATGTATATATAATAATTAAATATTAGTTTTTCTTTTTTTAAATATATATAATGACTGAAAGATACCTTTTTTATATCTGCAATAAATGGCAGATTACAAAATCTGGATTTGTATGGGTACTGTTTTTTTACAGGTAAAAAATAAGAAAACACTTTTTTCTTAACTATTTGGAAAGTGGTTTTTGTATTGGTGGAAAATAGAGATATCTGAAGCATACCTGAAACGTTATGATCTCCGAATTTTATTCAATTTCTGATTGGTCCATGTTTAATGTTAAAAAATGGAATTTATCTGTTGCATGATACAAAAAAAGCATTAAAAACTACAAAAAATTGATAACTCAGAAATAAATTAAGATACAGCTTTCAAACAAAATGCATTTAAAAATAAATTTTCCTTCATATAACGATGTACAAATTAAAGATGTGCAATCTTTAGAAGTTTAAAAATTCACAGTACCAAAAATTGTAAAACTGAAATTTCATTTATTTATTTTTAATGATCTGTCCAGGAATATTAATGTTTAATCGTAATATATGACTCTGTTTCTACGGAAACCACGTTTAGATCAACAACAAAAATATGTTTGTTATTATTATTTTAGGAACCGTATTTATTTAAAAGTATAAAATTTTACTCTTTGAAAATATCGTTTTCTAATTGGTCGTTGAAATTAATTAAATTAATCAATTAAATTGATTTACTTCTTAAATTTATCTATTACGTAAACTAAAAAATGCATCTACTTCAAAATCGGAAAATTTTATCTTATTAAAGGTGAAATTGTCTTGAAAAAAATACTAGTACCGAAAAATTTTCTGGTATTGAAACTTTAGCTCTCTACCAATTCTAACACTTCTCATGAACATTGTTATTTTTCTAATACACGGTTATAATGAAATACGCTTTTATCCTTAGAAAAAACATATTTTTGGCTATCTCCAGCTTTTTTTTCAAATTTTGCAAGTTTTATTTTAGCAATAATAAGCAAAACTGTTCAAATAATAAATATAAATTCTGCATGAGAAAAATAACGCAGCATAGCCTGTTGTTGAGGATTCTGCGAACAATATATGTTTACTGATAAGTTGTAAGTCAGCAGTAATAATGAAAAACCTGTAGTAATGTTTCAATTTCACTATCTTTTGTGAATGTTACAGATGTGCGATCTGATGATATAAAGTGTTAAATACATGTTAAAAATAATTTCGCAAATATTAAATGAAGAGCGCTTATTGGTTGAATAAAATTTACATAAAAAATTATGAGATCGGAATCTCCACCAAAAAGCTGGCTCCATGATATACTTACACTCGCATTCCTATCAAACAAATCGTAACACACCCATAAACACATTTTCAAATTTTAATTCTAACTGCATGTAACAGTTTCAGCTGTTCATTGTCGCAAGGCCGTTCATCATTCACCCGTCTGTGTTACACAGGGAATAAACAGCGGAAATGATTTTTTTCTTCTGCTTACATTCTATATTTGCCGTTTGTCACGTTAAGTTATTTTGCACCTTCAGGTGTTGCCCTCATACGATATTTTATATAAATGCCGCCCGCTTTTTTGCGGCTTCAGCTCTGGTTGAATTTATAATTTATTACGTTTTAATAAAGTGGACTACGAGGACGATTACGCTCTACATACTTAGTTTCACTGTATACGAAATTGTTCTTAGAAAAAAAAAATACATTGGTACTACTCTGTTATCCCGTTCACCAAAAATCTATCGCAGACTAAAAGATTAAATGCCAATTATGGATGATCATGAATGTCAAATTCAATGGCATTAAATAGGACCCACGTATTTAAAACTTCATTAAGTGATTTTTATTTCGACTTTTTATTATTATTCCTATTAATATTCTACTAATTATTTGTTTTTTTTTTCTTTTTTTGAAATAAAAAATTGTGTTAATAAAAATTATTTGGCTATAAGTTTGGCGAAATTGGTCGATTGGATAAACTGGTAGTACATACATATTAAATCTATACTAAGCACTTATAATAACTAATAACTTATTACGCACTTATAATAACTAAACTAATATTTAACTCGTAGAAATAATTAACTAGTAGTTTCCTATCGGGAATAAATGCGTTTAAGTTAAACAATATGTAAATCAAATATTATTTTAAAAAATTGACTTATGATATCTATCATGCGGGAATAAAAAAAAAAAAAAATTGCATGTGTTATTTAAGTAAATTTGAAACAAACACTTTCGTAAATTTTGTGTATCTGAAATATTCAAAATGTTTTGTATAAATATTAATAATCATATTGCGTCAATTCAAATGTAATAGATGAAATTAAAGAACAGAAAACCCTTTGTCATGTTTTTATTGATATATTGGCAATAAATAACTTATTGTTTAATTAATTTACTACATTTATCACACGCATTTGAATTACATTTATTAACAGAATATTCTTGCAATTAACAATGTATTCGAATTCATTTACTATTTGACAATTACTAAAACAAGACAGAATTTTGTGTAATTTACCATTTGTTATATCCCAAAAATGATGATTTGCATACCATAAAAGGAAAGTTTTAATTAGAATTCATTTTCATGTTTGTAAGCATTTTAATTAAATTTTAAATAATTTCTATGCAAAAAGGGGGATTATTTTGATAGTTACTCAAGTTGAACTTCTCTAATTTATCTCTATTTTGAAAATAGGAAGAGTATAAGTAATATTAGAATTTATGGCTTATCCAGGTCAAAATTTATGCTTGTACCAGCAACAAAAATGTGCTAGTTATTGCTAGGTATTGCTATGTCTGCTAGATTTCCATGCTATTATATGCTAGCTAGCATCACATGCTAGCTTGCACAACAAAAGCATGACAAGCTATATGGAAGTATTTCATCCTTATTTCCAGCAGAGTAGGCCTATACACATCATGAATTTCTGTAAATTCTACTGGAACCAGCAGTGTGTAATGCTAGTTTATGCTACTTTACTTGTTGGGTTATAGCACTTGGTGCTTGTCTAGCAAACAAATGCCAGCATGAATTTCTACTTGGGTAGTAAATGAAAGTTTTATAATGATATGTGTTACAGTGGATCACGTTTGTATTAATGAAAGAAAATGTTAAAAGTATTAACTTAACACTGAATAAAAAATATAAAGGTATTTAATAAAAGCAATCTTAGCAATTTAAACAGATAAATGTATTTTAAGCATTTTAATACATATTTGATTAAGTTTAATAAATAATGCTTTAAAAAAATTTTATACTACATTCTGTGTATTATGTTATTGTATCTAAACAATTACCGATAATTAGTTTAAGTTAAACTTTATGTAAATCATAAATTATTATAAAAAAAACTTACTTAAGATACATATCTTGCGTAATTTTTTTCGTATGGGCTATTTAAATAAACTTAAAAAATATTTCTTAATTTTATGAAAAAACTAAAAAATTCAAAATGTTTAAATAAATGTTAATAAACATATTACGTCAATTGTAATAGAATATAGATAAAACTAAAGGATAGAAAATTCTTTGTCATATTATTATTAACATTAAATAACTGAATTAGTATTTTATTAATTTACTACAATTACTGCGCCATACATTACTTATAATTATTAACATAAAATTCTAGTAAATAACAGCTTATTTGCTATAAAGCAACAAATTATTCCTTCCTTTAAAAATTCATAGAGTAAGGCAGATTTTATGTAATTTACGTGTTATCCTGAAAATGATGATTACATATCATAAACGTACAGTGGTAAATACAATTTATTTTCAGGAGTGTCAGAATTATAATTAAATTTTTAATAATTATTGTTGTGAATTAAGCACTTTAAAGAAGATAACTTTCACAGCTATTGAAATTGAAATTGTGTATTTTCTCTCAATTTTGAAGATATTTTTAGTTTCTTATAAGAAGATATACTTAGTTTCTAAGTATAGTTTGGTTTTATGGCTTAGTAAGAGCATGTTTTATGATGATAGGTGTTAAAGCTAAAATGGACCTTGGTTGTATTAACAGAACATAACGTGAAAATTATTAACTTAACACTGAAAAAAATATAGATGGATTTCATAAAAATAATCATATCGATATAAAACCATAATAGGATTTTTAAGCAGTTATTCTATACTTAATTATAATACGTTTTAAGTTTGTTTTATTAACTTTAATTTGAAAATGAATTTTTTTGTTTGTAATATCATATAATGCTCATTATGTTAAATCGTTTTTTTTTAAACTATGAGAATTTAGTTTTTGATTCAGACATTTTTACTAAAAATAAAATAATAAACGTTATTAATCTTGACAAAACAACTAACTGTATCGCTTACTGTTATTTTGCAGAAATAAAGTCGTTTACGTTAAACAATATTTAAATCATACTTTGTAATAACCAACTGTTTTATAATAGATTTTTTGTGTAGTATATTTTAAATTTTCTGTTCGGGATTTTTAAATATATTTCAAACTCAATATTTTCGAAATTATATAAAATAATTAAAACTTTCAAAATGTTTAAATAAATGCTTATAAACATATTAAGCCAACTCCCCTAAAAAATCTGAAAAAAAATCTGCAGACAATTTTAAAATTGCCTTAAAAATTCGGAAGATATTATTGAGGTAAAATTAAATCTGAAAAAATTACTTCATCTTTCTTTAGACTATCTGAAAAAATTGTAGATTTCTTAAGATAAATTTGAGACTATTTTATTCAATTGTAATAGATGAAAATAAAGAGCAGAAAATTCATTGTCATGTTATTATCAACATTAAATAACTTGTTATTTTATTAATTTACGATAATTATTGCACCGCATTTTAATGATATTTATTAATAGAATATTCCAGCAATTAACAATATATTCGAATTCCTTTATGCTGAGAATTCCTAAAGTAATACAGAATTGTGTGTAATTTAGCATTTGTTATATCCCGAAAATGATGATTACATGCCATAAAATGACAGTGTTAATTAAAATTCATTTTCATGAATGCCAGCATTAAAATTAAATTTTAAATAATAATTGTTATGCATTAAGGATTTTAAGGAGGGTTACTTTGATAGCTATTCAAGTTTAAACTCTGTAATTTAAGTTCTCTCTATTATGAAACTAGTAGGAGTATAATTAGTACTTCAGTTTTTGACTTAGTAAGTACAAACTTTACAATAACATAGGGTAAGTGTACCAGTTGTGGGCTATGTACCAATAGTGGGCCACCAGTTTTTAAAGTTAAAAAAAAGTTTTCTAGTCACCGCTGTCAGATAACAAACTAAATTCTGATTGGCTGGAAGACTTATCTGTTATCATGCAAAGGGACAACTTCATTATTCTCATAGTCTTTGAGCTGGAAGGGTGTATTTACAGACTCTTCGAAAAAACTAAATAGAAGCTAAAATTATTTTACGTAATCATCAAAACTTCTAAATATGATTTCATTATTGTGTCTATTTAAGTGTAGAAATGTAAAACAAAATATAATTTCTATACAGTATGCATTAAACTCAAGAATGGATAGGCCCACTTGAGCATCAAAAATTTATTGGGCGCACTACTAAAGCATAGAGGAAGGTAAAATTTTTTATTTCTAATTTTTTCTAGAGAATATATTTAAAAAATTTGAACTCTTATTCTGATACATAAAGGTAAGGACTAGGCTATTTTTTTTAAATTCACTAATACTTTAATAATAATTAGATAAATGTCCTTAAGTGGCCCACTATTAGTGCATTTACCTTATGTTAAAGCTAAAACGGATATCAATCATAAAAACTTCAATCATGTAATTTATATTGATACATTAGATTTTTAAAATATTTATCATATTTATTGCTTTATAACGAAGTAAGAATAGCATGTGTTGTAATTATGTATTTCTACAAAAACATAAAAAATGACATATTATAATACATGTAGACAATATACATCTAAATGTGTTTTAAATCTAAAGTAAAATGAAAATAATGATGATAGTTTATATAATTTTTCCTCTATAGGTGTTCATAGACAATCTGTTAAAAAAAAATCATTGTTTGCAGACGATATATTCAATTATCTTATAAGAAAGTATATAAAATGATAAAAAAATAAAAAACCTTTGAACAGAGATATTAAAATGTCAGATACAAGTGTTTTGCAGTTTTGTTTCATTGTATTACAGATATAAAAGCTTTTAACATTGATAAATCCGGATAAATTCGATCTCTTTCATTTCTTTCTTTTTTTTCCGAAACCTCTTTTCTTTTCGTGTTTCAATGAGGTGATAAACGAATACAGTTTACACTTGAGCAGATTTAAGAAACAAGCTCCACATATCACAATTCCACTTTTTATTAACTCTATACTTAATAAATGTGTTAGATTATCTGATTAATAAAAACTTCAATCAAACGATTTCTACTGGTACATTAGTTTATATATATATATATATATATGAATATATATGAATATATATGTATTATATTCACTACTTTATAACGAAGTATGAACAGGATTTGTTATAGTTATGAATTTTTACAAAAACATAAAAAAGAACATATTATAATATATTTAGACAGCATACATCTAAATGTGTTTCAAATCTGGAGTAAAATAAAAATGATGAGAACAGTTTATATGATTTCTCTTTATAGGTGTTGATAGGAAATTTATTTAAAAAAATCATTGTTTATAGACCGTTTATTCAATTATCTTATCAAAAGAAATATAAAATGAAAAAAAAAAAACACTACATTAGCAGATATTAAATGTCAAATACAAGTGTTTCGCAGTTTTGTTTCATTGTATTGCAGATATAAAGGCTTTTACCATCGATAAATACAGTTAAATTTGTTTTCTTTCTTTTATTTTTTTTCTTTTCCGAAACTTCTTTCCTTCTCCTGTTTCAAAGAGGGGATAAACGGATATTGTTTACCCTTAAGCAGATTTAAGAAACACGCTTCATATATCAAAAATTCAAATAGAACTTCTTTCAATTATTAGGTATGAAAAGTAAGAAATCTTGGGAAAACCTTGTGAATAAAATTCAGAAAAAATAGTAGAAACTTTGTTTAGGGGAAAAAACTTATATTAAAAAAAATTACATTAGAAAACTACATTGCAATCTGTTTTAATTTTAAAGTAACGCAATTTTTTTATGAAAGCAGGTTGTAACGGAATGAGGGGTTCGTTGGGTGAATGAATGCATAACTCGAGATATAAGTTAAAACCATTTTATTTAAACTGTGAGGGATCAGGGGAAGTGGAGCTTTCAGTTCGTCACTTTCGATAACTAGACACTATACTAAAAGATTAAACTCATAAATATACTGACAGCTCCGGCACTAAACTCAGTCGGGGCACTTCAAATAAACTTCTCACTTAAACTTCGGCTAAACTGCCAGATAAAATCTTTATTAGACAGCCCGTGGTTGTAACACACTCTTTATTATCTAGAATACTCAACGTAAATCAAACTAACTCTTACCAACGGCCAACTTCTCGAATAGTTCTGCTACAATTAAACTAAGTCGGCAAATGCTGCTGGCGGCTCACTCGAAACTTTTTGCTATTCCACTGGAGGCTCAATAATAACTTGCTACACCTCCAATCTAATTAAATTTACTGCTTCTCCACACACTGCTAGCGGGCTTGCGTCACTACACACCACTAGCTGGTTTGCGCCGCTATTCACGCCCACACTCCTTCACACTCAAAGCTTTTATATACTGCAAACTAAGAGACTACAAATTTACATATTGCTTCTAACCGCGACATAACTTGTAGAACCCGAGGAAGACACACACGCTCTAGAAAGTTAAAGTAAAAGAGAGGATAGGTGTCGCTTCCACGCTACGTTAAATCATTGACTTCACGATCTCACAAAAATGCTAGAGTGCCTTTGACACAAAGGTCGCTCACTCACAAGGTATGTAAGAACAGTGCATGAGCGATGTACAGGCTGTTTAATAAAGGAGCTCCTAACTTTAAAATTAAATAAATAATTAGTTATATTGAAAAATAAGACATATTTGGTTTTTCACCAAATTTACTAAAAAATGTCAAGTGTATTTCTTCCATCCTGTATGTCATAAAATAACACATCAGTACACGATATTTCAACTGAATAAATTATTGATTCCTTCAGATCTATAGCAACGCAAGAACAAAACGCTTTCTTTGTGTGCTGTGTGTGTGTTCTGCGATGGCTAGCGAAATCTGCGGCATGTATGAGGCTCAAAAATATTTTGAGAGTAGCCCAAAGTCTCTCCTGGTGCATCTGATTTTCAGAATTACGAAATTCTAATTATTAACTAATTAATTATCATTTGCAACTCGCATCAAAAATACACCTTTTTTTATCCTTTTCCCCTCCGTTTACTTTCGGTTCGTTCGTTCATACAGCATCGCTTATTAAAATACGTTTTTCTCACATGGTTTCGGTTGGTTGGTTGCATTAAACTTTCGCAGAAAAAGTTAAAAAAAACTGAGATAATTAGGAAAGTTTTTTGGTTGTAGATGGGAACAGATGAAATTCCGTTTTAAAATGTTTAATTTATTTTCATATGGTAATGTGAGATGTAATATTTTAATTTTTGAAGCAGTGCAGTTTTTTACATTATTTTAAATGTGTTGGATAATGTTTCATAATTTGTGCTTTAGGCATGCTTTTTTAAAGATATTTTTAAACACAGTTTTTCATTATTCTTTTTTTACATTACAAATACGGGAAATTGTTCTGAGTTTAACACTCATCTACTATGCAGAGCTGCAGGTAGCAGCAATCTGTGTCGGATATTCGTACAAAACTTATTTCACTCTTAGTTTAAAAATAGTGGCTATTTCCGAACAATACTTTCACTAAATTTCTTAAATTCTTATTTGGTTTTCCCTTCCTCTCAAATATTACATCTACGAATATGTTTAATAACGGTGTTTCTATATGATATAGGTTTATTAAGGAATGAATACGCTGCTACCTGCAGGTGAAAAGTAGAACTAACATTTTTACCGAGCATGTGCAGCTATTTTTCTATCCGGTGAAGCATCCAGAAGTTAGCCATGTAGGAGGTTCTTTTTGATTAATATTGGACATTTGAGTGCTGGATACCATTATTTCCGAATAGAAATTTCACAAATTTCACAATTTCTTTAATAGCTATTTGTATCCTCATCCCGTTCTGTAATATAATTAGATAGATTAAAAAATTTTGTTTAAGAAAAAAGGCTCATTCTGGTGATGGAAAGTGGCCGCAAATGGCGGTGATCCATGTCGGATGATCGTACAAAACATGCTGCGTTCCGAGGCGTTGGAAAGTTGAACTAAACTACTTTGTAGTTCATGCATGATTAGCATAGTTACAGTTAGTTCATAGTTAGTGTCAACTTAGAATTTGGTTTCGGTTAGGTAACAGCTCAGTTTCATCTGCGATATAGTTAGGTTGTGATTAGGGTATAATTATGTTACGGTTAGTGTTAGGTCGTATTTAAATTTCGATTACGTTACAGTTAGATTTTAATTAATTTACAGTTAGGTTACAGTTATATTACGATTTGATTACGATAAGGGGACGGCTGTGATATATTAAAGTTACAGTTATGTTCCGGTTAATTTGCAGTTAGGTTACAGATAGGTGGCAATTACAGTTAGGTTACGGTTAGGATTTTATGCATAGGATGAACATTACTCATGTTTTAATTAAAAATGTACGTAATTTTGTACAATGGTTCTGAAATTATAATACTATATACTAACCATTTACATAATCGTCGAGTATCGATTTTAATCACGGTATAGTTAGATTTAGGAGTGATATAATTTGTTTCAAAATCAAAATATTTGTCTTAAGATTTCGATGTGAAACAAAAAATTATGTGACTTAATAGTGATTTTTAAGGATAAAAATCAACATTTTAACACGAAAATCATGCAATCGTTGGACACATATTCCGTTCCCCGTTTCCCAGTAAGTCATTTTAAATATTTGTATCGCTAAATATTAGTTGTTTATTTTTTTAAACCAATTTTTCACACAGTTAGCGGCCACGTATTTCAGACAACGTAATTCAACGTATTTCGTGATAGAGATAAAATAAAAAAATCAGGTTCCTTGTATATTATTACCAAGGACCTGGGCAACTCCTGGTGGATCAGCTAGTATTCTAACAACTTGTGTGTAGGCTGTTTTTGAGATTTTTCATTTAAGGCTGTTCTCAAATGGAAACTTGTTTGGTCTAAAACTTGTTTGGTCAAAAACTTGTTTGGTCTAAAAATGTTCATTTCATAAGCGAACTAAAAAAAAATATTGTATCCAACTGGGATGCCAGTTTGGCCACTGCTTTAAATTTAAAAACTTCGAAATTAGATCAAATTTTTGAATGAAATTTTTTTTGCTTTATGTAATCACGAAACGTTTGTCATTAAGAAAAAATCGTACATAATTCCTGGTGCAAATCTAAAATTTCGAATTTAAAAAGATTTGATAAAGAGGCCACAATGGTATAGAAACGGTTACTGAGTAATTTTAATGCTGGGACATTCCATGTCAACTCAACACTCTCTGTAAACCAAACGATTTCAGATTTTCATGAAATTTATCGTAGGTATACTAATCATATAGACTTGAAAAAAACCAAATTTATTTAAGATATATCCACTAGATTTTCAGTTATAGTACATAACATTTAAAAAATTTTGTCTAAAAACCGCAAACGGGAATTTTTTCAATGACACTAGGAGCTGTCGTAATTGAGTTTGAGAGCTATGAGAGATGTCATTTTACAGCATGTTTTATGCTATTTCCTGTAATTTAAAACATGCTACAGTTTAATAAAAAATATGCTGCCAAAATTAAAAAAAAATATTTTAAAAATTTCAAAAAGTACACATTTTAAAATTTTAAAATTCATTCCCTGAATAGTTTTTATTCCTGTAAATCATTTGGCAAAATATAAATTTGGGATGACAATGGGTTCATTGTTAAAAAAATTAAAAATGGAGCTTGTTTTTCATTATTTTCCTATATTCCGCAGAATAATTCAAAAATGGTAATATTTACACTTAATGTGAAAATAAATTTGAATACTAATTTTAAGAAATGCAGAAATGAGTCTAAAGTAAAATCTTGCATTAAGTAGTAGGATATGTTTATATGAAGTCTGAAAATGCCAGATTCGTTTGGTATACATCACTTTCTTGTAAAACATAATTTCTTCCAATTGGAGTCACAGGATTCACTTTAGTTAGAACGTATATTACTGATACCCACAGAACATCAGCATTTCTTGGGTATGAGAATGATATAGATGGTCCAGAGGGATGAAGAAAAGTTATTTTTACTTCATTAAGCTCTTCATTTTTCTGTAAAACATACCCAATCCACCAATTTCCTTCATAGGCTACAGTAACATAGCCTGATATGTCTTCTAATTTAAGTTTATTTGGAGATTTGGTACTTCCTTTTCCCAATCCTTAAGATTATCTGGAAAGATATTCACCAATAATTTTGATGTAATTTTGGAAATAAATGCATGATGTTGCTGTGTTCCTTGGATTGTTAATGCTTGATCAAAGCGACTTTTCAAGAACATTTCTGATTCAGCGTATTCCTTTTGGGTTGAGTAGATAAAATTTATATTAGTAATGTTTTCTACTGCCCGTTCAAAAAGTTGTTGTGGTATTTGAATTTGATCTTCATAGGGTCTTAGCAAACTAGCACGAGCTGTCAGTTATTTTGACTGAACTATCTAATCCATCACAAGTCCATTCCATCACCTAATCCACTACATAATTAAGATCTTCAACTTTAATTTCCTTTTTGAAATAAATTATAAAAGAATAAATTGTGAATAGTTGATTTGTTCAATGATAGCTCTGTGCTTCGTCTTGTAGCATTATGAAATAATTTTCAGAAAAATCACAATGAGAGCAAATTCTGATTCTTTGAGATTTTTTTTTTGTAGTTCAGGAACGCTCTCTATTGTTTAGCAATGAAGTCATGCCGAACCAATAAGGCAGCTTACAACAGAATGTCTATAAATTCATCTGTAGATTTCTCCAAAATATCTAGATTACAACGATCAACTGAAACCCACTGGTGGAACTGAACTTTTTTAAATTAATTTGAATCAAAGAATTGTTACAAAATTGTACGTATCTCATCAATCTCATCTAATTTATATTCAGGTAGTCTCTGACATAAATTGATGCTGATTAATTTTTGGCATAAATTGCCCAACAGGTGGCGCTGCTATATCATTTTGTGCGATTTACGCAACAGTTATATCTCTATGATGTTTACATTTTGGTATTAATCACTCAACAGGTGGCGCTACTATGCTACATTTTTCACAATTTTGCAATTGTTCTATCTCCAGAATTAGTGCATTGAATTTAATAAAATTTTATATTCAGGTAGTCCCTAATACAGATTGATCCTGATTAGTTTTTAGTGTAAATTGCTCAACAGCTATAAATTGCTATGCTGCATTTTTTGCGATCTACGCAATAGTTATATCTCAATAACTAATTTACGGATTTCATAAGCCGATCATTTAATTGTTTTGGACTCATTTTTGCATTTTTCTTCAAACTGGTGATCATATTTATTTTCACATAAAGTGTAAATATTACCATTTTTGAATTATTCTGCGGAATATAGAAAAATAATGAAAAACAAGCATTAAGTTTTAATTTTTTTAACAATGAACCCATTGTCATCCCAAATTTACATTTTGCCAAATGATTTACAAGAATACAAACTATTCAGTGAATTAATTTGAAAATTTTAAAATATATACCTTTTGAATTTTTTTAAAATTAATTATTTTTATTTTAGCAAAAAGTTTTTTGCATTAAACTATAGCATATTGGATATCGTAGGAAAGAACATAAAAATACTGTACAATGGCATCTCTCACAGCTCTCTAGCTCAATTAGGAGAGCTCCTAGAGTCATTGAAAAAATTCCCGTTTGCGGTTTTCAGACAAAAATTATAAATTGTTATGTTCTATAACTCAAAAACTAGTGGGCATATCTCAAAGAAATTTGGTATTTTTTCAAGTCTATATGATTAGTATACCTACACTAAATTTCATGAAAATCTGAGATGGTCAGGTAAATTTTATTGTAAAAATGTGTTGATTTGACGTGGAATGATCCTGCTTTAGATCAGTGGTACAACTTTCGATGTTTATAATTTGTTTAACCTCCGTTTTAAATATTTCCGGTTTTTATTTGATGTTTTTTACTTTTCTATAGTTTAGTTTAAAATGAGTAATAGATATATTTTACTCATTTCACAAGCAATATTGGTTGCACAAACGAACAATATATTTAAAAGAATGATGTCTTTTTCATTTACACCTTTTCAGCATTCTTGTTATTGAAAGATTGTGGAAAAAATTCAATACTGATTTATTCCTACATTTCTATTTTAATATTTGTTAATTCTAAAGTATTAAATGTACAATATAAGTTATTCTTAAATTAAAATTTAAGGCATCTAGACTCTTTTAAAAGGCAATTTCCGATCAAAATAGCGATTATTCATTTATTCAATAATATATTAAAATCGATTATTTTAATTGTTAAATTCTGCTTAAACTGTTTTTGTATTTTAATTATAACCTAAGTTACAGTTGATTGAAATTACACATATAACAGCTTTTGAATTGCTTTTATGAATTTTGAATTGTTTTTTAGATTTTTACTGCACACAAAATATCTGAAAACAAAAAATTATGAATGACATGCCATAAAATTTTCTAAATTCTTTTTTCAGATTTTTACTGCACACAAAACATTCGAAAACAAAAAATATTGCATGAAATGCCACAAAATTTTCGGACTTCTTTTACTAATCTTTTTTGAGGGAAAATACCAGATTCATGATTATATGTGTAATAGTTTTACATTAACACTGGTATAAATGACGAACTAAAGACATATATTGGAAATTTTTCATTGCATTAGTACTTTAATTACCATATAATCTGAAATAGTACTGTGATTAAAATGTGTGTAGTCTAAGTCTTAGATTAAAGTAATATGTTTTTTATGCAATTTAAAAAATATAAATAAATTGTTTTAATTTTGAGTTATCACATTTTTCAGAAATGTCAATTTTTCTTATTATTTTGATTATTTTTCTCTTAAAAAATATTTTAAGTTAAAAAAAATTATTTAAGGTTAAAATTTAAAAAAAATATTACAAATGTTATAAATATGCTAATAATTTTATATTTTTTCAAAGTTTTGAAGTAAATGTCATAAAAAATGGATAACATTAGAGAATTTCAAGAATTTAGAAAAATCACTTACGAAGGTGTCCGAATAACTTAATTAATTTGAATTAACAAAATCGTTCTAAAGTTTATAAAATTATAGTGTATATTTTCTAATTCAGTATTAAAAAATCACCAAAAATGGTTTAGAAAGTTTAATTTTCATGAACTCATAGTTTAGGATATAAACTAATTAAACACCTTTAATTGAATTACTTCAGTAAAACAAATAAACAAGATCTTGAAAACAAATAAAAAGCTTTTGTTTAATAAAAGAAAAAACAAACTTTTGAACAATTTAAAATGTCAGATACAAGTGTTTCTGTATTTATTCCCACTGTGTTACAGACATAAAAGCTTTTTCATGCGCCAGATGCAGTTCAACTTGATTTATTGCTCTTTCCTGGATCTAGTCTCTCCTCTATTTCAGTGAGATGATGAACGGATTATCTTTACGCTTAAGGAGAATTCAGAAACACGGTTCATAAGACAAAATTTATAGTAGAATTTTTCTAAATGTAAGATCTTTAAGGGTGTTCTGAAATCAAAAGCAGGGTTGGAAAAAACCCCCAAAAAACCGGGTTTTTTTTGTTTAAACCAGGTTTTTTTGGTTTAAACCAGGTTTTTTTAAAACATCCTTTCTTATTACATATACATGCATATTTATTGATAAAAATAGACATTATTGGTTTATAAACAGTGTAACTTAATTTTAAAATAATTTAAATTAAGTAATTACAGTGCATTTATACAGAAAATGGAAAAAAATCATATTTTAATTTAAACAGTTTTAGCAGACAGCCTTATATTCAAAGAATTAACTGTTCTACACAATGAATCATTTTGTCCTGAAAATCTTTATAATGAATCTTGTGATTACTAATAATAAACATTTGGATTAGTTTGATAAATATTCTTTTAGACAATTATTTAAATAATAAATTTCAAATACTTCTTATGATTTTTTTTTCTTTGAGTGACAATTTAAAGTTAACATTTTTTGTCATTAGATTCAGCAGATAGCAGAGGGGAAAAAATCATTATTAAAATGCTATAACTAGCAACCAGTCTTTAAATACTTTCTTATTTGGCTTTCAATTTTTCAAGATAATGTCTCCAATCAAAAAAAGTTTCTTTAAAAGATTGGAAAAAATCTTAAAAGATCATTGTGTTATGTTAATAATCACATTAAATATTTTGCATCATTAAAAAAAAATAAAATATTTTATACTAAATATTATATCTATTTTATCTTAGATCAATTCACATGTCTGAAGTTTTTTCGTTAGAGCAATAGATATGTTCACCAATGTGTACTGATTTTATTCCTATGCATAAAAAATTACCTAAACCCACTACATCTAATACATTTTGCTGAAATAAAGTGTTAAAAGTAGAAGTTATTTATATCCAATATTCTGAAACATATAAATTATGAAGAAAAAAAAGAAAATGTTATCAAATTTCTTCAAAAAACGGATCTTTTTTTTTCTGAGAAAAAAACTATCTAGTCTTGGCATAAAAAAGATCTAAACTCACTATATATCTAATGCTTATTACTGAAATAAAATGTTAAAAATAGAAATTATTTATATCCAATAATCTGAAACACATAAATTACAAAGAAAAAAAGAGAAAATATCATTAGATTTCTTCTAAAAAAAAACCAATTGGTTTTTTTTTAGAAAAATACCAGTCGGTTTAAACCGTGATTTAAACCATGGTTAAAACCAATTGGTTTAAACCGTGCCAACCCAGTCAAAAAGACAAATTAATTTATTTTTATTCGGAAATGCATGAAGCTAGCAGGTGTTGTTATTCAGAAACTGTCTAATTGCACTCATTTTCTGATTTTGTACAAACGCAATAGATCTCTTATAAAAATCCTTCAAAGTCGACGTTTTTTAATGTATTTCCCCATGAAAGCAGAACAACCGGTCGAAAAACGGGTGATCACGTGATCGAAATAGCTTAAAGCTGGAGAGGTAATTTAATTAACCTAAAATGGAACACTAAGTTCGATTCGAAATCGCTCCCACAGTCAAGCCTACTAATTTTATATTTTTCCTTTCAAAAATGAATTTGTAAATGTGCCAAAACGTATTACGCTTGTTGAGTGAAGCAGTTGAGAACAATCTTAAAATAAGAATGTGAATGACCGAGAAAAACATAAAAAAGCAAGAAAAAAGCATAAAAATGAAAAGGAAACTCTGGTCAGAAAAAATATTTAAAAGAATGTGTAAATTTTAACATTAGAGTGTGGCTTGTAAAACATTACATATATTGTAAATGAATAGTAATTCTGTGTTAGTATTATTATAATCGTTCCCTATTATATTCTCTAAGAAATATTATATTATTTTCTTTAGACAAAATAAATGTAATTAATGATGTTTTTGTTAAATATATTCACTGTCAAACAATTTAAAATAATTATAAGGTTTCACAAATCATAAAATAAGATTATTTGAAATGTTTAGTACATATATAATGCATTAAAATATTTAATTAAATAAATCTACATCATGTGGTTTTTCATCATAAATGTTCCACTGTATTAAAAAAAAATAATTTATGACTTTTATGATTACAAATGATCCTCGAGAATCGTCTCGTAAAATCTATCATAATTTAAAGATCGTTAATTCAATTATTTTACTAGAACAAATAAATAAGATCTAGAAAGCAAACGAATATTTCACCTCAAGAAAAGAAGAAAATTTACTTTAGAACAATTTAAAATGTCAGATAGAAGTGTTTCTGTGTTTTATTCCATTATATTGCAGACATAAAGCTCCTTCGTGCGACAGCGGTACTTAAATTTGATTTATTCCACTTTCCTGGACCTAGTTCCTTCCTCTATTTCAGTGAAGTTATTGAGCGGATTCTGTTTACGCCTAAGGAGATTTCAGAAACGCGGTTCATAAGTCACAATTTACAGTAGATTTTTTCTAAATGCAAGTTCTAAAAAGAAAGATAAGTTGTAAAAGCTCGAAGAATAGAAATCATAGAAAAATTCAGAGGAAAATCTGATCAGAAAAAGAAAAAAAATTAGAGACAAATTACTTACTAAATCTAATTTGCAAAACGTTTTATATGTGGAAGAGCATTGTTGCCGGAACGGAAAGTTCAGTGTCAGTCGCCGGTGAGATGACTTAATACTTGACGAGTTAAAAAACCCAATTTTTGCAAATTTTAATTTCAAATAATCTAGTCTGTTAAAAATCCTGTTTATGCGATTTACCATTTCAAATCTTTATTGAGAATGTATTCGTAAAATCTGATAATATTACAGTTTGTTAATTAAATATACAATGTTAATATTTCTTTAATTGAATATATATAGATTACAATCTACATTGAAAAAAAGGACATTGTAAGACTGCGTTTCTCCCGTTCACTAAGGTTACTGTCACTGCAGTTGAAAACACTCGTAAGCTGTTGCTAATACTATGAAGAAGATATTGTCTAATATGTTAATTTCTATGTTCATTATTACAAGGTAGAACCCGTCAAGTTTTGACGAATGAAAATGTTTAAGAAGGAACTGTTTCATTAACTTATAATAAACTTAAAAAATTAGTTATAGTAAAAAATGCATTTTATATTGGTAGTTCTAACTCTTAAACAAACGATATTCATCGTCAAATTAACAAAATACTATTTCTATAAAACGCAGTTGTAGAAATTGTTGAAGTTAAACTTTAATCGTATACGTAAGCATTATGAAATAATACAGATATATTATTATGATAAAATTATCAATTAAGGTTCTTATGCTAGTATTCCAAAATAACAAAAGGCAAAATTTATTCACCTTTGATTCAATCATAGAATTTTTTTTCTTGTGAATCTAAACCCGGCATCATTTTTACCATATCAAAATTTACAAATGCATATCTCACATCTGTATTCCCATTTTTTATAAAAAATTGGCATTTTAATTTCTTAATTTTGATTCGAAACTTGAAGTCTCAAAGCTGTTAGCTGAAATAGACAGTAAACTGTTGATATTTTTTTACGTGTAAATAAAATTTTTTAAATGAAGTCAAAATTCACCGGGTTTTATAACAGAAGATATTTAAATTTCTATTTTTTCCCTTTTAGTGAGAAAATGGCAACATAAAGATACAACACTCAATTTTTTCCCTTTTGTTTTAGATTTGTTTGTAATTATGTAAATACGTAGCACCTATTGTTGTCATTCAGTCCGTCCGTCTGTCTGTCTGTCTCTCTGTCTGTCCGTCTGTCCATCTGTCTGTCTGTCCGCATATAACAACGCAAAAACTACCCAACTTAATCGTTTGAAATTTAAAATGCATAATTATTACATAATTATGTCGAGTCATTTCAAATTTTATGAAAATCGGATGCATAGAA
Organism: Maratus speculifer; assembly: GCA_964019185.1. NCBI lineage: Eukaryota > Metazoa > Arthropoda > Arachnida > Araneae > Salticidae > Maratus > Maratus speculifer. The sequence goes on from OZ025300.1 coordinate 141,605,805, forward strand.
CAATTACAGGTTCAATCAAAAGTATCCCGTTACATTATGGTTAATGGGGAGAAATGTTTCAAATGCATTTTAATGGTGTTACACTCATTTGAACACAAAAAAATGATGTGCATCTATAAAGTACATATTACAATATACATTTTGCATAATCTATGGTGCAAAGAATATTTGTTATTGATTTACAAAGTCACACAAAAGTATTCCATTGCATAATGGTGTACAGAGAACATTGTTTGGTGCGCATTTTAATTGTAATTATTTACAATTTTATGGGATTTATATATGAGAGTGATATTTTTACAACTTCATTATCGTACGAACGCACCTCATTTGCAACGCTTCACGTGCAATTTCCAACTTGTTTTGTTTGCTCTAAATAGAAATGGAGTACACCTGTTGCCACGATTAAAAAAGAGGTATTAAAAGCTACAAAAAAGTAATATTTAAAAAACAAATAAAGATACCGCTTTCAAACAAATTTCATTTAAAAGTACATTTTTCCCTACACGATGGTGTAAAAATTGAAAATATGCAACATCAATAAGTTTAAAAACTTTTAGTAGCAAAAATTGCAATACCGAAATTCATTTAAAAATTGAAAGTGTTGCCATGCGCAAAATGACGTATGCGTTACTCACATATAAGTTTGGCCTTTATAATATAGATGATTGGCGTCAAATTGTATACCTGACGTCCATCTCTATATCAATCATTTTTTACTTTTTCTATTTTGTTTGCAAATATTTTTTGTGACACTTTAATTTTTTCAAACCGGTGTTGAGGTTGGGGATACGTTTTCAAAATATATCTACCATCAAAATCGAAAAAGTAAAAAAGAAGCGATTGTAGAGGTAGATATTAGTTATCTAATTAAAAAAAAATAAAACAAATATTGAAATTCAAACGAGAAATAGATAATAACAACCCAATAGATCTGGCACCAGCTCGCCAGAGTTTATCTTAATATTCGAGACGGATAGATTCAAAATCTCAGCGAAAATTAAAATCGCGAATGTTGAGACTATCTTACCGAGCATAAAAAAGGGGTTATGTTTATAAATACCTTAAAAAATCATTGAAAATTAAAAATTATATTTATTAAACTTTACAAAATAGAAGCTCTAAGTAATTTTTTTGTGAGTTGAATACTGAAAAAAGACTGCTTGGTAAAAGAGAACGTGTTTTTTAATGATTTTTTATATAAAAACAAGTTGTGGCTTCACTTTTTTTTTAAATTTAAGAATTCTTGAGTGACCATACACCAGTGATGAATTGCATTCTATTGCTTTCTCAACAACTTTTTTTGAAGTTTTAATTTTCCACGACAATTTTTGAAAAAAAAAAATCTGTGAATATTTTTTTTTTTCCGTAAAATTTAAGAAAAAAAAAACTACACAAAAATATTCTTTCTAAAAAATATTCATCTCTAAATTTTTGAATACTCAAGTTAAATATTTCAAATGTTATTATTTATTTTTTTGCTTTTCTCTTTCGAGAAAACTAAATCTTTAAATGTTGAAAGATTTCTGTAAAATAAAAAACAAGAAAAAACATTTGAAACGTTCTTCAGCTTTGTTAGAAATTTTTATCATTGAAAATAAATGTGTATTAAAACAAAAGTGAATATTAAAACAAAATGCTGCATCAAAACAAAAAGAAAGAGTTTTTAAATGAAAAATTTTTGCTACTAATGAAATAATTACTTTTAACGTTATTCGGTTAAATACGAATTAAAAAAGACTGTTGTATTGAACATTGTATTTAAAAACTACTACGATTTTGTTTTCATGAGAATAATTAACTTAAAAGTTAAATACATTTTTTTCTTAAAACTGATTACGCTTTGTTTAATTTAAACCAAAAAATGCTACATTTTTTAAAATGACATCAGATTTCCTTGCAGTGAAAAAGCTTCTTTTTCAGTTAATTAGGTGAAAAGTAAATTTTACGCAACTTAAGTTTTAATTGATTTTTTCTACATAATCCCTTTGTATTTCTATTTAATTGAATAATATTTAAAGGAAATATTTCTTAAAAGATAAAATTTAGAGTTTTATATATACATTTTTTATTAATGGTGAAAAAAATGTAAAATGTTCAAAATAATTATGAGCTTAAGTATCCAAAATAAAAAAAAAATATATTCTGCTTGCTGTTGTGTTTATGATAAACTGTAATTTGCATAGAAAAAAGTTTCCAATTAATGTACAGTGTATAATAAATATTTTTTATGCTAAAAATGAATAACCCACGCAGTATACTCGGAAACTCTTATTTGATTTAATATTATAATAGAAATGTTAGATCACTTACAATAAATTATATATAAAGAAAACAAATTAAGTCATATTTTAAGATTTTGAATTTAATTATAATTCACTTTCTAGATATAAGTTAAAATCAGAAGAACTAATTTTTTTTTTTTTTTTTTTTTTGGCGGGGTGGGGGGGCACCGTAATACTTACCCATCATTTATATGTATAACATAAAAAATGAAAATAAAACGCATGTAATCTATTTATAAAATGTTTATTTATAAATTTTTATTATTTTTTAATTCTGATTACAGGGTACTGTGGGCAATTGTGGGCTGAAAATTATAAGGAAAAAACTTGGAAAAATTTGGGACCATTTTTATAAAAACCTTAATTACTCTGCGAGTATGCATGCTATTTGCATAAAAGTGAACACAGTGTATTACAATAAAGCATTCAATCATAATCTAGAATTTGAACGTTTTTCCTACATTAGCTTTGACAGGATTATTCAAAAGAGAATTATTATTTTTTAATTTGTTGACGGTCCCCTATCGAGTTTCGGGAAAAAATCTTCACGGAGATGTATGGCTTATACTATTATATTTATACACTAAGAATTTCGAGATGATTCCTCATGTATTTTTCTAGATATTTAACGAAATGTCTAAAATCGCAAGTGAACGATAATCAAAGGCCAGATAGTGTATAAAAATTATACTTATTTATGATACATTTTGGAGAAAAAGTTTATCCTAATCTATATGCATGGATCTATATAGCGCATAAGGGAAACAGATTCCCCGGGAAATGAATCGAAAGGTATTAAATTATAAACAGAAGTTCTCTTATACGTCCATTAAAAACATTTAAAAATATGTGCTAAAATATTTAATTGCTAAAAAGGATGTCAAATGTTAATCAAATACCTTAATAATTAAAATATCTACCTTTATATCTTAATACCTTAAAATATCTTAATAATTTGACATGTTTCGATTGAATTTACTCAATCATCATCAGAAAAACAAAATATATACAAATAAACACAAAGATGGAAAATGACATTAAACTATTATAAATGAAATTAAAAAATAAATAAATAAAAATCACGCGCGTTATATTTTAATTATGTTTCACGTTGCTTTAAATTATCTAACAATTCAATCCAAATACTTGGGATTTGAAATGAGAAGGAATCATTGCAGACCATTGAGTTTCTAACGTAAATTTCAATAGACTCTCTAATAAAAAGTTGCAAATAAAAATCTGACCTATAAATTAATCTACTTTCATTAAACAAAATATCTTTGATTTCTATTTTATTTATCCTTGATAATGCGGTTTTATCTCTATTAAATTTTATGTCTGCAATGTGTTCTTTACATCTCACTTTGAATTTTCTCTGAGTCATGCCAATGTAATAATTCCTATATGCAACTTCTTTGAGAAATGGAATGATATAAACACCTGATAAAAGAATCGAAAGGTGCCAAATGTTAAACATTTCTATCCTGAATATAATTTTCCCCCATATTATATCTTCCAAATAATTCACCCATTGAATTAAAAATATTTAAAATATCAACAGAAATAATCGATTTAACTAAGAATAAAATTATTCTTTAATAAAATGCCTAGTCTTTCCGATATCTCTCCATAGCATAAAATGCAGACCTAAACACTTCACATTGTGGAAAAAATCTTTCCTTTAATTTGAATGTTTAAATTTATATATAATATATGAATATGTGAATCTGATTTTCCAATTAACAATTTATAGGATGCCGCATGTTGAACTTTAGTACTCTAACTATCGAGACTTGAATTTCCCATATTTTCCTAAAAGGTTCTGCTGTCAAAACTTGTAGATCAGAGGTGATGCTTCTAAAATACATCGCACTAGAATAGAAAACCTTTCTGAATTTTCATGTTTTTCTTTGAATTTCGCTTGACATGAATGAATACAGATTAGGATTCCTTAGAAATGCCCGAAGGAAGGCTACCCCCCCCCACCCTTTAGCCAATAACCTATTCGTAAATAATCAGCGTAACAATAAATTTTACACACAATGTCTAGGATTTTACTATTTTAAGGATATCTTTAATTGGTGCAAAATCCTAGGAGCAATTTTAGTTTACAGAAAACTTTCAGCAGCCTCTCTTTGCAAAGTTTTAAACTTGCAGCAAGTTTAGCAAGACAAAAATTTATAACAAGACTGCAAAAACAAAACTAGCTTAACTCTTGATGTAACAAATTTCTATTAAATTAACAGCAATCAGGTAGAAAATTTAGCTCTGTCATAAATAAAGTACTGCAACATGTTTGCTAATCATAAAGACATTTTAGCTTTGTCTTAAAAAAAAAAAAAAAAAAAAAAAAAAAAAAGCCAACTTATTGCAAATCAATAATATTGTTAAGCCGAGATTTCACTATCTAATTACAACTGTCACAGCAAAGCTCGTTCGCTTCAAGGAATATCAAGAACATTTTATTAGAACTTTAGTAAAGTGATATTAGCCTTATCTAAAGAAAAAAAAAATATATCTGTCTTCAAATATAGAGTCCTGTTTATACGAAATTTCTGATGCTAATACACGAAAAACCTCTAAATTCTTGATGTGTACGAACTCTGTGTAAGTTTAACTCCTTCAGCTTAAACTGGAGTCATTTTAAATATTTGATAAATAAATCGTTTACAAACGAAGTGTCAACCAAATAAAATGTGTGTAAGGGATTCAGTTCCAAAAGAATTAAAAATCATAGGCATTAGGCAATAAAATAAATAAATAAGTATCATTTTATAAGTAAAGGATTTTATAAAATCAAATAATTTTAAGAAAAAAATATTAAAAAATCAGAACTTTCAATATAAATTAAAAATAATCGAATCTGTAAATATAACTGAGTAAATTGAAATAACCTTATAAGAAATTTTAGATGAAATAGGTTGTAAACTATAGATAAAATTTTACTTTACAAAATTTAACATTATTTCAAAAGTTAAAATAAGGAATATTTTTTCTCTGATTCCTAACACAATCAATACATGAAAGTGAGATTTTACAGCGGTAACAATGATGTGTGCGAGTCGCCTTTGAGTAGTATATAATTTTCTGTTTTCTTTTTAGAGGAATTTGTTGCTTTCGTGAATTAAAGACAGTCTTTCGTCACTTTCACTACAAACTCGTCATGCAAGTGGATGGTGGTCTGCCTTACGAAGGATTAGCTGTGACTTTTTCATATCAAGTTTGTCACAGGAAAAAAATATCGAAAACGAATCAAATTTGATGCTAATGTTCATGCTATCTGTGAGTACATTTTAATAGATTCCGACATTGCTGAAAAGTGTTTATGAAATCAATCTATCTGTCTGGCTGTCTGATCGTTATCCAACTATCCTAAATCTGATCAGACTGCACTGCAATTTGAATACATTGTTTAACCATTATAAATAAAGTGTAACATTACAGTTCGTTTACTGGGCACACAAAATAATTTCTTTATATCATTGTATACGGAATAATAAATTTTGATGCATTTGAACGGTATGAGAAAGGTTAAACAGATTGAGATATAGAAAAATCAATGACATGAACTAAATTATGTTGTATGAATAGTCTGAAATAGCCACATTTATTGTTTGGATACAGATATCTAATATAAAAATCCATAATGTTCAGATATATGATAAAAAATTGATGCATTTAAATAATGTTATAATGCTTCAAACATAAAGAAATTAAAAATGATTAATTAAGACATTATATAGCAGGTTTTCTATTATTAAAGTGTACGCAATTAATGTTCAATGAACCAGGTGCCCTGATTAGCACATTTCTAAATAACATTCATTTAACGCTACACAGTGATTCTGATTTTATGCTTTATGAGCAGCTCTTCTTTCTCATTTTTATGTCATTTTAGTCTATTTTTTTAAACAATGTGTACATTTAAAACAATGCGGGAACGTTAGACTTTTAAACATGTTTTCATATTTACAACTTACTAATTCAGGAAATATTATTTTTTATATACAGGTAGTGTTATCTCTTTAAAGGATTCAAATTGCAAAAATCTCAGAAAAAGATCTAAAAATGTTTTAGTGAAATACTTGTAACTCATATTAAAATTAAAACAAAATTAAAAATTTAAATTTCTTTGGTAATCTTATTAAATAACATACAATACATTCTGTGAGTTTTAACCAAGAAATATTGAACATCATAAAAGCAGAGATAAAATATTGAGTTAATTAAATTTTACATTCACGGTACCCATTTCACAGACGATAATAGTATTGCGTTTCCAGGTTTTTTACAAATGTTTAATTAAATCAAGGAAATCAGATTTATTTATTAAATTGTTTCAGCTTTTAAAATGAAAAGACCCCTTTTTCTTGAAAATGATCTCAATAATTTGAAGTGGTACCGAAATGTTTTCTGCTTTAAATAAAACTCATGTACAGAAATATTTTTCTTTCTGACCACCTCGAGTTTTCAAAAGTATTGATTATCTATATCTTTTAAGCTTTATTTTTATTAAACTCATGAATTAAATGAATAGTGACTTGCTTTGATAAAAATGGTAAAGTGTTTTTGTCTCAAAATATAAAGTAATATTTAATTCTACATTCTCAACATATTTAAATTTAATTTAGAAAAAGTTTCAAACAAGAAACAATAAAAGAAAAAAAAAGAAAAAATGCATACAGCAATGATTATGAAAACTTTTAAACAAATTCAGAATGCAATGGCAAAATTTCATCGTTTACTATTTTGAAAGATGATTTTTAAATGAACAATTTGTAATATGCATAAAGCATTTGAAAACCCAATTTCTGATATTTCTTAAAATAATCGAATAAAGGTAATTTTTTCTTCACAGACGTGTATCCTGTATATGATATATTAATATGTATGTATACTACATAATATGCTGAAAGTTAGTCCGTTTAAACGAATAGCATGTTTGAAAAATCCTGCCAATAAATGAATGTTATTTAAAACTTTTGTGCAGCCCTGTATATTATCTACAGAATTTATACATACCAAATAACATTTAAAAAATAATTAAATTGAAAAATGAAAACCATAACTGATATAATATTTCCACTGATTATTATACTTAGCATTATAAAGTTCAATTATTTTAAATTTTCCTCTATCATCAAGCTCTTTTGAATGTCCCTATAAAGGAAACGATAAATCTATGCACACCATACTCTATAATAAGAACTTTGTAATACATACACTTCAGTGATAAACACCAATGTCCAAATTTTTAAAAAGTGTAAAATAAATAAAATGCGCAAATATTGATCATCGTGCCATAGACCGTAATGTAATGTAATATTTTTAGCGCCCCTGCAAAAGAACTGTAAATGTATTTCATTATCTCTACCGAGCATGCTGTAGTAATCCTAATAACATATATCCATTTCATAGCAATCGAAAAATTTGACGTGAAGTAGAGACAGAAGGATTGACAGACGGACTGACAAGCTAAATTCGTAGATAATTTTTATCTTGATTTCCTTGTCTGTATGAACTATTTAATAATTATATCCATAATTAATCTGTAAACAGGAACTTCGCATAATTATGAATAATTTATGAAAAATGTATTTTTATAAAATATATTTCTATAATGTACCATGCAATGCTTTATCAAATGCATTTCTTAAATATAGATTTGACAATTTAAGGAAAATAAAAAGATTATTACAAGAGGTTTCTTATAAAATTTTAAAGCTTATCTGTGTAAATAAATCATGATATGGGTTTATTAAAGGATTCCTATAATCAACAACAGATTCGTTGCAGAATAAAAATACTGATAAAAGATTATAAAAAAACTGTGACAGTGATTAATGAGAATCCTAAGAAAGAATTCGCTCAAAAGATTAAAAAGTGAAAAAAAGTTAAATTCATTTTTTTTCTTTTGTTTTTGTTTAAAAAGATACAAGTATAAATACAAAAATAATATTCAACATTAAAGAAAATAAGTTAACATGTATTATCTGCAGTATAAATGACCCAGTAATGATTAACATCCGATAAAAAATTCAAAGTTTAACTTTAAATTGAAATGAATAATACAGTTATCTTTTGTGAATTATTTTAATTAAGGTACCCTGGGGTAATAACGCCACGTTAAGGTTCAACCATTTTTCACGGCTCAGTTTTAGTTTGTATTTTTTAAACAAATACATGATTTGATACAGCAACTCATTGACTATCTATATAAAAAAATAATCTAACAGATATGTAATCATAAAATGTAATGGCGTGATTTCTTGACCAATGCTATTCGGCGTTATTACCCACCTATATGGGTAATAACGCCATGTGAACAAAACTATGAAATAAGATGGAGTAATTGCATGTAGAATGCCCAATTCTAAAAATACACACTCTACAAACTTAGAAATTGACAAATTGCATTCTAAGCTATTGAAAATGTTCAATCTTTTGTGAAAGTGTAAAAAAAAAAAAAATAAAGTTGTGGTGTGTGTAGGGGGGGATGAGGCAAAAGAATATCAGACCGTGAGCTTCTTTTTGCTTAAAAAGGACCGCTTAAATAGAATTATTAGAAAAATTGCACAGTTTTAACTGTGTTTATTTGAATCAGTATTTAGGATGTAGCTCAGCCACTGTAGGGAATCAACCGGGATATTAATGCCAAAGATTGGCGTTATTACCCCGTTATAGTTATTGCGCTGTACATTTTAAATTACAAATTATCTCGAGAAGACATCCAAAATCTTCAACAACATTTTGAAAGGCCATGAAATGTACTACAAATTTATGTAATTAACAAAGTATTTCCGGATAAAAGAAATAGTCTTCACATCACAAAACGTATCTCGCAAATTTTAGATCAAGCGTTAATTTTAGTTGCTTGTAAAAACAATAAGACCTAAAAACGAAACAAATTAACTTAAAGCTGTTTTTTGCAATTTATATGACTCAAAACCCTTCTGCGCAGAGCACATGGGTGTCATTTACCAGATTATTTGATAATTATGCAAAATATTAGCACTTGGCGTTATTACCCCGCCTGGCGTTATTACCCCAGGGTCCCTTATTAAAATGTATTTTATTAATTATAAGTCTCAAATAAAAATAACATTGTTGTTTTATTTTTAGCGGAATATCTTTTGTTCAGAATATAAAAAATTAAAAAGTATATTTGATTTAAATATTGAATATTTTCAATCGACCGCAATATTAGAGAATTGTTATTCATGTAAAATTAAATTTATTGTAATATGTCATTATACCATTTATAAATACACATGGAAATATATAAAAAATAAAGTAATACAGATGAAAATATCTATATACGTATTCATTTATGTGCGTGTGTAATTTAAAGTAATGTTCATATCAATAAATTCCTTATACAACTGGATAATAATTCATGTATAAAGATATTTAAAAAATTCATACTATCTACGTAATCATAATTTTTTAAAAAAATGTGACAATTATAAGTGAACTATTCAGTGAAGAACCATTTTATATTATTTAGTGTGAATTCGCATGTTTTTTAAAGGGCAATTTCAGTTTTTTATTCATTTTATTCCAAGATCTTCCGCGCGCTGGGATAATTTTTACTCATAATGTTCTGAAGCTCCCTTTTCCAGAACTCTTAGCGGAATTACTCCAATTGAACTTTCACGTGTGCCGTTAACATTTCTCTTTGGCCAGACACGCGCGATGTCGTCATTTGATTTACTGCGAGGTTGTCACAAAAATTAGCTGCAGTTGGTTCTCCGAATAATTTGTTTGATTTTCCAGCTACTAACATCTCATACTGCTTGGTAGTTTTCTTATAACGGTAGCTTTTTCTTTATAATTTCTTCTAAAACCAACTATGATTCGTAAAACCAAGACCTGGGCTAAATAATGAATGGTGGTAACTGCTTTAGATGACACGTTGCTAATAAAAGTATAAAAGCTAAAGAAGATGCCTTATTTTTACATGGGGACATTTTTAGTTAACTTTTATGTTTAATTGCTAATGATCTGCACTAAATTCGGAAAAGTGTTGGGTGTTCATCGAATTAAATGAGTTCCTGCATGACTGAAAGGAGTTACAATGCATTTGATTGAATGCTTAGATGTCTTATGTGCCACAATACAACATATATTGGTTTAAATATATATTTTTTACATCTGTAATATATAGCAAATTACGAACTTTTCATAAATATTGTTAATTGTCTAATATATAATTATTAATCATACGAACTTACAATTTAAAATATTATTTTCTTGGACATCTCCAGCTTTTTTTTTTATTTTACAAAATTTACAAACTTTATTTTAGAAATAACGTTGCAAACTCTTCAAATATAAATAAAAATTTTGCATGAAGAAATAATCCAGTATTGCTATATTTTTATGAATTATGTGAACAATTTATGTTAACTGCTATCATGTGAGACAGCAGCAGAAAATAATAATGTAATGGTCATGCCGAATGTTGCATTAATATTAACTTTCGTGAATGTTTTGAGAATGGTATGGGAGGCGGTAATATATCTATATTAAATAAATATTAGTATTAGTATTTATAAACATATACATTGACAGAAATATATTTATATATGTATTTTTCAAATCCGCGATAAATGGCAGAATATACAATCTGGCTTTGTGTAAATGTACTATTATTATCCAGGTAAAAAATAAAAGTTTTTTTTGTCAGTTTAATTATTAAGAAAATGGTTGTCTGAGTCGGTCGAGAACAGAGATGTCTGAAACCTTATGATGTCCGGATTTTATTCGATTTTTCATTGGTCCCCGTTTAATGTCAAACAATGGAATTTTTAAGTTGCACTATAGAATAAATAAATAAATAAATAAATAAATAAATAAGTAAAATAAAAAATTACAAAAAATTAATAACTCAAAAATAAATTAAGATTGCAAAAAAATTGCATTTGCAAATGTATTTTCCTCTTATATAAAGTTTAAAAATTGAAGATATGCAATCTTTAGAAGTGATTCTTAAACAGAAATTTATTTTTTTTATTTATGATTTGTCCAGCAACTTTAATGTTTAATCCATGGCGTACATAATAAATGACTCTGTTTTTACGGAAGCCACGTTTTCGTCAATATAAAAATAATGTTTATTATTATTATTATTTTACATACATAATTTATTTAAAAATATAAAATTTTACTCTTTGAAAATATCGTTTTCTAAATGGTTGTTGTAATTTATTAAATTATATATATATATTTTTTTCTTTTAAGTAAAATAAAAAATGCATCTACTTCAACAGCGCGAAATTTTTGTCTTATTTAAGGTGAAATTGTCTTGAAAGAAATACTTGTACCAAAAAAATTCTGGTATTGATATTTTAGTTTCCTACGAACCTTAACAATTTTCATAAACATTGTTAACCCGTCAGTAGTCGCGTGTCGGTCTTTTCGCCGCCCGTATAACTTATCTGCTCCTAACTTGTATCAGAATACAAATACAACGGAGATCTACCATGTAGCTGACTTTGAAGGTTTCTCGAACACCTTAGTGAAGTAACAGGACACCTCTGTTTTTCTTTCAGGTACATTTTTAGAAACAAAGTTGAAATTGGCGAAAAAGTCTACGTAACAATCACTAATGTCAGTTCATTTTTACTTTTTCGAATTACTCCATATCTCATGAATAAAATGCATAATTTAAGAAAACTGCAAATTTATATATTCATTGAAATGTTATCTTCATATATTAGGTGAAAAATATTTCTTATTTTACATATTTGGTATGCAGGGGGCCAGCGGCGAAAAGACCGAGCGCGACTAATGACGTTGTGGAAAAAGTCGCGACTACTCGCGGGTTAATTGTCTAATATGTAGATAATTATAATGCATATGCTCTTATCCCTAAAAATCAATTTTGGGCTATTTCCAGCTTTTTTTTCAAATTTTGCAAAATTTATTATAGAATTAATAAGCAAAACTGTTCAAATGATAAAAATTCTGCATGAAAAAATAACGCAGTATCGCCTGCTGCTGAGATTTCTGCGAACAATAAGTCTGCGAACTATTGTAAGGCAGCAGCTATAATGAAGAGTCTGTAGTAATGCCACCAGTTTCATTAGTGTTACCTTTTGTGAATGTTCCGGACGTGCGATCCTACTATATAAAATGTTAAATGTATATTACAAATTATTTCGCAAATATTAAATGAAGAACGTTTGTTGGTTGAAAAAAATCACGTATAATCTCTAGTAAAAAACTAGATCGATAATATACTTACTTTCGCTTTCCGCACAAACAAATCAAAACACATCCGTAAACACATTTTTCAAGTTTTAATTCTAACTTATTCACTTGGGCATTGCTCCGCTGCTTCTTGTCGCGAGGACGTTTGTCGCACGTGCTTCGTTCTTCTCATACAGGGAATTTCGGCGGAAAAAATTTTATTTTGTTATATTTTCTGTCTATATTTCCTTACCTGCAATCTGTCGTGTTCAGTTACCTTATGCGGCCCTCACATGGGATTTTGTATAAGTACCACCCGCTTTAGTGATTCTGGCAGCTTCCGTTCTGATTGAATTTTGTAATTTTTTTTACGCAGTAATAAAGGCAACCAGAAAGAATATTTTGCTTAGCAGACTTGGTTTCTTTGTCTAAGTGATTTTACTTAGGGGAAAAAAACATTACTAAAACATTATAGCTAAACACTGAAATGCAACTCAAAGTGTTTTTTTTTTTTTTTTTTTTTTTTTTTTTTAATGTTAATAATCATATTACGTCAATTTAAATGTAATGGATGAAACTAAAGAACAGAAAACCGTTATTCGTGTTATTATTGACATACTGACATTGAATAACTGATTGATTTATTAATTTAAAACATTTATCGCACTGCATTTTAATTAAATTTATTAACAAAATGTTCTTGCAATTATCAGTGTATTCGAATTCCTTTATTATTTTGAGAACTCCCAAAATAAGATAAAATTTTGTGTAATTTACCATTTATTATATCTCGAAAATAATGATTACATGACATAAAAGGACAGTGTTAATTAAAATTCATTTTCATGTATGTAAGCATTTTGATTAAATTTTAAATAATTACTATGCAGTAAGCACTTTTAGGGGGATCATTTTGATAGTTACTCAAGTTGAAATTCTGTAATGTCTTTCCATTTTTAAAATAGCAAGAGTATAAGTAATATTAGGGTTTATGGCTTAGTAAGTGAAAAGATTATAATGATATCTGTTACAGCTAAAATGGATCTTGTTTGTATTAACAAAAGATAACGTTAAAAGTATTAACTTAACACTGAATAAAATTATATAGTTATTTAATAAAATCAATCATAGCAATTTAAACAGATAAATGTATTCGTAAATATTTTATAACATATTTGAATAAGTTTAATGAATAATGCTTTAATACTCTATTTAATAAGTACATTCTATTTATTATGCTACTGTATCTCAACAATTATCTATAATTAGTTTAAGTTAAACACTATGTAAATCACAAATTGTTATAAAACATTTAATTATGATACATATTTTGCATCAGTTTTTTCTTATGGGTCATTTCAGTAAACTTAAAAATTTATTCCTAAATTTTATGAAATAACTAAAATTTTCAAAATATTTAAATAAATGTTAATAAACATATTACGCGAATTCTAATGGATTATAGATAAAACTAATGAATAGAAAATTCTTTGTAATGTTATTATTAACATTAAATAACATATTTTTATTAATTATCTACAATTATTGCGCCATATTTTAATTAAGTTTATTAACATAAAATTTTAGCAAATAACAACTTATTTGATAGAAATAACAACTTATTCCTTCCTTTAAAAATTCCTAGAGTAAGGCAGAATATTATGTAATTTACGATTTGCTTTATCCTTAAAATGATTATTACATGTCATAAACGTACAGTGATAAATAAAATTCATTTTCAGGAATGCGAGCATTTCAATTAAGTTTTAAATTATAATTATTGTGAATTAAGCAATTTAAAGAAGCTAACTTTGACAGCTATTCAGGTTGAATTTTCTATTTTCTCTCAATTAGGAAGATAGAATGTGCATAATTATAATATTCACAATAAATTTCATTTTCAGGAATGTCAGCATTTTAATTCAGTTTTTAATAATAATTATTGTGAATTAAGCCCTTTAAAGAAGATAACTTTGAAAGCTATTCAAGTTGAATTTTTGTATTTTCTCTCAATTATGAAGATAGAATGTACATAAGTATAAAATTCACAATAAAACTCTTTTTCAGGGTTATCAGAATTTTAATTAAATTTTAAATAATAATTTTTGTGAATTAAGCACTTTAACGAAGATAACTTTGACAGCTATTCAAATTGGAATTTTGTATTTTCTCTCAATTATGAAGATAGAATGTGCACAAGTGTTGTTAGGGTTTATGGCTTAGTAAGAGGAAGTTTTATAATGGTAGGTGTTAATCCCTTAACTGGTTAATTCTTTTGCGTTCAATAAATTGAAAATAGCGGACTCACACCATTATTATTTAAATAAAATATTTTTTATTTAGTCTAAACTTTTCCTGGATGTAAATTTGCTCGGCATCTAAGAAGTCCAAGTAACATACTACATTGTTCCATTGTTGTTCCTTTCAATAGTATGAAAATTTTCTTAAAAATAAATAGCGAAATCAAAAAGCTTTAAATGATGAATTAAGCAAAATTGTCTTGCCCGAACGGCGTTCGGGCAAACCAGTTAAGGAGGTTAAAGCTAAAATGGATCTCGATTGTATTAACAAAACATAATGTTAAACTTATTAACTTAACACTGAAAAAATTATAAAGGTTTTTAATAAAAACAATCATATCAATATAAAACCGTAATAGCATTTTAAGCAGTTATTTTATATTTGATTTTAATAAGTTTTTAATTTGTTTTATTAACTTTAATTTGAAAATGAAATTTTTTGTTTGTAATGTTATCTAATGCACATTCAGTTAAAACGTTTTTTTAAGCTTTGAGAATTTAGTTTTAAATTCAGGCATTTTTACCAAAAAAATAATAATAATCATTATTAATTTTGACAAAACAATTCACTGTAACGCTTACTGTTATTTTGCAGAATTAAAGCCGTTTACGTTTAACAATGTGTAAACCATACATTGCAATAACAAACTGTCTTATAATAGACTTATTGCGTAGTATATTTTAAGTTTTTTGTTTGTCATTTTTAATAATCATCAAACTCACTATTTCCTAAATTTTATAAAATATCTAAACCTTTCAAAATGTTTAAATAAATGTTTATAAACATGTTAGGCCAACTCCCCTAAAAGATCTTTAAAAAAAATCTGCAGTCAATTTTATAGTCGTCTTAAAAAATTCGGCAGATATTATTAAGATAAAATTAAATCTGAAAAATTACTTCACCCTTCTTTATAATATCTGAAAAATGTGGCGATTTCTTAAGATAATTTTATTCAATTTTAATAGATAAAAACAAATAACAGAAAATTCATTGACATGTTATTATCGACATTGAATAACTTATTGTTTTATTAATTTAGGATAATTATTGCACCGCATTGTAATGGTATTTATTAATAGGATATTCTAGCAATTAACAATGTATTCGAATTCCTTTATGCTTTGAGAATTCTTAAAGCAAGCCAGAATGGTGTGTAATTTAGCAAATGCTATATCACGAAAATGATGATTACATGCCAAAAAAGGACAGTGTTCATGAAAATTCATTTTCATGAATGTCAGCATTAAAATTAAATTTTAAATAATAATTATTATGCATTAAGGATTTTGAGAAGGATTACTTTGATAGCTTTTCTAGGATTACTTTGTTCAAATTTAAATTCTGTAATTTAAGTTTAAATTCTTTCAATTATGAAACTAGCAGGAGTATATGTAATATTTCAGTTTTTGACGACTTAGTAAGTATATCTTTACAACGATGTATGTTACAGCTAAAATGGATCTTGGTTGCATTGGCAAAAGTTATTTCAGTATCATTTATAAAAGTTAAAATTATTAACTTAACACTGAATAAAACTATAAAGGCATTTAATGAAATCCATCACAAAGCAGTTTAAACCCCTAAAGTTTTTTAAGAAGTTTATATTATATTTAAGTAAGTTTAATAAATAATATTTAAAACTTATTTTCATAACAATATTCTGTGTATTATGATTTTTCCCCCGGAATGTTCTACATTTAGTGTCTTAATTTGCATTGTTAAATTATTTTGAATATTTTTGATATAATCTAATATTTGTAATAATCCAATCACTTTTATTTATTGTTACGCTGAGACATTAAGACGTCATTGTTGCGTTTTTAGGTAGATTTCTTATGAAATACTACCTATTGCGATCGCTCGCATGTTGGAATTTCTAAAAATTTTTTGCAGATCTACGCCGATCATGACGTCTAGACTCCAAAACTTCCATGAGTAAAAAAGATTATATATACATAGCTGCCAACTTTCAACTAATCTTCCGTAATACCTGGATTAGTTTGATCCAGGTTAATGTCATTTCAAACCAGAAAATATATTTCGTGAATCTTTATTTATTTAATTTCAGGATAGTTACTAGAACATACTTAATTTCATTTCTTTGAAAAAATTTAGGTTCGAAACTCATTAAACCAGAGTCAACTTAACGCATGTATTACGGATAATCGATGTCAGGTTCGCACCTATGTATATCTTATACTATAATGCGAGCAAAAATTGTGTGTGTGTGTGGGGGGGGGGGGGGGTAAATTTTATCTCAAAAACGGCTCTAACGATTTTCGCAAAAATTTGGATTTTACCATTTTCGGGCACGAGAAGACCATTGGGCTAGGTCACATGTTCGAGAAAATTCGATTATTGGGTCATTTTGGGTCATAATGGGTCAGGATCAAGCTACTTATATCTAGATAACGGCTGGATCGATTTTAAGGAAATTTTCTATCCTATCATTTTTTGGCACGAGAAAACTATTGGGCTGGGTCACATGTTCGAAAAATTTCGATTAGTGGGTCATTTTTGGGTCATTATGGGTCAAGCCATTTTTATCTAAAAAACGGCTCTAACGATTTCGACCAAATTTTATATTTTATCGTTTTGGATTACAAGAAGACCATTGGATTAGGTAACATGTTCGAGAAAATTCGGTTAGTGGGTCATTTTTTGGGTCATTGTGGGTCATGCTATTTTTATCTAGAGATTTTCTCACGCAATTTTGACTAAAAATTGCATTCTATGGTTTTCGGGCACGAGAAAAACATTGGGCTGGGTTACATGTTCGAAAATTTTTTTTAATGGGTCATATTGGGTCATTAAGTGTCTGGGTCAAGCTATTTATATTTAAAGAACCGCAGAATCAATTTCATCGAAATTTTGCCTGTAATAGTTTTTTGACACGAGAGAGCTAATGGGGTAAGTCACACGATCGAGATATTCCGATTATAAGAGTCATTTGTGGGTCATGATGGGTCATAATGGGTCAAGGTCAAGCTATAGCTGAAGAACAGGTGGATCGATTTTAACGAAATTTTGTATACAACATTTCTTTGGCACGAGAAAACTATTGGGCTAGGTCTCAGTTCGAAAAATTTCGATTACTGGGTCATTTTGGGTCATAAAAGGTCTGGGTCAAGCTATTTATATATAAAGTACGACAGTATCAAATTTAATGAAATTTTGTATGTAAGTTTTTTGACACGAGAAAATTAATCGGCTATCTCACATGTTTGAGAGATTTCGATTATAAGAGTCATTTATGGGTCATGATGGGTCATAACGGGTCATGTCAAGCTATATCTAAAGAACATGTGGATCAATTTCAACGAAATTTTGTATACAACATTTTTTGGCACGAGAAAATCATTGGGCTAGGTGACATGACCGAGAAATTTCGATTAATGGGTCATTTTGGGTCATAAAGGGTGTGGGTCAAGTTATTTATATTTAAAGAACGGCAGGATCGAGTTTAACGAAATTTTGAGTGTAACAATATTTGTACACGAGAAAACTAATGGGCTAAGTCACATGTTCGAGAGATTTCGATTATAAGGGTCATTTGTGGGTCATGATGTGTCATGGCCAAGCTATAGCTAAAGAACGGGTGAATCGATTTTAACGAAATTTTGTATAAAGCATGTTTTTGGCACGAGAAAATCATTGGGCTATGTCACATGTTCGAGAAATTTCGATCAGCGGGTCAATTTTGGGTTATTCTAATTTTATCTAGACAATGTCTCGCGCAAATTTGACTAAATTTTGTATTCTATCGTTTTCGGACACAAGAAAATCATTGGGTTAGGTCAGATGTTTGAGAAAACTCGATTAATGAGTCATTTTGGGTCATAATGGGTCAAGGTCAAACTATTTATACCTAAAAATTGGCTCAATCGATTTTATCTAAATTTTGTATTTAACGTTTTTCGGCACGCAAAAATTAATGAATTAAGTCACATTTTCGAGAGATTTCGATATAATGGTCATTTGTGGGTCATACTAATTTTATCTAGAAAATTGTTCTCACCATTTTGAGTATATTTTCTATTATATCGTTTTAGGGCAAAAGAAAACCATTGAGATAGGACACATGCACGTAACAATTCAATTAGTGGGTCGTTATAGGTCTTAATGGGTTCGGGTCATTCTAATTATGTATAACAACGACTCAATCAATTTTACCTAAATTTTGCAACGGAACGACTTTTGTCAGAAGAACACTATTGAGCTGAGTTGCATATTAAACAAAATTATATTAGTTTGTCATATCGCTTCATTGCTGAAGGCTGTCAAGCTAATTTTACTTAAGAAATGGCTTAAACGATTTTGATTCATTTTATACTCTACTGTTTTTGATTACCTGAAGACCATTGAGCTAAGTCACATGTTTCATCATATGTGATTAGTGGATCATTTGGGTAATAAGGGTCAGGATCATGAGACTATGGCAAAAGCCAATAAGTTGGCGATATTTGACAAAATACTGGCGAAATTTGGCCGAAAAATCGACTATTAAGGTTACGAAACCAAAACACATATTTGACGCCAAATGAAAGAATGTGTCCGAATTTGGTTATATCTGGCAAAAAATATTGTCTTTCAGAATGTGAGGAAATTTCTTATACATTCTTAATAGTCTTCGAGATGCATAGTTAAACTAACCAGAGTCGAGCTAAAAAAGTGATTTGGATTGATGTCCTTTCGTTGTAAATTTTAAAATAAAGTAAAATTTATGAACATGTGCATACAAACATAGTTTTCGTATTGATTGTTTTTGTAAATAATACTATTATTAATAGCATGTTTTACAGTAATAATACTATATCGAGTTGAACACAAAGTTAATTTTGACCGAGCTGAGCTCGGTCACCCCTGCTAGTATATATATATCGGAGTATATCACTTATTTTAAGGACATGATAACTTCTTCAATTCTTCTCAATTCTCTTTCAAACTGATACATAAAATCAAGGGGCATAAAATCTCGGCGAACTTCGTTAATGGGCAAAATCGGACCAAGGGGGCGGAAATAGGGAGGGTTTTTGTGAAAACTGATAAAACGCCATAACTTCTTAAATAAAATAGATATCGAATCAGTTTAAAGTTTTTTCTACATCTAAGAAATAGGTCAAACGTTTATGCATGACAAATATGCTATAAAATTAAAAATGGGCTCAAGAGACGAAAAAAACAGGGTTTTGGTGAGAAAAAATTTCATAACTTCGTCAATTCTCACGATATCAAATCCAACTAAATTTTTTATAAATGTTCTCAAATTTATCTAAAATTTTTGCATTTACAAGTTTTTGACAGGAAAAACGTTTACCGCTGAAAGAAAAATAAAAACATAAAGAAAAAGGGGGGGGGGGTGGAAAAAGAAAAAAATCCATAACTTATTCAATTCTTTAGCTATCAAATCTAAATAAATTTATTTTACATTTTCTCAATAATATCTACAACTTTTATATTAACTTTTATTATTAAGTTATTTATAGAACCAATTCTTATAGCAAAAATAAATTAAACAAAAATAGGAGTTGGAGAAAAAACTTAAATGCAAACTGCTTATATTCTGACTCATTTTTAAATTCATTATTGATTTTAAACGCATCCAAATGACAGATCCTCTTATTTAGAAAGTATAAAATGTGACGTATTGGCCAGTTTCTCTATAAAGACAGAATACATTTCAAAAAAAGCTTCCAAAGAAGGCACTTTGAACTGAATTTCACTAAGCAATTCTGATTAAAAATTTAGGAAGTACTCAGATAACAAATTGCTAATTTTATGACTCATTTTTAAAGCCATATTTGCTCTCCAATGCATCCAATTGACAGGTTCTCTTATTTAGAAACAATATAATGTGCCGTATTCGTCAGTTTTTCGATAAAGGCAGAATATATTTCAAAAAATGCTGTCAAATTAGCCATTTTGAACAAAATTCCCCAAAGCGATCGTGTTTGAAGATTGAGGATGCATTCAAATAACAAATTGTTTATTTTATGACTCATTTTTAAACCATTTTTTGCTCTCAAATGCATTCAGTTGGCAGTTTTACTTATTTAAGAACTATATAATTTACCTTATTCTTCAATTTTTTCATAAAGTCACAATATATTTCAAAAAATGCTGTCAAAGTGGGCATTTGAGCCAAATTTAGCTTAAGATGATTCTAATAAAACCGGCTCTTACAGAGAAATGAAATTAAAATTTCTTCAGAAGAAGCCAAATAAAGTTGTTAAACAGAGTTTTTCACTATTTGCATTTTATTTTTTGTTATTGAAATGAGCACTTAAGGAAATCTACCTCCGCCTATAGGTCAAGCCGACAGGGATTTTTTCTATGTTCACAATAATTTCACAACATTTCGACAGACATATTCTTTCCATTAGTTATAATTATTATTATTATTTAGTTTTAATATATAATTTTGCGCATTATTAATCAAATACACACTAGAAAAATATATTAAAATCATTTGAAAAATAAATCACGGAATACATGTAATATGCATATGAAAAAACTGTTGTCTTAAATGGATACATATCACAGTCATACAACAAGAGATGTCGTACAAACATTAACATTAAAAAGAGAAACTTGACGAAAGATTTTTTTTAAACATTTTATTTACTTTATAGTTATTATAATGTGTTTTTTACGCGTATACTTATTACAATGTGATTATCTCAATAATAAAAACTTCAATCATGTAATTTATATTGGAACATTAGTTTTTTACTATGTGTATTATATTTATTACTTTATAACGAAGTAAGAATAGCATTTGTTATAATTATGTATTTCTACAAAAACATAAAAAATGGCGTATTATAATATGATTAGACAGTATACATCTAAATGTGTTTTAAATCTGAAGTAAACTAGAAATGATGAGGACAGTTTATAGAATTTTTTTATAGGTGTTGACAGACAGTATATTTCAAAAAAATTTCATTGTTTATAGACGGTATATTCAATTATCTTATAAGAATGTATATAAAATAAAAAAAACCTAAAAAACATTTCAACACAGATATTAAAATGTCAAATACAAGTGTTTCGTAGTTTTGTTTCATTGTATTATTGATATAAAAACTTTTACCCTCGATAAATCCAGTTAAATTCGATTTATTTCACTTATTTCTATTTTTTTTCCTTTTTCTTTTTCGAAACCTCTTGCCTTCTCCTGTTTCAATGAGGTGATAAACGGATACTGTTTACGCTTAAGCAGATTTAAGAAACACGCTTCATACATCACAATTTCAAATAAATCTTTTCAATTATTACGTATAAAAAGTAAGAAACCTGGAGAAAATTGCAAGAATAAAATTCAGAAAAAAATCGTAGCAATTCTGTTTAGGGAAAAAAACTTATTTTCAGAAAAAAAATAGCATTGGAATACAACATTGTCATTTGTTTTCATTTTAAAGTAACGCAATTTTTTATTAAAGCAGGTATGTAAGAACAGTGCATAAGTGATATACAGGCTATTCTATAAAGGACGCCCAATTTTAAAATTAAATAACTAATTAGTTATATTAAAAAAATGTGACATATTTAGTTTTTCACCAAATTTAGTAAAAAATGTCAAGTTTATTTCTTCTATCCTAAATGTCAAGAAACAACATAACAGTACACGATATTTCAAAAGAATAAATTATTTATTCCTTCAGATCTATACTAATAAAAGTGGCTGTCCGTGTGTCTGCGATACCTAGCGAAATCTGCGGGCATGTATGAGGCTCAAAAATATTTTAGAGCAGCCCGACGACTCTCCTGATGCCCTGATATTCAGAATTTCGAAATTCTAATTATTAACTGAGTAATTAATTAACATTCGGAACTCTCATCAAAAATACGCCATTTTTTTCTCTTCCCTCCCCCCAGCGTTTACTTTCGGTTTGTTGGTTCATCGTTCATTAAAAATACGCTTCCAGTTGGGTTTTCGGTTGCTTTCGGTTGGTTAATTGTATTAAACTTTCTCAGAAACAGTTAAAAAAGCTGAGACAGCTGAGAATTAAATAAACGAATTTGAATGCTTGATATTTAAAAATGAATTGTTCTTCATCTAAACTGTAAATTTTTGTACGGAGTCTAAACGCTTGCTTTGAATACGTTTTTAATAATAATAAACGATTAAGAGAATAGGTTACCTTCAAATTACGTCAGAACATAGCAGCGAGCTTGAAAACCTGGAAAGATGTTGTTAAACTTTCTGTTGGTGTCTTTCGGTTTTTTTTTACTCTTATTGGCTGAGCGATAATAACTGCTGAGTTGAAACTGATCTATTTTAACAGAAGACGAATGCTTTTTAAATGTTAAGTAAAAGATCAGAAAAGATCTTACTGGCTCTTTATACCTAAAAAATGAAGATTAGCAAAAATAATTCCTTTCATTCGAATGCTTTCTGTTGCTATAGCGAGTAGCAATATTTAAATATTAATTAAATTCTCATTTTCAATACTATTAATTACAGGGTAGAACCCGTCGAATTTCTACGAAATAATATGTTTTAAGTAGGAACTGTTTCATTGATTTAGAATAAACCTACAAAATCAGTTACAATAAAAAATACACCCTATATTGGTAAGTCTAACTCTTAAACAAATTATGTTTAACTTAAAGTTAACAAAATGCTTTTTCTATAAAAACTCAGTTGTAAAAATATTTAAAATTAAACTTTAAACGTATATGTAAGCAAATTAATTTAATAAAGATCTATTATTATGATAAAGTTGTCAAAAAAGGCTCTTATGCTTGGTATTTCAAAATGAAAAGTAGTAAAATTTACTCCACTTTACTAAATCATAGTGTTTTTCCCCGTGAAATCGAAATCCGATATCATTTTCACCATCTCAAAATTTACCTGTGCTCCACTCATACCTCTTTTTTTTTAAATTTGGTAATTTAATTTGATCATTTCAAAATCATTTTAATTTGAATCTTGAAGTTTTAATTGCTATTATGTGGAAACAGATATTACACAATTAATATTCCTTTATACGCAATAGAAATTTTCGAAATAATATGCATGCAATGAATACGATAGAAAATATTTCTGTGACCTCACATAAGGTAAAATGGCCATTTTTATTGTCTCCAATTCGAATTATTGCCAAAATCTCTCTTATTTGCTTGTCTAACTCAGCGAATGAATTCACCCAGTTGAAAATCATCAAGTTCTGTAACATAAATCGCTATTTTTTAGACTAAAACTTCTGACTCCATGACGTTTTTCCATAGAGTAAAAAAAAAGATTGGAAATGAAGTACAGTCTCTGAGAGTGACGCCAAAAATGTAACCCTAAAATGCGCTAGATTAAGTCCAAATGATAACGCACATTATATTACAAACCGATTTTATGGCACACTGCATCTCCATCTACCTTTTTTCCTCCATGTCTTTTTCCCCTTTACTTTTAATAGAAATGGAATACTTCTGTTGCCACAATTGTAAAAACTGTATTAAAAACTACAAAAAAATTGATATCTCTAAAACAAATAAAGATACAGTTTTCAAACAAAATGCATTAAAAAACAAACTTTTTTCTCTATATGATGGTATAAAAATTGAAAATGCGTGGTGTTTAGAAATATAAAATTTGCAGAACCAAAAATAGCAAAACCGAATTGCATGTGAAAGTGTTGCCATTCGCAAAATGACGTATGCGTTACGCTCAGATACGTTTGGCCTTTATAATATAGATATACTTTTTTTTAATCTCAGAAGTGTTTTTAAGCACTCATCAACAACTTTAAAAAGTGATTATTTGCATTCAGTGTGTCTGTCCCTCTGTCTACGGTTTAGCTCCCGTAAATATAATCCCGTTCATGCACTCTGATTTTTGCAATTAACAAAGCTTATTTAACGTAATCGTAGTGAAAATAGGCAATTTATATCCGTTTTAATACATTTGAAATAGCGTAATGTAATTAAAATGATCTCCAAACGATTTTTCTTCATATATCATAATATAATTGTTTTCTTTTGAGTGCCCATGTAAATGAACCATTATTCGTACATACTTCATATGTAATGCCAAACATGCTTTAGTGAACTTAAAACAGATAGGTAACAATTACAGTTAGGTTACGGTTAGGATTTTATGCATGGGATGAACATTACTCATATTTTAATTTAAAATGTTCTTAATTTTTGTACTATGGTTCTGAAAATACAATACTATATACTAACCATTTACCTAATCATCGAGTATCGACTTTAATCTTTAAAATAGTCAGATTTAGGAGTGATGTAATTTGTTTCAAAATCAAAATATTTCACTTAGGATTTCGATGTGAAAAAAAATAAATAATTATGTGATTTAATAGTGATTTTAAGGATAAAAGTCAACATTTTAAAAACAAAAATCACGCAATCGATGGACACATTTTCCGTTCCCCGTTTCCAATTAAGTCATTTTAGATATTTGTAACGCTAAATATTAGTTGTTGTTTTTTTTAACCATTTTTTCGCACAGTTAGCGGCCACGTATTACAGACAACCTAATTCAACGTATTTCGATTTAGAGATAAAATACAAAAAATCAGGTTCGTTTTACATTTTTACTTAGGACACGGGCATCACTGGGCGGGTCAGCTAGTATTTTATAAAACTTGTTTGGTGCAAAAATATTCATTTCATAAGCGAACTAAAAATAATATTGTATCCAACTGGAAAGCCGGTTTGGACTCTGCTTTCAATATAAAAACGTAAAAGTAAAACATTTTTACTTTAGGTAATCACAAAACGTTCGTCATTAAGTAAAGAAAGCAAAACCATACAGAATTTCTGGTGCGAATCTAGAATTTAGGATTTAAAAGATTTAACAAAGAGGCCACAACAGTTATGCCAGATTGTCGAAAGCCAAAATCCCCAAAATTTCTGAAATTTTAGCCAAATCAAGGCTTTTTTACAGAAAAAGTCCCCAACGCAAATTCTTCTTAAAAAGCCAAGTTCTCAATTTTTTTATTTTTCTGTTATAGATTTTTTAAAACAAATTTAAACTCAATTTTTTCCCCAAATCAAGCATTTTTTTTTAAATTCCCCATTTATAAAAAACTAACTAAATAAATAAATAAAAAGTAAAATAAATAAATATTACAAGTCTTCAGTTGCAAATATCTCTACTCACATTCCATGAAACACAAATTAGCCATCATAAAACAATAATAAAAAATGTATAAATTTGTTTTTATTTTTGTTGTATAAATCTATACTATTAAATGAAATGTATTTTTGAGCTTGTGTTTCTGCCCACTATGACAGAAAAATGAGCTTCACTTGTTTTTTTTTAAATTCAGGTGGGGTATAATCCAAGGCGGATTGTAATGAATCTGTAGTACATGTAGGCAGTGAGCGATTTTATACATGTTATTTGTGTATTTTATTTTCGTATTCCAAATCAAAATCGAATTCGAGGCAAATCCAACATAGGCAAATGTCTGAAAATAAAAATTGAATTTGTAACAAAAATTCCCCATGTTTTCCCCCAAAATTTTCATAGTCCCCAAACTTGTCCCCAAAAAATTCCCCTGGAGGATCAAAATTTCCCAAAATGGGGACAAAATCCCCAATCTGGCAACACAGGGCCACAATGGTACTAAAAGGGCTATATCGTAATTAATTGACATAGATCAATCGTAATGTTTTCGATATCTACAATTTAATTAATTTTCTTTTTAAATGTTTTCGGGTTTTATTTGATTTTTTTTCTTTTGTATAGTTTGGTTTAGAAAGAGTAACATATATTTCTTTTACTCATTTCACAAGCATTATTGGTTGCAAAAAAGAACAATTTATTTAAAAGAATGATGACTTTTTCATATGCATCTTTTCAGCATTCTTGTTATTGAAAGACTGTAGGAAAAAATTTCATTTCGGATTTCTTTTTTCAATTCCAATATAATATTATAGTAGTACATTTGATAATTCTAAATTATCAAATGTACAAAATAAATAATTTTTAAAATACAATTTAAGGCACCTAGACATTTTTAAGAGGCAATTTTCGATCAAAATATAGATTTTTCATTTATTAACATTAAAATCGATTCTTTTAATTGTTAAATTCTGCTTAAACTGTATATGTATCTTAATTATAACCAAAGTTACAGTTGATTAATATTACAACTATTAAAGCTTTTGAAATGTGTTTATGACTTGTGAATGAAGTTTTTCAAATTATTACTGCACACAAAACTTTCGAAAACAGAAAATTATGCATGAAATGCCACAAAATTTTCTGACTTCTTTTACAAATATGTTTGAGGTAAAGGACCTGATTCACCATATTATATATAATAGTTTTATATTTACACTGGTATAAAGCACACATATTTTGTACACATATTTTGCAAATTTTCATTACATTAGCACTTTAATTACCATATAATCAGAAATAGTGATGCGATTCAAATGTATGTAATCTAAGTCCTAGATTAATGTAATCTGTTTGTTATGCAATTTACAAAAACTAAATAAATTGTTTTACTATTGAATTATCACATTTTGTAAAAATGTCGATTTTTGATATAATTTTGATTTTTTTCTCTTTAAGAAATTATTTCCGGATAATTGCTATAATGTATATATTTTTTCAATGTTTTAAAGTAAATGTCATAAAAAATTATTAACAATAGAAATTTTCAAGAATTTTGAAAAATCAATTACGAAGATGTCCGGAAACCTTAATTAGGTTGAAATAACAAAATCGTTCTAAAATTTATAATATTATAGCGTATATTTTCTAATGCAGTATTAAAAAGTCACGATAAAGGGATTAAAACGTTTAATTTTCATGAATTCATTATTTAGGATATAAACTAATTAAACACCTTTAATTGAATTACTTCAGTAAAACAAATAAACGAGATCTTGAAAACTAATAAAAACTTTTTGTTTGATAAAATAAAA
Organism: Maratus speculifer; assembly: GCA_964019185.1. Classification (NCBI taxonomy): domain Eukaryota; kingdom Metazoa; phylum Arthropoda; class Arachnida; order Araneae; family Salticidae; genus Maratus; species Maratus speculifer. The sequence continues at coordinate 141,633,494 of OZ025300.1, forward strand.
AGACACAATTTAGAGCAATTTAAAATGTCAGATACAAGTGTTTCTGTTTTTCTTTCCATTGTATTACAGATATATAAAAAATTTCATGCGACAGATGCAGTTCAACTTGATTTATTGCTCTTTACTGGATCTAGTTCCTTCCCCTATTTCAGTGAGGTGAGGAACGGATTCTTTTTACGCTTAAGGAGACTTCAGAAACACGGTTCATAAGACACAATTTATAGTAGAATTTTTCTAAATGTAAGATCTTTAAAATAAGATACAATGTGAATGTTCGAAGAAAAACAAAGCACAGAAAATAGCAAAGAAAAACCCGGTCAGAAAAAAAATCTCCAAAACAAAGTTTAAATTTTTACATTAAAGAGTGGTTTTTTAAAATATTCCATGTCTTGTAAATGAATAGTAACTCTGCTTTCGTATTATTATAATCGTTACCTATTATATTCTATAAGTATTATTAAATTCTTTCCTTTAGACAAAAGAAATGTAATTAACGTTTTTTTTTGTTATGTATATTCAATGTCAAATTATTTAAAATAATTATAAGGCTCTACAAATCATAAAATAATGTTATTTTAATTTTTTAGTACACATATGAATGGATTAAAATATGTAATGAAACTGAATCAAAAACACTATATTAGAAAAATCTGTATCATATGATTTTTAATCATAAATGTTCCACTGTATTAAAAAAAATATTTTATGTCTTTTATCATTACAAGTGAATCGTTTCGTAAAATCTATCATTATTTAACGGTAAATAATTTTACTAGAAAAAAACAAATAAAATCTAAAAAAATAACAAAAATTTTCAGTTTGAAAAAATTAAAAATACGCTATAGAAGAATTTAAAATGGCAGATACAAGTATTTCTGTGTTTTATTCCATTGGATGGCAGACAAAAAAACTCTTTTATGCAACAGCTGCACTTATATTTGACTTATTCTTATTTCATGGATCTAGTTTCTTCCTCTATTTCACTGATATTATAAACGAATTCTCTTTACACCTAAAGAGATTTCAGAAACACGGTTTTAAGTCACAATTTACAGTGGAATTTTTCTAAATGTATTATGTAAAAAGACAGATACGTTGTGATAGCTCGAAGAAAAGAAATCATAAGAAAAAGCAGAGTAAAATCTGGTCAGAAAAATGTCTTTAGAGACAAATTACTTACTAAATCTAATTTGTAAAATTTTATTTGTGTAAGAGCGTTGTTGCCTGAACGGAAATTTCAGTGTCAATCGCCTGTGATATGACGAGGCACTCGACGAGTTAAGAAACCCAATTAATGAAATTTTTAATTTCAAATAATCTAGAACAGCGGTTCCCAAACTTTTGAACTCGCGGAGCCCTTTTTCGGAAGATTTTCTGAGGCGGAGCCCCTGAACCCAATGAAACTCCGTGGTTTACAAATTAATGTTTTTATGCCTATGGCGCAGAATAAAAATCTGCTGGATAAAAATCTAGGTCAAAAATTTCCAACATTGAACTAAAGTTCTCAGTGTGGCCCTTTCCTGATACAGAAATACTGAATTCAAAATAGAAATTTTAAAAATCAAATTTTCTAATATATAACCCTTTAACAGTTTTATTTAATATTACTATTATTGCACACAATAAAATAGAAGTAGGATTAAAACCCTCTTTTTTGTATTAAAATATCAACCTTGTATAATCGAGATATTTCCTTTAAATACAACAAAAATTGTAGTTAAAAATTTATGATGTCTGAAAGCTGTTAGTAACGAAGAAAACAAACTCTTTTTTACACGATCGATGTTCAAGTAATACTGTTTTAGGGTTAGTGATATCCATTTTTAAAATAAGAAATATTCTTTTCGAATTTCCAGTAAGAACTCTGAATTAACCCATTGGGGACGAGCGACACATATAGTGTCGCAAAAAGGCTTAAGAATCCTTGTTTAGCCCCACCAATAAAATTTTACTGTAAAATTTGCCTAATTTAATCAGAGCATTTTTTTTATTTATTAAGGCACAAATTTCTATTTTTAAAAACCTATGACAAAACATTAAAAATTTCGTAAAAGGCTCCCGTGCGAAAGGGTTAACATCAAAATGGTGTAACCACGTTTGGATTAACCATTGCATTGGGGCTTACGTAAAACTATTATTATTTATGGCGAAAACCACACACACACAAAGAGAAATAAAGATAAGTTGCACAGTTTTATTTGCAGAGAAATACTTCTGTATAATTCCAGTAGGCTACTCGATAAAAAGTAAGAAATGCATAGTTCCGTCACCCATCAGTAATTGTGTAACACGTTTTTGCTAATCCCGACTACCCCTAATAGAATCATGGGGTTATGGAATATTGTTTCGTTCTTTTTTAAGTTTCTAGTACTTCTAAATATGCAACAAAAATGAATGGCCTCTCAGCTTCTTTTTTCGAACCATTTAAAAAATTACATTTAGAAGTAAGTTACCGTTTTAGTGTTTAAATGGGAGCGGCAAAATCTAAAAACTGCATTGTTTAATACAGCCTTATTAACCCTTTCGGAACGAACGATTCTATACGTGGTACTAAAAGGCTTAAGAATCCTTGTTTATCCCCACAAGTAAAATTTTACTGTAAAATTTGTCTTATTTAATCGGAGCATTTTTTCGATTTAAAAGGGCACAAATTTCTGTTTTTAAAACCGGTGACAAATCATTAAAAATTTCGTAAAATACTTCCATCGCGAAGGGGTTAACTTTGTTGAATATTTTATTTAAAATATTTGGTAATTAATTATAATTTTGAAAGAATGTTTCTTTCCTCATTGTTTTTGCTTGAAAACAACTATGCTATTAAAAACTACACATGCTAAACGAACTGAAGCTAGTAGAAAAACTTTACTAACACAATGGGATACATATATGGGATTAAATTTATATTATGGTGGGTACTCATTGACAAAAAGTCTAAGTAGGGGATGGAGCTGAACAAAATTTTTAATTCTTAATGTGATGACAAATATAAAGAATATATTTTTTAAATTGCTACAGACTTATTTCTTATTGGAAAATGTGGCAGAAATGAAAAGAAAATTTTAAATAGAGATTGTAAAGTGATAGAAGATATTAAAAAAATACGTTTTCATCAATATAAATTGCTTATAAGATTAAGTACAATTATGTAAAAAGCATAGAAAAAAATAAGAAATTATAAAAATAATATAAACAGATTAAAGCAATTAAAGTTACAAAAACAAATAATCTACATACAAAACGTATATAACTATTAAATGAATTTAATGAGGGGTTTATTAAAAGATAAAAGATACAAAAAGGGGGCATTTTATTCGACAAATGATGCTGTACAATGAAAAACAATATAGAAAATTTAAATATACAAGTAACATAAACAGATTAAATAATTTAAATTTATAAAAAAATAAATATACATTCACAATGTACACAAATGTAATATGAATCTAATGAGGGGCTGTAAATGATAGAAGATACTATTAAAATGTTTTTAGCGACAAATTATGAAAAATAGTGAATTTCTTTTTTTAAATAATTAAAAATTCATAGAAATAACATAAACAGATTAATAAAATAAAGATATAAGAATAAAAGGAATGTATACACAGATTACACACAAGTTAATCTAGTGAGGGATTTTAATTAATACAAGATCTAGTAAGAAAAAACGTTTTAAGCGACAGACATTGTTTTAAAAATTAAAAAAAAAACAATTTTAAAACTAGGATAGAAGATTTAAATAAGTAAAATTTAATAAAAATGAAATAAACAGTTTAAGGAAATTAAAATTCCGAATATAAAAATAATACAATATGCAATATATACAAATATTAAATGCCGATAGTTTTTTTTTTATATAAAGTTTGACGAATAATAAAATATAAAAGTTTAGTGGGAAAAATGTGCTTGAATTGTTTTGCACAGTTTTTTTTATATCTCGTGCAATTTTCGACAAGTGTAAGCGAATGTATGGGTCAGCATTTAACCAGTTACTGTATTTTGTTTTGATATTTGTATAAGTGGAGAATTCAGCTTCACACAGATACGTTGTTGAAAATGGGAGTAAAATTAATTTTGCTTCGTCTAACACGATTTTGAATTTATTTGTAAAATGACTCCAAAATTCAGTGATACCTTGCTTTGAAAAGAGTTTATTAGATCGTTTTGAGCTATTTAATCAGTGAAAGCTTCGTTTTCCTCAGAAATTAAGCTGTGTGATTTTGTTTTTACGCTTAATGGATCTAACACCCATTTGAAATCGTCCTGCATCTTATTTTGAGCAGCTGAAAAGTAATGCTAAATGAATCTATTAGAGTTTCGAGATGAACTTGAATACTTTTCTGAAAATTTGTTCAGAAACCTTGTTACCAAACAAAAAATAAATTATGAACATATGAATAGGAGAAGCTCCAAAGAAAAAACTACTCTCCCTGTTGTTCGGCAAGCATAGTTAAAAGCACTGGAGGGCCTTTTTTGTTTCGATTCACGTTGTGCATTCGATTCCGAATACTATTTCTTGTAGCTTAATTTAAATCGAATTTTTAACCAAATTAAATGCAAAAACATAAAATAAAACAATTCAAACCAGAAATATTATACAGAAAATAGGTGCATCTGTAATGCGAATATTTCGGAAACTTTGAAGCGTATTATTGTATTTTTTTCAAGCCAGTTACAGATATATTTATTTTTTACACACACGGACAAAAATTCTTAAATACATTTGAGAATCTTTCGCTTGCAGTATGCTATATTTTTCATGTTTTGTTTATTTTCCTGGAATGCCGCGGAGCCCCTGGAAAGTTCAGGCGGAGCCCCAAGGGCTCCGCGGAGCACACTTTGGGAACCTCTGATCTAGAACATTGAAAATCCTTTTTATGCGATTATCATTTCAAATGTTTATTGTGAATTTATTCGTAAAATCTGACAATAGTAAAATTCCATTAATTCAATTATTTTAGTAAAACAAATGAAAAAGATCGAGAAAATTAATAAAAAACTCCACTATGAGAAAAGATGAAAAAACTTCAAAACAATTTCAAATGCCATATACAAGTGTTTCTGTGTTTTATTTCATTGTATTGCAGACATAAAAGCTCTTTCATGCGACAGCTGCACTTAAATTTGATTTGTTCATCTTTCCTGAATCTAGTTCATTCCTCTATTTCAGTGAAGTGATGAACGAGTTCTGTTTACGCCTAAGACGATTTCAGAAACACGGTTCATAAGTCACAATTTACACTGGAATTTTTCTAAATGTAAGCTTTAAAAAGTAAGGTATGCTGCGAAAGCTCGAAGAACACAAAACTTAAAAAAAAATGCAGAGGAAAATCCGGTCAGTAAAATATATTTAGAAACAAATTACTTATTAACTCTAATTCGCAACATGTTTTATTTCCGGAAGCACATTGTTTTATGTTAAAGTAAATATGTAAAAGACAATTACATTATAATAATAATAATAGTTATTATTATTATTATTATTATAATTATTTACAAAATTACAATTATATATGCATTTTTCTTACATATATTTAATGGCAAATAATTAATGTTAAATTTAAATGGCAAGAATTATTGGTAAAGGATTAGTGGAGAGGGGGGCATGTTTGAATTAGGGGCAGCTTTGAACACTCTAAATATATAACTTGAAATAAAGTATTTTAAAGATATGTATATCAATACATTACTACTGTCTCAATTCAATAATTATGCAAAGCTGCTTCATTTGTATGAAGAATACTGTCTAATCAAGGTATGTATTTTTCTCCCTCTGGAATCTAAAGCTAAGAAAAGTTGTAAGATTTTTGTTTATAGTTGTATGTTGCTCTTTCCAGCTTCTAGTTCATTACTTTATTTCAGTGAGGTGATGAACTGTATCTGTGTAAGCCTAAGGAGATTTCAGAAACACGGTTCATATGTCACAATTTATAGTAGAAATTTTCTAAATTTGAGTTCTAAAAAGTAAGGTACGTAGTGATTGCTCGAAGAAAGCAAAGCACATGGGAAAGCAAAGGAAACTCTGGTTAGAAAAAAAAATCTTTAGAAACAAATTACTTTCTAAGTCTGATTTGCACATACTTTATTAGTGGAAGATTGTTGTTGTGTATTAAAGCAGATATGTAAAAACAATTATTTTATTCTTTAAAATTTACAAAATAAATGTAATTATGGATGTCTTTTTGTCGGATACATTTAATGAAAAACATATAAATATTATAAAATTCTACAAAAAATAAATTAAAGATATTTGAAACATTTGCACAGAATATAATGCATTAAAATATTTATTAAAACTTAAAAAAATAACAGACTTCATAAAAAAATCCAATTTATGTAATATTTCATTCCAAATAATCTAGTATATATATATATATATATATACATATATAAACAATTTCTGCGATTTCTCAATAAAAATGTTCATTGAGAATTCTTTCGTAAATTCTGTCATTAATAAGAAATCACTAATAAAATAATTTTAATGGAACAAATACGAAAAATCTAGAAAAATATTTAAATTTCAGTTTGAGAAAAGAAAAAAATACGCTATAGAACAATTTAAAATGTCAGATACAAGTATTTCTGTGTTTTATTCCATTGTATTGCAGACATAAAAGCACTTTCATGTAACAGCTGTACTTAAACTTGATTTATTGCTTTTTCTGGATCTAGTTCCTTCCTATATTTCAGTGAGGTGATAAGCACATTCTATTTACATCTAAGAAGACTCCAGAAACACAGTTCATAAATCACAATTAATAGTAGAATATTTCTAAATTTAATCTACAAACAGTAAGATACGTTGTGAAAGCACGAATAATACAAAGCAGAGAAAACTCGGATCCCTCTCCCCCACCAAATAAAAAAAATCTTTATAAACAAAGTACTTACTAAATCTAATTTGCAAAACGTTTTATTTCCTAAAGAACGTTGTTGTACATTAAAGCCGATATCAAAAGACAGTTACATTATTCATTATTCTTTACAAAAGAAATGTGATTATGGATGTCTTTTTGTAACGTGGCAATGAATTTATAATCATTATAGAGTTCAATGAAAACATAAAATAAAGATATTTTGAGCATATAGAGATATTACATTAAATAATACAATAAAAGTTTTATTAAAACTGAACAATAACAGAATTTTTTAATACGTTGAGTGACACGATTTCTGACACTGGACTTTCCATCCAGGCCACATGTGTCACCGATCATTGACAGTGTAATATATGATAAAAACTAAAAAAAATACAGTTGTTTAATTGTTTTATGTAAATATTAAAAAATAAGATTAATCCTGTATTATATAACAGCTAAACAAATTCTAAATAAATGTTCAGTAGTTATTTTCAGTATCTATTTTTTAGTTTTATAATATATTTTAAACTGTCATTCACCGGTGACTGACGTGGACTAACCAGAAAATGTGCGTCAGTCACCGGGAACGAACGCGACACTCAACGTTTTAAAAAATCCAATTTATTTAACTTTTTATTCCAAATAATCTCATAAATTAAAAATCCAACTTATGAGATTTATCATTACAAATGTTTATGGAGAGTTATTTCGCAAAATCTGTCACTATTAACCTTCCCACTGCCACGACCAGATATATCCGTTCAGTATGATGCAGGTTTCACTGCAATTGAAGCTTTATTTAAATTAGTATACTTCTCCAAATATAATACAGTTTTAAATAATTAAGTTTTAATTAGGCTTTCAAGGCTTATAAGCGTATACACAACAAAAAAGTATATTATGATAGAAAATCCCTCTTTTATTAGCACTTAAAATAAATTGCTGAGAAAAAGACTTTACAATTTTACCATTTTGCTCGGCGGTAAGGGGTTTAAAAGAATGTTAATACGATAATTTTAGAAGAATAAATAAATAAAATCAAGAAAATTAACGAAAAGCTACAGTTTGTGAAAAGAAAAAATATAAAAAAATCTTTAGAAACTAATTACTTATTAAATCTAATTTGCAGCATGTTTTATTTCCGGAAGCACATTATTTTATGTTAAAGTAAATATGTAAAAGACAATACAATAATAATAAGACATTATAATAATAATAATAATAGTTATTATTATTATTATTATAATTTTTTTACAAAAATACAATTATATATGCATTGTTCTTACATATATTTAATGGCAAAGAATTAATGTTAAGATTAAATGGCAAGAATTTATGGTAAAGGATTAGTGGAGAGGGGGGCATGTTTAAATTAGGGGCACCTTTGAACAGTCTAAATATTTTCCTTGAAATAAAGTATTTTTAAAATATGTATATGGCAATACATTACTGATGTCTCAATGCAATAATTATGCAAAGCTGCTCCATTTGTATGAAGAATACTATCTAATCAAGGTATGTATTTTTCTCCCTCTGGAATCTAAAACTAAGAAAAGTTGTAAGATTTTTGTTTATAGTTGTATGTTGCTCTTTCCAGCTTCTAGTTCATTACTTTATTTCAGTGAGTTGATGAACTGTATCTGTGTACGCCTAAGAAGATTTCAGAAACACGGTTCATATGTCACAATTTATAGTAGAAATTTTCTAAATTTGAGTTCTAAAAAGTAAGATACGTAGTGATTGCTCGAAGAAAGCAAAGCACATGGGAAAGCAAAGGAAACTCTGGTCAGAAAAAAAAATCTTTAGAAACAAATTACTTTCTAAGTCTGATTTGCACATACTTTATTAGTGGAAGATTGTTGTTGTGTATTAAAGCAGATATGTAAAAACAATTATTTTATTCTTTAAAATTTACAAAATAAATGTAATTATGGATGTCTTTTTGTCGGATACATTTAATGAAAAACATATAAATATTATAAAATTCTACAAAAAATAAATTAAAGATATTTGAAACATTTGCACAGAATATAATGCATTAAAATATTTATTAAAACTTAAAAAAATAACAGACTTCATTAAAAATCCAATTTATGTAATATTTCATTCCAAATAATCTAGTATATATATATATATATATATATATATATATATATATAAACAATTTCTGAGATTTCTCAATAAAAATGTTCATTGAGAATTCTTTCGTAAATTCTGTCATTAATAAGAAATCACTAATAAAATAATTTTAATGGAACAAATACGAAAAATCTAGAAAAATATTTAAATTTCAGTTTGAGAAAAGAAAAAAAAATACGCTATAGAACAATTTAAAATGTCAGATACAAGTATTTCTGTGTTTTATTCCATTGTATTGCAGACATAAAAGCACTTTCATGTGACAGCTGTACTTAAACTTGATTTATTGCTCTTTCTGGATCTAGTTCCTTCCTATATTTCAGTGAGGTGATAAGCACATTCTATTTACATCTAAGAAGACTCCAGAAACACAGTTCATAAATCACAATTAATAGTAGAATATTTCTAAATTTAATCTACAAACAGTAAGATACGTTGTGAAAGCACGAATAATACAAAGCAGAGAAAACTCGGATCCCTCTCCCCCACCAAATAAAAAAAATCTTTATAAACAAAGTACTTACTAAATCTAATTTGCAAAACGTTTTATTTCCTAAAGAACGTTGTTGTACATTAAAGCCGATATCAAAAGACAGTTACATTATTCATTATTCTTTACAAAAGAAATGTGATTATGGATGTCTTTTTGTAACGTGGCAATGAATTTATAATCATTATAGAGTTCAATGAAAACATAAATTAAAGATATTTTGAGCATATAGAGATATTACATTAAATAATACATTAAAAGTTTTATTAAAACTGAACAATAACAGAATTTTTTAATACGTTGAGTGACACGATTTCTGACACTGGACTTTCCATCCAGGCCACATGTGTCACCGATCATTGACAGTGTAATATATGATAAAAACTAAAAAAAATACAGTTGTTTAATTGTTTTATGTAAATATTAAAAAATAAGATTAATCCTGTATTATATAACAGCTAAACAAATTCTAAATAAATGTTCAGTAGTTATTTTCAGTATCTATTTTTTAGTTTTATAATATATTTTAAACTGTCATTCACCGGTGACTGACGTGGACTAACCAGAAAATGTGCGTCAGTCACCGGGAACGAACGCGACACTCAACGTTTTAAAAAATCCAATTTATTTAACTTTTTATTCCAAATAATCTCATAAATTAAAAATCCAACTTATGAGATTTATCATTACAAATGTTTATGGAGAGTTATTTCGCAAAATCTGTCACTATTAACCTTCCCACTGCCACGACCGGATATATCCGTTCAGTATGATGCAGGTTTCACTGCAATTGAAGCTTTATTTAAATTAGTATACTTCTCCAAATATAATACAGTTTTAAATAATTAAGTTTTAATTAGGCTTTCAAGGCTTATAAGCGTATACACAACAAAAAAGTATATTATGATAGAAAATCCCTCTTTTATTAGCACTTAAAATAAATTGCTGAGAAAAAGACTTTACAATTTTACCATTTTGCTCGGCGGTAAGGGGTTTAAAAGAATGTTAATACGATAATTTTAGAAGAATAAATAAATAAAATCAAGAAAATTAACGAAAAGCTACAGTTTGTGAAAAGAAAAAATATAAAAAAATCTTTAGAAACTAATTACTTATTAAATCTAATTTGCAGCATGTTTTATTTCCGGAAGCACATTATTTTATGTTAAAGTAAATATGTAAAAGACAATACAATAATAATAAGACATTATAATAATAATAATAATAGTTATTATTATTATTATTATAATTTTTTTACAAAAATACAATTATATATGCATTGTTCTTACATATATTTAATGGCAAAGAATTAATGTTAAGATTAAATGGCAAGAATTTATGGTAAAGGATTAGTGGAGAGGGGGCATGTTTAAATTAGGGGCACCTTTGAACAGTCTAAATATTTTCCTTGAAATAAAGTATTTTTAAAATATGTATATGGCAATACATTACTGATGTCTCAATGCAATAATTATGCAAAGCTGCTCCATTTGTATGAAGAATACTATCTAATCAAGGTATGTATTTTTCTCCCTCTGGAATCTAAAACTAAGAAAAGTTGTAAGATTTTTGTTTATAGTTGTATGTTGCTCTTTCCAGCTTCTAGTTCATTACTTTATTTCAGTGAGTTGATGAACTGTATCTGTGTACGCCTAAGAAGATTTCAGAAACACGGTTCATATGTCACAATTTATAGTAGAAATTTTCTAAATTTGAGTTCTAAAAAGTAAGATACGTAGTGATTGCTCGAAGAAAGCAAAGCACATGGGAAAGCAAAGGAAACTCTGGTCAGAAAAAAAAATCTTTAGAAACAAATTACTTTCTAAGTCTGATTTGCACATACTTTATTAGTGGAAGATTGTTGTTGTGTATTAAAGCAGATATGTAAAAACAATTATTTTATTCTTTAAAATTTACAAAATAAATGTAATTATGGATGTCTTTTTGTCGGATACATTTAATGAAAAACATATAAATATTATAAAATTCTACAAAAAATAAATTAAAGATATTTGAAACATTTGCACAGAATATAATGCATTAAAATATTTATTAAAACTTAAAAAAATAACAGACTTCATTAAAAATCCAATTTATGTAATATTTCATTCCAAATAATCTAGTATATATATATATATATATATATATATATATATATATATATATATATATATATATATATATAAACAATTTCTGAGATTTCTCAATAAAAATGTTCATTGAGAATTCTTTCGTAAATTCTGTCATTAATAAGAAATCACTAATAAAATAATTTTAATGGAACAAATACGAAAAATCTAGAAAAATATTTAAATTTCAGTTTGAGAAAAGAAAAAAAAATACGCTATAGAACAATTTAAAATGTCAGATACAAGTATTTCTGTGTTTTATTCCATTGTATTGCAGACATAAAAGCACTTTCATGTGACAGCTGTACTTAAACTTGATTTATTGCTCTTTCTGGATCTAGTTCCTTCCTATATTTCAGTGAGGTGATAAGCACATTCTATTTACATCTAAGAAGACTCCAGAAACACAGTTCATAAATCACAATTAATAGTAGAATATTTCTAAATTTAATCTACAAACAGTAAGATACGTTGTGAAAGCACGAATAATACAAAGCAGAGAAAACTCGGATCCCTCTCCCCCACCAAATAAAAAAAATCTTTATAAACAAAGTACTTACTAAATCTAATTTGCAAAACGTTTTATTTCCTAAAGAACGTTGTTGTACATTAAAGCCGATATCAAAAGACAGTTACATTATTCATTATTCTTTACAAAAGAAATGTGATTATGGATGTCTTTTTGTAACGTGGCAATGAATTTATAATCATTATAGAGTTCAATGAAAACATAAATTAAAGATATTTTGAGCATATAGAGATATTACATTAAATAATACATTAAAAGTTTTATTAAAACTGAACAATAACAGAATTTTTTAATACGTTGAGTGACACGATTTCTGACACTGGACTTTCCATCCAGGCCACATGTGTCACCGATCATTGACAGTGTAATATATGATAAAAACTAAAAAAAATACAGTTGTTTAATTGTTTTATGTAAATATTAAAAAATAAGATTAATCCTGTATTATATAACAGCTAAACAAATTCTAAATAAATGTTCAGTAGTTATTTTCAGTATCTATTTTTTAGTTTTATAATATATTTTAAACTGTCATTCACCGGTGACTGACGTGGACTAACCAGAAAATGTGCGTCAGTCACCGGGAACGAACGCGACACTCAACGTTTTAAAAAATCCAATTTATTTAACTTTTTATTCCAAATAATCTCATAAATTAAAAATCCAACTTATGAGATTTATCATTACAAATGTTTATGGAGAGTTATTTCGCAAAATCTGTCACTATTAACCTTCCCACTGCCACGACCGGATATATCCGTTCAGTATGATGCAGGTTTCACTGCAATTGAAGCTTTATTTAAATTAATATACTTCTCCAAATATAATACAGTTTTAAATAATTAAGTTTTAATTAGGCTTTCAAGGCTTATAAGCGTATACACAACAAAAAAGTATATTATGATAGAAAATCCCTCTTTTATTAGCACTTAAAATAAATTGCTGAGAAAAAGACTTTACAATTTTACCATTTTGATCGGCGGTAAGGGGTTTAAAAGAATGTTAATACGATAATTTTAGAAGAATAAATAAATAAAATCAAGAAAATTAACGAAAAGCTACAGTTTGTGAAAAGAAAAAATATAAAAAAATCTTTAGAAACTAATTACTTATTAAATCTAATTTGCAGCATGTTTTATTTCCGGAAGCACATTATTTTATGTTAAAGTAAATATGTAAAAGACAATACAATAATAATAAGACATTATAATAATAATAATAATAGTTATTATTATTATTATTATAATTTTTTTACAAAAATACAATTATATATGCATTGTTCTTACATATATTTAATGGCAAAGAATTAATGTTAAGATTAAATGGCAAGAATTTATGGTAAAGGATTAGTGGAGAGGGGGGCATGTTTAAATTAGGGGCACCTTTGAACAGTCTAAATATTTTCCTTGAAATAAAGTATTTTTAAAATATGTATATGGCAATACATTACTAATGTCTCAATGCAATAATTATGCAAAGCTGCTCCATTTGTATGAAGAATACTATCTAATCAAGGTATGTATTTTTCTCCCTCTGGAATCTAAAACTAAGAAAAGTTGTAAGATTTTTGTTTATAGTTGTATGTTGCTCTTTCCAGCTTCTAGTTCATTACTATATTTCAGTGAGTTGATGAACTGTATCTGTGTACGCCTAAGGAGATTTCAGAAACACGGTTCATATGTCAAAATTTATAGTAGAAATTTTCTAAATTTGAGTTCTAAAAAGTAAGATACGTAGTGATTGCTCGAAGAAAGCAAAGCACATGGGAAAGCAAAGGAAACTCTGGTCAGAAAAAAAAAATCTTTAGAAACAAATTACTTTCTAAGTCTGATTTGCACATACTTTATTAGTGGAAGATTGTTGTTGTGTATTAAAGCAGATATGTAAAAACAATTATTTTATTCTTTAAAATTTACAAAATAAATGTAATTATGGATGTCTTTTTGTCGGATACATTTAATGAAAAACATATAAATATTATAAAATTCTACAAAAAATAAATTAAAGATATTTGAAACATTTGCACAGAATATAATGCATTAAAATATTTATTAAAACTTAAAAAAATAACAGACTTCATTTCCTCTGACAGTCTTGCAAAAGGGCAAAATTGTCATGTTGTTTTCTCAGCATTTTGTTTTAATTGCTAAAAAAATACGATTCTTTCAAAATTATAGAAAAATCTTATTTACGAATATGAATGTTATCCTTGAGTGTGTTAATCATTGCATAAAGTATTAAAAATCCATTAAATCAACTGAGTTATATCATTTTAATTATTGCTTGCATTGCAGTGAAACCTGGAGCTTAGGGAACGTCTATAGACGGGCTTGTCAGTGAGAGGGTTAAAAAATCCAATTTATGTAATATTTCATTCCAAATAATCTAGTATATATATATATATATATATATATATATAAACAATTTCTGAGATTTCTCAATAAAAATGTTCATTGAGAATTCTTTCGTAAATTCTGTCATTAATAAGAAATCACTAATAAAATAATTTTAATGGAACAAATACGAAAAATCTAGAAAAATATTTAAATTTCAGTTTGAGAAAAGAAAAAAAAAATACGCTATAGAACAATTTAAAATGTCAGATACAAGTATTTCTGTGTTTTATTCCATTGTATTGCAGACATAAAAGCACTTTCATGTGACAGCTGTACTTAAACTTGATTTATTGCTCTTTCTGGATCTAGTTCCTTCCTATATTTCAGTGAGGTGATAAGCACATTCTATTTACATCTAAGAAGACTCCAGAAACACAGTTCATAAATCACAATTAATAGTAGAATATTTCTAAATTTAATCTACAAACAGTAAGATACGTTGTGAAAGCACGAATAATACAAAGCAGAGAAAACTCGGATCCCTCTCCCCCACCAAATAAAAAAAATCTTTATAAACAAAGTACTTACTAAATCTAATTTGCAAAACGTTTTATTTCCTAAAGAACGTTGTTGTACATTAAAGCCGGTATCAAAAGACAGTTACATTATTCTTTATTCTTTACAAAAGAAATGTGATTATGGGTGTCTTTTTGTAACAATTTTGTGGCAATGAATTTATAATCATTATAGAGTTCAATGAAAACATAAATTAAAGATATTTTGAGCATATAGAGATATTACATTATATAATACATTAAAAGTTTTATTAAAACTGAACTATAACAGAATTTTTTAATACGTTGAGTTACACGGTTTCTGACACTGGACTTTCCATCTAGGCCACATGTGTCACCGATCATTGACAGTGTAATACATGATAAAAACTAAATAAATACAGTTGGTTAATTGTTTTATGTAAATATTAAAAAATAAGATTAATCCTGTATTATATAACAGCTAAGCAAATTCTAAATAAATGTTCAGTAGTTATTTTCAGTATCTATTTTTTAGTTTTATATTATATTTTAAACTGTCATTCACCGGTGACTGACGTGGACTAACCAGAAAATGTGTGCCAGTCACCGGGAACCAATGCAACACTCAACGTTTTAAAAACTTCCATTTATTTAACTTTTTATTCCAAATAATCTCATAAATTAAAAATCCAACTTCTGAGATTTATCATTACAAATATTTACGAGAGTTTTTTCGTAAAATCTGTCACTATTAACCTTCCCACTGCCACGACCGGATATATCCGTTCAGTATGCTGCAGGTTTCACTGCAATTGAAGCTTTATTTAATTTAATATACTTCTCCAAATATATTCCAGTTTTAAATAATTAAGTTATGATTATGCTTTCAAGGCTTATAAGCATATACATAACAAAAACTTATACCATGATAGAAAATCCCTCTTTTATTAGCACTAAAAATAAATTGCTGAGAAAAAGACTTTACAATTTTACCATTTTGCTCGGCGGTGAGGGGTTTAAAAGAAAATTAATACGATAATTTTAGAAGAATAAATAAATAAAATCAAGAAAATTAACGAAAAGCTACAGTTTGTGAAAAGAAAAAATAAACTTTAGAACAATTTAAAATGTCAGAAACAAGTGTTGCAGTGTTTTATTCCATTGTGATGCAGATATAAAAGCTCTTTCATGTGACAGCTGTACTTAAATTTGATTTATTGCTCTTTTCTGGATCTAGTTCCATCCTTCATTTCAGTGAGATGATGAACGAATTCTGTTTACTCCCAAGGAGACTTCAGAAACAGCCCATAAATAACAATTTATAGTAGAATTTTTTTTAAATGTAGAATCTAAAAAGTGAGATATGTTGGGAAAGCTCGAAAAGAACAAAGCAGAGGAAAAAGCAGAGGGGAACCTCTAGATATAAAAAAATCTTTAGAAACTAATTACTTATTAAATCTAATTTGCAGCATGTTTTATTTCCGGAAGCACATTGTTTTATGATAAAGTAAATATGTAAAAGACAATACAATAATAATAAGACATTATAATAATAATAATAATAGTTATTATTTTTATTATTATAATTTTTTACAAAAATACAATTATATATGCATTTTTCTTGCAT
Source organism: Maratus speculifer (assembly GCA_964019185.1). Taxonomy (NCBI): domain Eukaryota; kingdom Metazoa; phylum Arthropoda; class Arachnida; order Araneae; family Salticidae; genus Maratus; species Maratus speculifer. The sequence continues at coordinate 141,650,140 of OZ025300.1, forward strand.
ATATTTAATGGCAAAGAATTAATGTTAAGATTAAATGGCAAGAATTTATGGTAAAGGATTAGTGGAGAGGAGGGCATGTTTAAATTAGGGGCACATTTGAACACTCTAAATATTTTCCTTGAAATAAAGTATTTTAAAAATATGTATATGGCAATACATTACTAATGTCTCAATGCAATAATTATGCAAAGCTGCTCCATTTGTATGAAAAATACTATCTAATCAAGGTATGTATTTTTCTCCCTCTGGAATCTAAAACTAAGAAAAGTTGTAAGATTTTTGTTTATAGTTGTATGTTGCTCTTTCCAGCTTCTAGTTCATTACTTTATTTCAGTGAGGTGATGAACTGTATCTGTGTACGCCTAAGGAGATTTCAGAAACACGGTTCATATGTCACAATTTATAATAGAAATTTTCTAAATTTGAGTTCTAAAAAGTAAGATACGTAGTGATTGCTCGAAGAAAGCAAAGCACATGGGTAAGCAAAGGAAACTCTGGTCAGAAAAAAAAATCTTTAGAAACAAATTACTTTCTAAGTCTGATTTGCACATACTTTATTAGTGGAAGATTGTTGTTGTGTATTAACGCAGATATGTAAAAACAATTATTTTATTCTTTAAAATTTACAAAATAAATGTAATTATGGATGTCTTTTTGTCGGATACATTTAATGAAAAACATATAACTATTATAAAATTCTACAAAAAATAAATTAAAGATATTTGAAACATTTGCACAGAATATAATGCATTAAAATATTTATTAAAACTTAAAAAAATAACAGACTTCATTAAAAAATCCAATTTATGTAATATTTCATTCCAAATAATCTAGAATATATATATATATATATATATATATATAAACAATTTCTGAGATTTCTCAATAAAAATGTTCATTGAGAATTCTTTCGTAAATTCTGTCATTAATAAGAAATCACTAATAAAATAATTTTAATGGAACAAATACGAAAAATCTAGAAAAATATTTAAATTTCAGTTTGAGAAAAGAAAACAATACGCTATAGAACAATTTAAAATGTCAGATACAAGTATTTCTGTGTTTTATTCCATTGTATTGCAGACATAAAAGCACTTTCATGTGACAGCTGTACTTAAACTTGATTTATTGCTTTTTCTGGATCTAGTTCCTTCCTATATTTCAGTGAGGTGATAAGCACATTCTATTTACATCTAAGAAGACTCCAGAAACACAGTTCATAAATCACAATTAATAGTAGAATATTTCTAAATTTAATCTACAAACAGTAAGATACGTTGTGAAAGCACGAATAATACAAAGCAGAGAAAACTCGGATCCCTCTCCCCCACCAAATAAAAAAAATCTTTATAAACAAAGTACTTACTAAATCTAATTTGCAAAACGTTTTATTTCCTAAAGAACGTTGTTGTACATTAAAGCCGGTATCAAAAGACAGTTACATTATTCTTTATTCTTTACAAAAGAAATGTGATTATGGATGTCTTTTTGTAACGTGGCAATGAATTTATAATCATTATAGAGTTCAATGAAAACATAAATTAAAGATATTTTGAGCATATAGAGATATTACATTATATAATACATTAAAAGTTTTATTAAAACTGAACAATAACAGAATTTTTTAATACGTTGAGTTACACGGTTTCTGACACTGGACTTTCCATCTAGGCCACATGTGTCACCGATCATTGACAGTGTAATATATGATAAAAACTAAATAAATACAGTTGGTTAATTGTTTTATGTAAATATTAAAAAATAAGATTAATCCTGTATTATATAACAGCTAAGCAAATTCTAAATAAATGTTCAGTAGTTATTTTCAGTATCTATTTTTTAGTTTTATATTATATTTTAAACTGTCATTCACCGGTGACTGACGTGGACTAACCAGAAAATGTGTGCCAGTCACCGGGAACCAATGCAACACTCAACGTTTTAAAAACTTCCATTTATTTAACTTTTTATTCCAAATAATCTCATAAATTAAAAATCCAACTTCTGAGATTTATCATTACAAATATTTACGAGAGTTTTTTCGTAAAATCTGTCACTATTAACCTTCCCACTGCCACGACCGGATATATCCGTTCAGTATGCTGCAGGTTTCACTGCAATTGAAGCTTTATTTAATTTAATATACTTCTCCAAATATATTCCAGTTTTAAATAATTAAGTTATGATTATGCTTTCAAGGCTTATAAGCATATACATAACAAAAACTTATACCATGATAGAAAATCCCTCTTTTATTAGCACTTAAAATAAATTGCTGAGAAAAAGACTTTACAATTTTACCATTTTGCTCGGCGGTGAGGGGTTTAAAAGAAAATTAATACGATAATTTTAGAAGAATAAATAAATAAAATCAAGAAAATTAACGAAAAGCTACAGTTTGTGAAAAGGAAAAATAAACTTTAGAACAATTTAAAATGTCAGATACAAGTGTTGCTGTGTTTTATTCCATTGTGATGCAGATATAAAAGCTCTTTCATGTGACAGCTGTACTTAAATTTGATTTATTGCTCTTTTCTGGATCTAGTTCCATCCTTTATTTCAGTGAGATGATGAACGAATTCTGTTTACTCCCAAGGATACTTCAGAAACAGCCCATAAATAACAATTTATAGTAGAATTTTTCTAAAATGTAGGATCTAAAAAGTGAGATAGGTTGGGAAAGCTCGAAAAGAACAAAGCAGAGGAAAAAGCAGAGGGAAACCTCTAGATATATAAAAAATCTTTAGAAACTAATTACTTATTAAACCTAATTTGCAAAACGTTTTATTGAGTTACTTTATTCTTTATTTTTTACAAAAGAAATGTAATTATGAATATCTTTTTTTAATATATTCAATAGCGAAGAATTTATAATTATAATCAAGTTTTACAAAAGTTTGTACAAAAAGATAAATTAATGAAATTTGAAACAATTTGAGTGAATATCATATACTAAAATATTTATTTAAACTGATTTAAAAAATTATGTTAACACAAAGAGTGCCACGGTTTCTGACACTGAACTTCCCATTTAAGCCACGCCAGTCAGTGGTGACTGACAGTGTAAAATAATATATAGAACTGAAAAAAAATTGTTTTAAGTAAATACAAAAAAGGTATAATGCTTCAATAAATAAAATTTAAGTACATTTTAAATACATTTTCAGTGATAACTCAACAGAATAAATGTATTTTTTTTAGTTTTATGTTATATTTTAGACTCTCAGTCACCGGTGATTGACGTGGTACTCTACGTGTTAAAAAATCCTATTTATGTAATTTTTTCATTACATATAATCTAGTATATTAAAAATCCAATTTGTCAGATTTATCATTAAAAATGTCAAATGAGAATTGTATTCTAAAATCCGTCATTATTAAAACATTGATAGTTCAATAATTTTAATAGAAGAAGAAATAAGTAAGATCTAGAAAAATATTAAAAGGCTTCAGTTTGAGAAAAGAAAAAAATACGCTGTAGAGCAATTTAAAATGTCAGATGTAAGTGTTTCTGTGTTTTATTCCATTGTATTGCAAACATAATTTTTTTAATGATACAGCTGCAGTTCAATTTGATTTATTGCTCTTTCCTAAACCTAGTTCCTTCTCCTATTTCAATAAGCTGATGGACGAATTCGCTTTATAACTAAGGAGTTAAGAAATACTGTTCATAAGTAACAATTTATAGCATAAATGCAAGATCTAAAAGTTAGATGCGTTGCCAAAGCCGAAATTAAACAGCTTACAAAAAATATTTAGGAAACTATTCATAAAAATCTTGATAATACAAGGTGATTATAATTAAAGTTACACTGTTTACACGTGCGTAGAATCCGTTATGGTAAACTGATATCGAGAAATCATGGAATATAAGTTATTTGTACCAAAGGAAAAGAAAATCTGAAAAAAAGCTCAATATTTTGTTGATAAATGTTCTATCTACGAGGAAGGATCTTAATGTATGTTGGAGCAGTTTAAAAAGCCAATAGTCGCTTCCGTACAAATGAGTTCTCATCGTGCCGTTAGAGAAGAATGAACAAGTGTTACTGGTAAAGTTACTTTATCAGAATGGTAGTAATAAGTCAACTGCACTGCGAGAAGCACTTAAAAGGATTATGAAAAAGACAGATGTCAAATCAGGGCTTTGAGAAAATGATACCTCAGAAGAGTTGTGTGTGTGGCAAGAAAAAGTACTGGAATGCATTTCAAATGAAACAGCCGAAAAATTCGCTCCGTAGTCGAAAGGTATACGTGAGGTTCGAAATATTCTTCAAGAAGTGCTCGAGCAACGTCACTTTATTTGTCTCACACTTGATCTACAGTACGGAAAGTTTTATGAACCATTGTAAAGTGGTGTCCATACAAGATTAACTTTGTGCGAAATCGTGCAGACTTCGACACAAGAACTCATTTTATGAGAATTCTTTTGGCCAGATTAGCTATTGACAGTGGATGACTTCAAACATTTTGGAGACAGGCGAGGCGCGTTTCACTCAAGATGGACCAGTTAATGCTCATAAATGCCGCGTATGGTGTACAAAAAGGCTTAATGTTGTCCATGAAATGGTTTTAATCATAATTACATTATTTATATATACTGTATGTTTTGACATTACGGCAGAATTCATCCTTGGTTGTTTTGTTTTTAGGAGAACACTTTTCAGGGCTCTAAAAGAGGTTCCAGTACACTGAAAAAAAATATACCGCCTTCATCTAGAAAGAATTAGTAGTCACTTTCTAAATCCCTAAACGGGAATTATAGATGCCAGAGTTATGCGAATAAGTCTAATAAATAAACCGTATCGATGAAATGATCGAGAATTTCTAATCTGTTCTTTTATAGATGAAGAAACTATATTTCACGAATTATAACTACTGCGAATCGTTTGAACAGCGAGAAATTATCGCTTTGATTTCTGGAATCGATTTTACCTATTGTAACATTTTTCTTGTGTTCGCATTTATTTCCAAATATTTTAAAATAAGTTTGACAGCCATAATACAGGAAAATGCACAAGAATCATTATTAGTAATTCAGCGAGAATTTACGAGAATTTTAAAATTGTTCTGTTGTTTTCTGTTTTAAAATGATGTTCTAAAAAATTAACTACTCTAAAAATTTAAACCTTTCTTAATTTGTTTACTATCTATATCAGTATAATTATTGTGATATTTGACAAAAAAGGAGATTGGAGCTTTTTATAAAACTTATTTTGAAACAAGTCGAAAAAAGGCATTTTTTTACAGCATACTAATGTATAGAACAAATGAGAAGAAAATAGCACCTGTCCTCATACCACCGGAAGTCGCAGACTCAACGCTTTCGAATCAGTACAGACAGTTTGCAGAATGAAATGGCCGTTAGCGTTTGCATTGTCAGTCTGGATTTAAAAATTTAGTTGAACAATTTCGCAGGAGTTCATAAAAGAATCTTTAGATGAAATATACGTCCGAGAAAATTAAACTAATTTTGGCATGTGATAAAGGATTCATGTCATTGTTATTTTAGTTATTATCAGAACGTATAAATTTGTTCTTCGTTTGTTCTTTGTGAATGTAGGATTACATAAAAAAAAGGTATGAAAAAAGATTATTTTCCCTGTTGCTTTTCTTTAAATTTTAAGATTTTATTGAAATAAATGACTGTCTCTTAGCAACTGTAATTAAATGATAAAAATCAATTCTATAAGTTATATTTTCATAGTAAAATCACATGTTTTCTCAAATTTTAAAATGATGTGCAAAAATTTAATAATATAATTTTTACATTATTAGCAAATATTTTAAGGTATTTAAAAAAAACAAAAAAAAACTGTTTAATAAAATAAAACTGTTTGAAAGTTTGATTGTTAAATTTTATATTTATAAAGAGAAGTTTTGAAAGTAATCTTCAAGTCTGAAATCATTAACAAATGAAAATACAGAAGTTATGCAACCAGTGGTAATTTAAATATTATTTTGCTAAAATATTTTAATTAAAAAAATAATGTATAAATTTAAAAGAATGAAACTAAAATGAACTAATGACTGAATGATGGTATTTTATCATATATATATATATTTTTATTATTCTGGATTCTAATTCTACTTTCCGATTCTTCTGGTAAGCGTAGCGTTAAAATGAGGCTTGGTATTTATAATTATCTTGTAATCCTGCAAATATAATAATAATAATGTACCAATGTGTGTTTCTATTTTCTGTTTATGATATGAATTTTTATACTTTATTTATATAAAATTATTAAAGTTATTATTTAATACTTAAAAATTGACAATATTGATGCAAAGTAGGTAATTTTCTGCTTATTGCAAATTTGAAAATAAACATTTATTTTTATGATTGAAATCATTTTTTACATGTTTAAAATTACGTATTCAAACATTCGACTAAATGTTTGCATTTTCAATGTTAAATAGCATTTAAAATAATTATTCGATTTAAACCTGTCTCTTTTAGCATATTTATTCTATATTTTGTTATAAAACTATGCGTTTCCATATATTTACATGAGATTTTTCTAAGTATAGACAGCGAAAATCGAAAATTTACAATAAATTCAATTATAGAAGAAGCAGTGTTTTTTTACTTTATTTTCAGAATAATCCGATAGATGACAAATCAGTGTATATTTTTGAATCGAACCTTTTGTTAGGTAAAATATTTAGTTAGGTATTATCCTTTTGTTAGGTACTTTTGTGTTATAGCAGAGCTCGAGGATGAATTATAAAACATGTATCACGATATAACAGTATTCGATGCAAATAATATTTCATGAGATATATGGTCCAGTTGTATTCATACAAGACGTATATGCATATGATGTGCATAGAACATGTACTTATATATAGTAAAAGGATATACATAAATGAGGTGTTCAGAAGTGAATCCGACTAACTCCATTTTTTCGTAGAATTTCATGTGAAGACATGTTTAAACTTTTCTATGTACCTATGATTGCTTATGAATTACCCTTGATTATAAGACAATTAATCAAATTATAATCAAAATATGGTGAAAAATAGTAGTTTTTTAATAGATAGATAACTTTAAATGGTTAAAATAGGCGTTTTTAGTTGATGGAGTTAATCGGATTGACTTCTGAAAACTTCATGTGTATGTGTGTGTGCATATGTATATATATAAGACATATATGAATGCATTTGTATGAAACATATATGGCAGAAATGAAGTAAATGATATATAATGACGTGGTACATAACAGTGTTTGGAGTGTATTCATATCATATATATATATATATATATATATACATACATACAAATTTTGGGATGATCTTGACGAGATCATAACTTTAATTTTGACATAATGAAATTTAGAAGGACTGTTATAACAAAAAATTACCATATTGTCTCTGTCCCAAGTTGTTTGAATTAACGTGCGTTGTATATTACAAAGAAATTTATATATATATTATTGTTAACTTTGTCGTACTATTAAAACACATAAAATATAATTAGTTAATATCGAATTCTCTATTTATCTATCACTCTTTTTCTAATTATTTGAGTTGCTGAAAGAATCACCAGTAACAAAGAACTCGTAATGTATATTAAATGAGATAAATTAATTTCATTTAGTCTCTCTATAGTTTAAAGAATACAAAAAACTATGGTATTGAACAAGATATTATTTGTTCGATTAAATTTATTTCGATAATTCTACAAGAATTAAACAGAAATGTTTCTTTAGTAGCAGTAACTTGTAAAATATGCAATTTTTTAAAAGCTATAAATAACTAAGTAGATTATTTTCAAAAAAAAGTGTCAAATCGAATTTTTAGCAGTTTTAATTTTTAACATTTCCAGTTATGACTATGCTTTCTGCTTCAGGATATTATATTTTGTAGTTAATGTGTCTTTAAGTAAATTCTAGTTCTAATACCTATCTCAGAAAGTCAGGGAACTAGAAATTTTGATTTATGAAACCAGAAGTTATTGTTATGAAATTTAGGTTTTTTGAAAATCTAGCTCGAAGCCCGTTTAATTCTAGTTCTGTGAACAAGAAAATTCTGGTCTACTGAATCAGAATATTAACTAGAACACGCTAGCAAAGGGAACTAGAATTTATAAAGATGACATGGAACTATTTTTTCTAGAGCTACAATTTCTTTTCTAAATGCCAGAGGCAGATTTTTTTTCAGTGTAGGGAAACTTGTTACTGAAACTTTCATCGGCACAAGTCATTCCATTCTTACAAGAGCGATAGTGTTTTCAAAGTAACGTATTCATGCAAGATGGTTCATAACGTCCTTTATCTTGTGCTGTGCAAGCACTCCTTCATGCCTACTTTGGAGATGATCAAGTAATTTTTAGAAGATTTCAGACAACCTAGCCTCCTCGTTTTTCGTACTTAAATCCCTGTTACTTATATTTGTGGGTTTTTTTCAAAGATCATGTGTATGGAGAAACATAAGGACTTTGTTTGATTTGAAAGCAAGTTTAAATCGCCATTTGCTACAACTGATCGAGAGGCTTTTAGCGCTATTGCTGAATACACTACAATACACTGTGAACATGTGCTTGATGCAAATGAAGCATATGATGTAAATAAAAAAATTATGTATTTTTATTCTTTATGCGTTTCTTTCTTACCTTGTGGTCGATATTTGAACTAATTTTTTATTGCAAATTTCTTTTCCTCGTGGTCTATAGCTATTATTTAATATATTATATAATAGCTATTATTAATTTATGCTCCAAGTTTCATCGACATCTGTCAAGCAGAGCGGATTCCATGCAGGCTTAAACAGGATAACTTGAATCATAATCACCCTGTACATATATTTTTTTCAGAAACATATTATAAAAAATTCTATATCGCAATTGATTCATCTTCAAACAAATGTGATAAAAACAAAAGTGTGAAATCAAATAATATAAACAGATTTTTTTCATACAAAACTCAATTTTAAAATGAAATAATTCATTAACTATTATATTACGTATTAAAACGTAACGTATTAGATTAATTAATTTTTTGATTTATTTATTAATTATTAATTTTGATTTATTTATTATTTATTTATGACTAAATGATTTAATTAACGTATTAAAAATATATGGAAAAAATAACATGTTGCGAAATTCTGTAATTCAGTAATTTTACAAAATACACAGAAACTGCCACAACCGTATATTTTGATACATTTTAAACAATAGTTGGAACATTCTTATACTTTTATTCGTAAAAAAACAATCATTTAAGAGTGATTTGATATAGTTTTCCTTATCTAAATCATATGGACTCACTTGTGCTTATTTTACCAACTCGAGTATTAAAATTAATATAGGAAAAGAACATTTGAATTTTAACATTATGGAGATGTTTGTAAAAGGAATGTCTTAGGAATGATTAGTATCTTTATGCTAGTAATATTATGATCATTCTCAATTTTAACCCTTCCGCGTTTAAATTTTTCTTCAGTTAAAAAAAAATCATTTTACATTGATAAGATTAACACCAGCTATCCAAATAGATGAATGGGTATTTAATTTATATTTCATTGTCTGAAAGATAATGATTGTTGATGTTTTGCGTAATATTCATATAACAAGGGGCTAACGAAGAATTTTTAGAGTTGTTTAGATAATACTGTATTACAATAAGATTAAATTTATATTGTAACTTTCTAATACTTTTTACGCTTTATTACACAGGATTCTTTCAGGAAAGTAATTTTTATTTTAAATTTCTGTAATGAAATATTTTTTAAAAATAAGAGAATCGCAAACTTACAAAGGAAATGATGCAAATAATAAAAATAATTATTATAACTAATTGTCTAAACATAAATTATGTCATATAGTAAATGCATAGACATATACCAGCATTACTGCATGTAAATAGTAGCGAGAGTATCTCTTAAAACAAAATATTTATCCATTAATTAACATGTACTATTAACAGTAAAACAAACCCAAAAAAGTTATTCTCTAAGTAAATATATATTCTTTACTGTATACAAAATAAATGTAATTATAGATGTTATTTAATTACATGTATAATCATTGTAAGATACCGTCGGCTCTCGTTAATTCGAACTCGTCGGGACCACAAGAAATGTTCGAATTATCCGAAGTTCGAATTATGGAAAGTATGAAATGAAAACATGCTTAATATGGTACTATTACAAAGGAATTAATGTTATAGCGGTTTTTTTCTTTCGTCTATTATCATTAGAATGTGACTTAATATTAAATTACAATTCATAAATACAAAAACTAATTAAAAGATTAGAAACAAGCTCAATGGAAGAAAAATTTGAAAAGTCATTGATGGACAGACGGGGCACTAAGAAAGTCGATATCATACTGTGGTGTATACTCGTTCGGAACAATTTTCACAAAAATCAAAGAAAGGGAATTATTCAAATGATATAAAATCAGGGAGAAAGAAAAAAAAATGAAAAATCAGAATTCTCGTTAGTTCGAATTAAACGAAGTCAAGAGGAAATGAGTTCGAATCAAGGAAAATTTTAAACGTTATTCTGCCATTGAAAATTTCAGGACTTCATTTTTAATTCGAATTAAGCCAAGATTCGAATTATCCGATTTCGAATTAACGAGAGTCGACTGTACTATATATCATAAAATTATGTTATTTGAAACTCTTAAAGTGTATATAATGTATTAAAATATTTAATGAAACAAAAAACAAAAGGTATAAAAAAAAACACATCATGTAATTTTTCATTATAAATGTTTCTCTCTGCATTTAAAAATCCAATTATTGAGATTAATCATTACGAATGTTCCTTGACATTCTTTTTGTAAAATCTATCATTATTAAAGATCGTTAATTTAATTATTTTAGTAGAACAAATAAATAAGATACAGAAAACTAATAAAAAGTTTCAGCTTGAGAAAAGAAGAAAATAGACTTTAGAGCAATTTAAAATGTCAGATACAAGTGTTTCTGTGTTTTATTTCATTGTATTACAGACATAAAAAACTTTCATGCGACAGCTGCAGTTCAACTTGATTTATTGCTTTTTCCTGGGTCTAGCTCCTTCCTATTTTTCAATGAGGTGACGAACAGATTATCTTTACGCCTAAGGAGAATTCAGAAATACGGCTTATACATCACAATTTATAGTATAACATTTCTAAATGCAGGATCAAAAAAGTGAGATTTTTTTGTGAAATCTGAAAGTAAGCATCTCAGAAAAAAAAGGCATAAGAAACAATGCAAAAAATGTATGATTACATACATATGTTTTTTTTTTTTTTCAAAAACAAATCATAGCAGAAATATAAACCACAATTGTTTCATTTCATAACAAATAATGTTGTTCATGAAATCAAAAATGTAAAGAAAGTGAAATCCAGTTATATATACAGATTTTATCATCAAAGATTCCCTATTAAAATTAAATAATTCATTGAAAATTTTAAAAAATGTGAAATAAGTAACATGCTCACGAATTTTTGTATTTCAATAATTTTATAGAATCCACAACCGCCACCGCTGTATACATTGATATAGTTTTAAACTGTAGTTGAAGATTTCATGCACTTTTAATCGTAGCAAAGCTATCCTTTAATAGTAATTTCAACTAGTTTTTAAAATTACTGTAACTAAACCGTATAGACTGTCTAGTATTTATTTTACTAATATATATTATAATTTATTTTAACAATATATTTTTAAAATCATTTTAGCAAAAAAATATTTGCATTTTAACAGTAGGCAATCATTTGTAAACGTTACATGTTTTGCAAATGACTGGTATTTTTGTTTTAGAAATGCAGCTCATATTCAAAATATTACATTAATTGAGAAAAAATAATAAAAATATTTTTCATTTATTCTTTTTGATACTAAGTAAATGCAATTAAATTTCTTAAAAATTGAATATGGAATGTTGAGATAAGTTTTTACAGCTTATAATTTACAAAATATGTATAAAAAAACTGTACAACATATTAGGTATACAGTATTCTGAATCACAACATAATATTAGAATAAAAATATATTTGTTCAAAATGGTAGTTAATAATGTAATAAAATAAATGGTTGTTAATATTTTGTAGCATCCCCTTTAGCTTTCATAACAGCGTGCAATGTATCTTGCATACTATTACAAAATATTTACAAATATTTGTGTCCATACTAGGCCAAATAGACTATATACATGTTAATAACTCAGTTTTATTTGATAAAGGATTTTCTTGAAATATTTCTTCATTATATACAATGGTTTCGATGGGATTAACGTCCAGTGAGTTTGATGGCCAAGTATGTACCTTAATGTATCATTGGCAGAACCAACTCTTAGTTGACACCGAGGCATGTGGTGACGCTAAATCTAGTTAATAGATGAAAATTTTTTCAAATAAATATTCTGAAGATTTAATTATGTAATATTTCATAATTTCTCGATATATGTGACAGTTAACTTTTCGTAGACGACGGACATTTCCCAGATCTTTCTGCACTCGTAAAATCCAAACCATGACACTAGTAGTAAATTTTACGGAATACTTAAAGCATTCTTTAACAAACGCTTCTTGCTTCATTCTCCAAACTCAAATACCATGATTATCATATGAAATACAAAACATAATTTTATCACAAAAAATGGAATTTTTCTAATCTCTTCTTCGCTCCCTTAACGTCTTGATTTACACCATTTCAATATTATACGCTTTTGTTTTGCAGTCAGGAGAGCTTTCGTTTTTGGTACACGACATTGAAACTTAATTTTCTATAGACGTCTTGATATTATCACTGTAGAAACTTTAACTCCTTCCTTTTACTATAACTACAATCGCACATTTTTAAACTAGTTTTTCTTAACTATACGCTTCATTTTTCTGTAATTTCTAACAGATTTATTTGATTTTGGGGCGCTGTTTTGACAACTATTTTAAAGTTCTCTTCTTTATGAATAATGTGTAGTATTTTATTAACGCTTGATTGCGATCAATTCAAAAAATCCGCTATTAAAGTTGATTTTTACCGTGCCGATACAAATGAACCTTACGGAGTTTAATAGATTCAGGAATATCATTCACATGACACATTTTAAGATGAAAAATCTAACAAACTGCAAAAAGAATACTGATTTTAAATGAAATCTTCCGTATATAATCAATGATTTCACTAGTTATGAATTGGTGATAATTAACGAGATAAGTTATGAAATATTCTTATATTTTAAACCACTTGAATAAATATTCCAATATTTTGATTTTTCGAATATTTTTTCAATTAATCCTTTCAAAAATGATATTAAATTTATGATGATAAATAAGTTTAATCAATAATAAGTTCTTAATAAAAATGTCGTTGTATATTTTCATTAAAAGACACTAAAATACTAAATGATATTTTCATATTTTTTAAGTAATTATTCCAATATTTTAAATATGAGCTGCATTATATCCGCTCTCTATTATGTACTCTAAGTAGAATTATATCCTATATTTTATATAAAAGAAATGTAACTATGGATACCTTTTTTGTTACATATATTCCTTGTAAAAGAATTTATAAAACTTATAAAGTTCTACAAATCATAAAATAATGTTATTTGAAACTTTTAAAGCATGTATGATGCATTCAAATATTTATTAACACTGAATAAAAATATACTGTTAAAAAAAATTCATATCATGTGATTTTTCAATATAAATATTCCTCAAAGGTTGTTTTTTTTTTTTTTTTTTTTTTTTTTTTTTTTTTTTTTTTTTTTTTTCTTGTAAAATGTATCATTATTTAAAGGGCGTTTGTTCAATTATTTTAGCAGCACAAATAAATATGATACAGAACACTAATAAAAAATTTAATCTTGAGAAAAGAATGTACTTTAGAACAATTTAAAATGTCAGATACAAGGGTTTCTGTGTTTTATTCCTTAGTATTGCAGACATAAAAGCTCTATCATGTGACAGTTGCAGTTCAACTTGATTTATTGCTCTTTCCTGGATTTAGTTCCTTCCTCTATTTCAACGAGGTGTTGAAGAAACTCTTTTTGCGCCTAAGGAGATTCGAGAAACACGGTTCATAAGTCACAAATTATAGTAGAAAATTTCTAAGTGTAAGATCTAAAGTGTTTTGCAAATGCTCGAGAAAAAAGTTCACAGAAAAAATGAACAGGAAAATCAGATAAGACTATTTTTCCTTTAGAAAAAAACTATATATTAAAGCTACACTGCAATTTGTTTCAATTGCTGAAGAATGTTATTTTATGTTAAAGCATATATGTATACTATGCGAGAGTATATGTATACCATGCTTATTATATAGAATGCATAGTATAAACGGCTGTAAATTTTGACACTAGATGTTTTAAACAATAAATGGGGCATTTTTAAACTTTTGATGTTACCAAAACAATCATTTAAGAGTAATCTGTCCTATTTTTTGAAATTACTGTATCTGAATCATATGAACTATATAATATTTTATTAGGTTCACAACAGCGTCCATTAAAGGACGGACGATATATTAAGAAAGCGGGTATCAAATGAATGGGTTTATATGTATAATAGTTACAAAACAATTCTGAGAAAAATAAAAGAAATTAAATTATTTTAAGGATATGAAGTCTCTTGAAAATAACGAAAAATGAAAATCGGAATTCTGGTTGGTTCGAATTAAACGACGAGAAGAGAAAATGAGTTCAAATAAAAGAAAATTTTTAATGCTATTCTGTCATTGAAAATTTCGGGACCTAATATTTTGTTTGAATTAAGTGAAGATTCGATTTATCCGATTTCGAATTAACAAGAGTCGTCTGGATATATGTCACATACTTTAAAATTTACATAATTCAAATCCAAGAATTATATGATAGGAACGTGATAATACTTCTATTTTATTTTATTTCAATATTGTAGTCATATGATATTTAAGAAGTTGAACAGAGACAAAATTAACATTTTAACGTATTCCTATAAAAATAGAAAAATAATGATTTACACAAGAAAAGTAGTCGTTCGGGGCCACCATCCTACTTACCCATCATACATATCTATAATATAAAATACGAAAATAGAACATGTTTAAACAATTTTTAAAATGCATTGCAACTTTCAAATTAAACGTATATTTCAAAATTTTAATACATAGCAATGCTACTAAAATACGGGCACTAATTGATTATCACATTGACCCACAAAGAAAAATTATTCAAATCGCGAATATTTTCATAAATTATACCAATTGGCATATTTTTTAACATTAAAAATGAAACAACATATAAATATCAAATTAAACACCCCTTCATTTTTAATTTGACGCACATGTGAAACACGTGTAACGGGGTTAAAATCAAGTGAATCTGACATTTACGCTAAGCTATTGTTTTCATATCATCGACGACGAATTTGACGATAGTTTTTTGGTCGACGGCGTAGTCAAATGGTAAAAGAAACTCCCTTATAACTTCAAAAATGATTAGCCATTTAATTAACAGTTTACTATGTCATTGTCTCATTTTAAATTGAAATATGTATTTGATTTGAAATTTGAAGGAAATACAGGGTCATAGAAAATCGTAGAAAAAGGAAAACATGATTAAGAATATCCGAGCAACTAAAAATTCCATCGACTTCCTTCTTTATGCAACAATTATGGTTTTTATTGCCTTTTATCCCCTTCCCCTCTTTAAAATAAAATAAATCAAAAATCTGTATGTACATTTCATCAGAACAAATATTTCGAGATTCGGAAAAAATAGTTCCGTATAACCGAGGTTACTTACATGTAGAAGAGTTTTTTCAATTACTACATACTAAGTACAATCAAAATTTCAAGTCTCAATCACAATTATTTCGGGAGAGAGAGCGTTTGCAAACAAACAGAGAGATTGTCGGATGGCATTTTTTTTTCTTCTAAAAATAGATTTTTCGGAATTACGAATATTTGAAGCGTATAAATCTATCATCTTTTCCTTTTTTTCGACTTTCAAAACGATTGCAAGATTTGCCCTATTATACGTGTGATGGGTAAGTAACATATATATACATATATATTGTAGCGTATATAGAGTTCTTCTGATCGTATGGTTTGTCAAATTCAAAATCCAATCTCTTAAATATATATATATATATATATATATATATATATATATATATATATATATATATATATATATATATATATGTGACGATTTAAGGAGAACTCGAATTATTTCCAGTGGTTAAAAAGAAACACGCAGTCATGGCAAGCGAGGGAAAAAACAAAATAAAATAATAAATGTAGAAGATCCAATAATTAGTCATGGGCTGCTGTAAATTCATTTATTAAATTCGTAATAATGAGGAAGGAAAAGCTCCTTTTGCAAAAATTCCATCATTATTTCAGCGAGCTGTCCTCATCGAAGAAGCAACCCAAGAAATCTTCTCTCTCATCTCCAGACTTCCACCTTCTAAACTAAAAAAGAAAGTACTGGAACATTCTGTAACCTCAAACCATCATTCTTTTATGTAAACAGAATTCTTGTCCAGCTACGAGGCTATTTTTAAACAGACGATAAATTTATTAAAAAAAAAATATTATTTAACCAATTTATAATTGACTCAGAATTTTAAATATCTTACGCAGACGATTTTTATAAATGATTAATTTTAAGAGAAAAAGAAAAGAAATGAATTTATTAATATGCACAGATCAAAGGTTGACGTAGGAAAAATAAATAAATAGATAAAATAAAATAATGATATTTTTTGAAAGGTATGGTTTTGGAATAAATTTAATAAGACTTTCTTAAAAAGGGTTGATAAAAACATAGAAGAAATCAGTTTTATTTGGAATATTAAGAAATAAAGTTTTAATTAAGAATATTTTTAATTTAGAGCCATCTTTTTAAATTTACGCATACTGGACTAAAGTTTTTTAAGGCAAATTAAGAATTTATATCGTCTGCATAAGGATTTAACAGATTAGATTTAGAAACAAGATTTTAATTTAATAATTTGAAGTAAGTACGGAATATTATTATAAGAAAATTAAGATAGTATAAAGGTTAGTATTGGCGAAAAAATTTTAAATTTGTAATATTATCCCCCCTCCCCAAGACTTTGTATGAAATTGATAGTTAAATAAAACTACAAGTTCAGACAACAGAAATATAATAATTTAGAAAAGTTAAATTTTGGAATAAACTGTCAAACTCAGGAAGCCAAGAGATGGAAGAAAAGAAAATTAACGCAATATAAAAAATATTAGCAATTAAAATAAAATAGTTAAGAGAAAATAATTCTGAATTAAATTTAGGTAGGAGCATTTCCCTGAAAGAAATACAATAATGTTACAACATCACTTACCATTGGTAAGTGAAGAGGAGATAATACATATAATAACAGTAAATAAGTTATGAATATTAATAAGCAAGAGATAAAAATATAATAAAAACAATAAAAATTCGTTCTCATGGAAGTTTAAATAATTACAATGACTTAATGCATAGTTTATTTTAAATAAGTCCTTTAAATGAAACAAGTCTTTCAGTAGTATGTATAAAAGAGTCTTTTCCAATGTTCTCTGAATACAGTCTCTTTAATTAAAAATCTTCAAACCTAGTTTAATCTTTGGTTTTAATGTTATATTGGATCCAACATCTTTCAGTAATATATCAATTTTTCAATAATAAATAGCATCACTCTCAATATCAATAATAAATAATATAGAAAAATTTAAATAATGACAATAACAACAATAATAAGTAATAATATAATAAGACTCCATATCCTAATATTTTTCAATAAGAGTATAATTAATACTAAACTTCATTATAGAAATCATAATAATAATAATAATAGTAAAACAAGAGTATAATCAAAAGAAAATTTCACTATTTGTTTATTATTGATAGGGAAAAAACTGGTTGAGGATAAAAATAATTACATAGCAACTAAATAATTTTCTTATCTTCTAATAGCATAAGAAAGTATTTTTTGCTAGCCGAAAGTATAAATAAAAAAAATCATAATAATTCCAAAATCCAAATAAAATTAAATCTAACTATTTAGAAAATGGACTCTCAACCAGTATTTCCTTACAATAATTCCTCTCTGATACTCTTTTACAAAATTGTCAAATTTGGTTATAAGTTCTCAAATGTCAAATGTAGAATAATGTTTTATCTACACATGGTTTATAAACTTCAATAATAGAATACAAATACGAATAAAAGGTGTCATTCTTAATTGAGAAATGGAAATAAAAATAGTGTGCTTTTTTGAAAAACTTTTAATAGCTGTAGTTTTCACAATCACTGAAAATCACATATTATGTTATAGGTTTGAGTAGAATCATTAGATTTTATAACTGTTATAACATAAATATCTGCTGAATAAATAGAATAATACTAAGGTCAAATACATGAGTAAATATAGTTAGACTTAAACACCCTTAAATTTAATTTATCAACATCAATTTGAAAGCTTTTACAATCAAAGTGTTCACCTTATGCCTGCATAAGGAGCCCAATTTAACCCCAAAAACAAGTAATATTCTTGTAGGCCTCCAAGAACATACCTGCTGATGTTGAAAATTATGGTGATAAAATATTTAAAGACTAAGAATTAAAATTTAATCTATTGTCTTGACTTTAGTTTGATCTAGTGATTGTGATTGTATCTGAGGTTTTGTTTGTTTTTTGGGTTGCTCATGAAACAGTTTAAAATCTTCGGGTGAAAAATAGGGTCTTAATTTAGAAACATGCACAATAACGGAATTCTGTCCTGTCTCATAATTAAATTTATCTATTTCATAAGTTACATCAGAAAGTTTATTTATAATTTTATATGGTCCAGAGAAAGTAGGTTCTAATTTTCGAGTGTTAGGGTATTTAAATTCTTCATAAATTACAGAGTCTTGTATTTTTAATGGGCATTCAACAAAATTTCGATCATAGAGCCTTTTACTTTTAAGGTGAAATTCATGAGTTCGCGCTTTCGCAATTTTGAGGGCTTTGTCTACTGGAGGTGTATGCATTTTAACTGCCTCACACAAAACCATTACCCTCCATTTTAAAAATCTGAATCAAAATTATCGTGAAAATTATAACTATATTTAGCTGCTAACCTTAACCAGAAATTTTATCTAATAAAACAGAAATTGTAAATATCATAGATATACCTTAAATTGGGATCAACTTTTAATTCTATTAATTTATAGATCATAAACAGATTCAAAAATTTTAATTATAGGTAATTTCTTACTTAAAATCACAAAATTTACTGAAAAAATTAATCATATTTATCAGTCAAAATTCTAGCAACAGCCTTGCACAGTTCCATCTTTCTTACTGAATTTAAATAAATTATAAGAATCCGGGAACCAAAGCTCACTGTAACCAGAAATTCTAACAAATAAAAGGGAAAACATAAATGTTAACTTAATTTTCAGCTCAAATGTCTAGTTGTAGGAACATTATCATGAAAATACTGCATTCTGAGACTATTTCTTGATAACAAACAAATATCAATAAATTAGAAAATGTACTTTTTTGAAATAAACTTGAGCTTCTAAATTCTTTTATACTTCATTATTATTACAAACTTGCCTTTAATCGTGCATAAAAATATCATAATAGTCTTAATAAGTAACAGTAAATATCTTAAAAACATCATACTCCTCAATTAAATCCTTAAGAATAAAAATGTTTCAATCTCCAACAAATAATAATGATAATAATAATACGCATAAATAGGTAAGTAAATAAAATTCACTGACAAATAATCAAATAAATAAACCTGACAAACAGAGAATAATTAATTTAAATAAATACATAAAAAGTATACAAATAATAATATTTAAAATACTACGAAAAAAAAAATCTCACCGAAATCCTATTGTGCTCAACTATCTCGAAAAATATTTGTCTGTTCACAAATTTACAAGAAATGGTCTTGTAATTATTATTTTTTTTCTTCTTTTTCAAAATAGATTTGAAAATCTTAATCAAGAAAATCTCCTTTTCTGCAGTCATTCAAGAAATCATGGCTTCAGGAAAATCAAGCCGACTCAAAGCACTTTACAGGAACAATTCCTCTGTTTTTGTCACTCCAGAAATCATGAGACTATGGCAGTTTTTGTTCAAGAACACATCCAATAATGACGGGCAAATTATTCAGCGAAACACAGTTTTTATCATCACTTCGTTCCATAGCAATTTTCTTTAAATATCATTCATTAAAAAGGCAGCACAGATAAATAATCCTGTCGGACTTTTCGATTAGTTGTGACGATTTAAGGAGAACTCGAATTATTTCCACTGGTTAAAAAGAAACACGCAGTCATGGCAAGCGAGGGAAAAAACAAAATAAAATAATAAATGTAGAAGATCCAATAATTAGTCATGGGCTGCTGTAAATTCATTTATTAAATTCGTAATAATGAGGAAGGAAAAGCTCCTTTTGCAAAAATTCCATCATTATTTCAGCGAGCTGTCCTCATCGAAGAAGCAACCCAAGAAATCTTCTCTCTCATCTCCAGACTTCCACCTTCTAAACTAAAAAAGAAAGTACTGGAACATTCTGTAACCTCAAACCATCATTCTTTTATGTAAACAGAATTCTTGTCCAGCTACGAGGCTATTTTTAAACAGACGATAAATTTATTAAAAAAAAATATTATTTAACCAATTTATAATTGACTCAGAATTTTAAATATCTTACGCAGACGATTTTTATAAATGATTAATTTTAAGAGAAAAAGAAAAGAAATGAATTTATTAATATGCACACATCAAAGGTTGACGTAGGAAAAATAAATAAATAGATAAAATAAAATAATGATATTTTTTGAAAGGTATGGTTTTGGAATAAATTTAATAAGACTTTCTTAAAAAGGGTTGATAAAAACATAGAAGAAATCAGTTTTATTTGGAATATTAAGAAATAAAGTTTTAATTAAGAATATTTTTAATTTAGAGCCATCTTTTTAAATTTACGCATACTGGACTAATGTTTTTTAAGGCAAATTAAGAATTTATATCGTCTGCATAAGGATTTAACAGATTAGATTTAGAAACAAGATTTTAATTTAATAATTTGAAGTAAGTACGGAATATTATTATAAGAAAATTAAGATAGTATAAAGGTTAGTATTAGCGAAAAAATTTTAAATTTGTAATATATATATATATATATATATATATATATATATATTTACAAAACTTTACTGCTACAGAGTCTTCGACACTCACAAATATTCCAGATTTTCAGAAATAATTGTGTAAATCTAAAAGTACAAGTGCAGATATATGTCACAGAGACTCTTTACACAATGTCTCAACACTACATCAAATTCAAAACAGCGTAAATAATTCACAATACTTAAGTAAACCTGTTTAAATAATCGTCTAGTAGTTCTCTCAATGACTGACTGACAAATAATAACAACAACTAGCTTGCTTCACTCTCTTATATATAGGCTCGCAGCATGCACTGGAAATTTCTGCATGTTTCTAGAAAAATCTTGAGAACACCGGAAAAGCTTTCAATGTTTTTGTATACCTATAAGTGGGGGGGGGTGTTACAATGGAGAGGGTGGTACCATCATCAACACTCCACCAACAGTTTTTCGCCAACTTGGCAATATATCGCCAAATTTGGCGACCAAAATTAGTCGTCGAAAGGGAAGCCAACTTGGCAATAACTGTAATATTTCGCCAAATTGCCATAGACATTCATTGAAAAATAATAAACAGGTTTCCCGGATAAAAAGTTACCAAATACAGACAATGTAACAAAAACTATTATCAGCAAAGGTGATTAATAAGACTATTTATATTATCTTAGACTACAAATACTTACTATTTACAAAATTTGTATATATATATATAAAACGCTAAGCGATTTCTTTTGATAATCCACTAGAAGAAACTACTGCATCAAATTACACCAATATTTACTGAAATGGAAGTTATTTTGCCGCAAATTAGTTATCGTACATTCGTTTATTCAAATGTTTTATTAATTAGCTGCAATTTTAAATTAAAATTCTGCTGATGTTCTTGCGTAGTATAGAAGTCTGCCTTTGAAGTGACGCACTGACGACCAAAATTAGTCGTCAAAAGTGAAGCCAACTTGACAATAACTGTAATATTTCGCCAAATTGCCATAGACATTCATTGAAAAATAATAGACAGGTTTCCCGGATAAAAAGTTAACAAATACAGACAATGTAATAAAAACTATTATTAGCAAATGAATAGAGATTAATAAGACTATTTATATTATTTTAGAGTACAAATACTTACTATTTACAAAATTTATATATATATATATATATATATTTAAAACGCTAAGCGATTTCTTTTGATAATCCACTAGAAGAAACTACTGCATCAAATTACACCAATATTTATTGAAATGGAAGTTATTTTGCCACAAATTAGTTATCGTACTTTCGTTTATTCAAATATTTTATTAATTAGCTGCAATTTTAAATTAAAATTCTGCTGATGTTCTTGCGTAGTATACAAGTCTGCCTTTGAAGTGACGCACTGCACATGCGCAGTGATGTTCGCTCAGTTAAACTATCAGATTTGCACAAATAAAAGTTTGTTTGTTTTGCTCTTTTATGTACATTAAAGAAAAATGTTAAGAATCATTTTAAGCAGAATTTATACATGTATGAATATATGTAATAATATGACGATGGCGAACATTCTTGTTCTCACTAAAAATCAACAGTGGAATGAGTGGAATGGTTATTCTCTGTAATAATTCGTCGAAGGCTATGTTCCATAAACTCCTAAGAATGTTACTTCTAAGAATCACCT
Source organism: Maratus speculifer (assembly GCA_964019185.1). Classification (NCBI taxonomy): domain Eukaryota; kingdom Metazoa; phylum Arthropoda; class Arachnida; order Araneae; family Salticidae; genus Maratus; species Maratus speculifer. The sequence continues at coordinate 141,672,901 of OZ025300.1, forward strand.
ATTAAAATAAATGATATTCTCAATCAGCTTCCTCTTTCAGTGAAAGGAGATTTATATATTGACGACTTCCGGATTATGTGTATGGGAGAGGATATACGTTTTATTGAAAGACAATTGTAAATTGCTATTAGAAATATTATTAATTGGACTAATAAAAATGGTTTTGTTATCTCTCATGACAAAACTTCTTGTGTGCATTTTTGTAGACGTAGGGATTTGCATCCAGACCCTGAAATTTTTATGGGATCAATTCAGATTCCTGTTGTAGACAATGTCCGCTATCTAGGCCTCTATTTTGACAGTAAACTTACTTTCTTACCTCATGTTTTACAATTAAGGGCAAAATGTGAAAAATCACTAAACTTACTTAGGGTACTGTCTAATACTTCATGGGGAGCAGACCGTACTTCTCTTCTAAAGATTTATCGTGCTGCAATCCGTGCAAAAATTGACTATGCCTGCCAGGTCTAGGGTTCTGCTTGTAAGTCTGTTCTTAAGAAACTTGACACAGCGCACAATAGCGCACTTCGTGTTTGCTCTGGTGCATTTCGTATATCACCTGTTTTAAGCTTACATGTTGACTGTAATGAACCTTCATTACATTATACTCGTGAAAAACTTTCTTTGTAGTTGTTTTACCGTATCCTTTCACATCGTAGTCATCCACTTCATACATATATTTTAAACTCTGACAATGATACTCTTTATCAGAATCGCCCATCTTGTGTGCCTTCTTTTGGTGCAAGAATGAGAACCATAATCAGCAATAGCCCTTTGAATAATATTGAGGTGAGCACATGTCCTTTGCATATGTATTCTCCTTGGAATCCACCTGTTATCGCAACCCTCCATCCTTTCAAAAGTTATGACAGAAAGAACTTAGCCCCTATAGCCTTTAAGCAATTATTTGCTGCGCATCGTACAGATTTTAGCGATCACTTGGACATTTATACAGATGGTTCAAAAAACAGTAATATTGTAGGCTGTGGTATTTATTGTGATGGTATGACTCTTAGTTATCGACTTCATCCATCTATATCTATATTTACAGCCAAATTGATTGAAATTGAGAAAGCCATGGTACACATATCTAATCATCAAAACACCTCCTTCATAATTTATACTCACTCAAATAGTTCTATTGACGCATTAAAATCTTTTAAAAAGCATTCTTATGTCTCTGACATCCTGGATCTTTATACTAAATTGACTAGACGTGGCTACAAAATTTTATTTTGCTGGGTTCCTGGACACATGGGCATTCCTTGTAACGAAAAAGCTGACCAAGCGGTAAAACTTGCTCGTAATCCATTGCATCATAAAATACCATTCTCAGACGTTAAACTAATTATTAATCATTTTATTCAAAATAAATGGCAAGAGAGTTGGGATTTAGAATATAATAATAAATTGCACCGTATCAAACCTACAATAATGATCTGGCCTCCAATCTACCCCAGGAAAACAGATGTTCTTCTGACTCGTCTGAGAATATGTCACTCTAGAATCACTCATAAACATCTATTACTTAGAGAGGATGCACCCATGTGTCCTCATTGCCATTTTGATCATCTGACCATTCATCATCTGTTAACTGACTGTCCTGGCCTCCGGCACTTGTACAGAATGTATTTTAACTCATCATCACCAATCTTGACAAACCTCATTGGGGAAACACCTCATGGGGCACTCTTTAACTTTTAAAACATGCAGGTTTTTATTTTCATATATAATCTTTTCTCTATCTTGGTTTGGATGCCCTTTAATGACATTCGGATTAGCTGCACTGTAATATTTTAAGTATTTTATTTTTCTTAACTTTTTTGCTTGACTATAACTGGATGGGAAACCCCATCCAGATATTTTAACATTTTCTCTTTATCACATTTGTACTTTTAGTCTTTTTTTTGGCGCAGCATGTCCCTTGAGGGATTTTGCGCCATTAAACCCAAATCAACCAACCAATCATCTAAGAATCAGCAGCAGCACGAGCAGAGCAGTCGCTCCGGCTGTTAGCAAGCAGTGGAAGAGTTGCATTGGGGTATTTCCCATTATAAAAACAAAAATCATCAGTCTTCAAATTCTTTTATTTATTAACTCATAAAATCAGTAAGCTCTTCCCCGCAGTCACCTAGACACTGTCATCGAATATTTCAAAACTTCGTGTCTAAGATGCATTCTAAGATATTTGAATTTTTCAGGGAAAAAGAAACAGCATCCTAATTTTTGAAAAGTCAATCGCATTCTGCGCTTTGAAAAAACCAAATGAGAAACCCAGATTTGCACGGCATACTAGCCCCTCCTCACTCCGCGTCAATCATTTTAAAAATCCAACCAGGATTAATCTGACTCTACGCAATAAAAATGATCACCTCTGATTGTTCTAGGAAACTTGGACTTTGGGTAAAGATTATATCTTGTCTCGAAAATAGACAAGCCTTTTAACATCCGCGCACTAACATAGATCACGTGATGTTAATAAAAAACTAAATCCCTAGAATATTCTAAAAAGGAAAGATTACGAAATAATTTACGAAATAATTTTTTTGAGAAACAAGCAATAGATTATTAATAAGTTAAATAAAAAAAAAAGAAAAAAGACTTTAGCTGTTAAAAGATTAATATATTGCGAAACTAAGATTAAAAATATGTTCCACAATTAAATTAGAATTAAAAGCTCAGAGAGAGCAAAATGGCGCATTTTTTTTTTATTACATATATATGTATTTAATATTAAATTACCACTTTATACTCATCTAAAAAAAAAAAAAAAAAAAAAAAAACCTTAATAAAAATGTATTTTTTAAAAATTATTTTAAGCTTGATTAAATCGATTTACCCTTTTCAATAAGCCTAAATAGTTTAAAGTAATTTTTAAATAGTAGATATTATTTCAAATAGTCAGCTTATTAAAATAGAAAGAAAATTTAGATGGAAAACTTTTGTAAAAAAGTACAAGTCTACATTTCTAAATTAGTTTAGTATCTATCATTTATCTTATATTAGGTACATATAACGACTTATTTAAACTGAAACATTTTTTTGTAATTACATTAAAAAGTATAAAACCTTTCAAACTTTTTCTATAATTAAGTTGATTATCTTTTAGAATATATCAATTTATGGTATAAACAATTCGAAACGATATTTTTAGTCGAAAATATTAGAAAATTCTTTTTAAATTAAAATTAATCGTTCTTTGCAATTTGTTTCCTAATTTTTTTTTGTACTACAATTTATAAATTGAATATTTCACAAAATAATTGATTCAAATATATTTATCCAAACAGCAAGTTCTAGCTTTTGAGCAATAAATAAAGTGTTATCAATTCGTTTAATGTCAATTATAGATTTATTTTCACTATTTTATGTTACAAAAGACATTAGATAGCTTTTTAAATCACGTAAAAATTTATAAAAGATTAGTCATAATTTATTACTACAATGTAAAAAAAATAGCATAATTATTCAAAATAATAATAATAATAATAAATATATATTAATGTTTTTAGATAAATTCGATACAGTTTTTACATTAATTAGAAAAAAAAAAGCAATTTATAAAACTAAATAATAAAAGGAAAAATAAATTTCCCAAATCAGAAACAAGTAGCATTTTTTATCTTTTTAAAATCACAATCTTAAACGAGATGAATTGATTAATTTAAATGAAACCAAAACTAAACATATTAAAAACAAACCTATCGTTTTATTTTTTTTTTCGACCAAATGAAAAAGTGCGCCATATTTTTTTCAAATATTATACAAATTTTACATAAAATATTCAAACTTGCTTCAAAGTATCATTTTACACATGGGACCAAAAAATATAGACATTTAAAAGTAATATTTTTAGCATATCAATTAATTGAAAATGTTAAAAAAATTAATTAATTTTATTCCCAAATTAAAAATATAATCTGGATGAAAGAGCAGGCTTTTTAATATATTATTCTTTGAAATGTGAAACGGTTTATTATTTTTATTACTATTTTTTTTAATTTGAAGTTCAATGAGAATGAAATAATTGTACCTAAATCCTAATAAGTTGCTGTTTAAAAATAATGAATTGTTTGTAAATAGAAATTTGATACGAATAGTAATTTAAGATTATTTGTTGAGAATTTATCTAAATTAAAAGATTATCCAATAGAAAGATAACAGATGAGAAGCAAAATGTGTAAAATGAATCGCCTTCTCAAAGAAAATCTGGCATACACTTTTTAACTGTATTTGGAACCAAAAGTTAAAAAAATATATCTTACTTAATCGACACGTAACAGTGTTAAATAAATGAACAGCATTCTGGGGTTTCCTAGCTGCAGTGAGCTCTACACTGAGTCTTGTAATTGAGATGACCTATATCATTATGAGCCATTGAAAAATAAGGTGGTATAAAATTACTTAATAAAAAAATATAGAGAAAAACTAAAAAATTGAAATATAAGAAAAAAATATCAAAGTGAGACATAAAGTCTTTAAAATTAAATAAGTTAATGGAAAGAGAATACGTTATCTATAGCTATAGCTATAGTTATTAAAACTGCTATACAAAAAGAAAAAAAGTGCCTATGTGTATGTTTATCACTGGCACCCGGTTAACCGAAAAATACCAAATTATCTAAACTTTTATTTATTCTCCTACATTTTATTCTTTGCATATCAACAATTCTATTTTAAACGGTAACTAGTATTTAGCCAGTTATATTGAATGCCAACAGTTATTTCATAAAAAAAAAAAAAAAAAAAAAAAAAAAAAAAACTAACAATAAAAAAGCATAAAATGTATTAACACAGTACATTAAGTTAATGAAATATATTTATTTGAAAAAAAAATGTACTTATTCACTGAAATTACGCCACGTACCAATAAATTGATAACCCAGGGATAAAATGCAATAACTAGTTTGATGAAACAAGTTTTATCTTAAAAGCTAATACAAAAATACAGACATATCGTTTAAACTTTTTTAAGCACATAGAAAGCATTTAATAATAATAATAATAATAAAATAAAGTATGAATCACACAGATTACATATTAAAATACCAAAGTTTTCTTTGTATGTATTTGCATTTAAGTTATTTAATCATATTGTTTATATTTTTTATGGGCTTCTTAATAGATACGAAGTGATATACAATTTTGTTTCACGTAAATGGTTCATTTTTTGTACTTGATAACATGTTTTTTATTCTTTTTTTTTTTTTTTGGAATTCTTATAAAAAAATGTAAACAAAAAACAATAAAAAAACTTATTATTATTATTTTTTACTGTTAAAATCTAAAAATACGTTTATAGTACAAAAAAATTAAGTTTTATATCTTTTATTTTTATAAAACACAAAAATTGGTAAACTTATTAAAGTGGTTGACTTTAGAAATAATACATAAAAAAGTATTCTTTCATTGGAAATTTCGAAATGATTTAATACATTAAAACCAACTGCAAAATTTATAATCTTTCAAACATACATTTTTTGCATTTTTTGCACATAAAAATGATTTGTACCCTTAGAAAACGGAAACAAAACTGTACCATTACATAAATTCTTTAAATTCAAGAATATGCTGTATAAATGAAGGCAGTAATTAAAAAAAAGTCCGTATTTAATTTTAAATTATTATTATTTTTTTAATTACACAAACTGACAAATTAAATGTAGGGAAAAGTCGGATAAAACCGGGACCCTAATGTTTTTCTTTATATTATGGGAACAAAACAGTCAAAATGTATATTAAAACGATAAATTGATTTCTTAGTTAAAAAAAGTATTTTTTCAATCACGAAAAACGAAAATTGATATCTTAACAATACTTTTTTTAGAAGTGTTCAATGTCCCGGTTTTGTCCGACCAGGGCGGATAATTCTTATGTACTGATTTTGCGACAAACATACAGATAACAAACATACAGAGGACAGTATGATTTTGAAATTGATAGGCAAAACCAGTTCAAAAGTTCAGAAATAGTACATGTGTCTAAATTAAGGCCTTATTATTCCCCTGATAAATTTAAATTAAGTCATGAGCAACAACTCTCTAAACAACAACAAACTCAAGTAAAAACTGTAGCTTAGACTTAATCTCTAGTTTATAATCACTTTATAATTTTTCTTTTTTTCTCTTAAACAGTAAATTTCTTCCCACATTTTAATTCAGATAATATTCTGTAATTCTTACAAGAATGGCAATGATAGCGAGAGCGTCACTTGTCTGGAAATTTTTATATTTGTTTGTTTATGCCAGCGTAGACGGACAAAGTGAAAATTTCTTATTCTGTATTGAATTACTCTAGTTATAACTTAGAAAAATATAATAAAAATTAAATTTTAAGTTTTAATTATTTTTAATTCAAATGAACCTATTTGTAATATTAAATTTAATCTATCAATTATTAAATTAATTATTTGCCAAGTAACAAAATTTTATTTTTTTCTTTCACTCTTTGCTTCTTCATTCCAGTCCAAGTACATGTCAATTAGAATTTAATATTGTTTCTTTTTCTCTTCTCTTCTTGCATCTTGCAATGTTTTATCACACCGAGAGAATATTTATTGCGTAAATATTTGACATGAATAGACCTTGTCTTTTATTTTTCTTATTTATTAATATTCCTTTTTAAGAATCTTAGTAGTTTAAAGGTCACGTGCATTCTCAAACATGAACAAAATTTTTATTTATTTTTATTTTATTTTATTTTATCATATTGTATTTTTTGTACATATTCCTACTTAATCCTGTACTCGAATCACAAGATTAAGTAAATGATTACATAATTGATTATATTCTTTACTCTATTTCACTTCTCTCTATATTTCATCCCAAAAATATCAGATGAGATAAACGAGATTAAGTATACAATTTAGAAATTAAGGAATGTCTTTTGAGATATTTACTATTACTTATTGAAAAATTTACTTATACCCATTATGAGACTTACTTATACTTATTATGACATTTACTATTATTCATATTTCTCCTTATTATGTTTCTTTATTATATTGTTTGTTTATTACATTGTTAAAATTTATTATTACTGTATTACAATATTATAAAATGTGTTATTATCTAAAAATATGATTATCTATACTAATATTATAAAGAGGAAAGATTTGATTGTTTGTTTGTTTGAATTGAATAGGCTCCGAAACTACTTGACGGTTTTGAAAAATTCTTTCACCGTTGGAAAGCTACACTATTTCCGGTGAACATAGGCTAATTTTTAATTGATTTATTCAAATATTTTCCTTAATAATTCAAAATTTCATTATTTTTCATACAGAATCAATTAAAATTTTTCCGATAAAAAATAACCATTTTCTTTCCCGTTGCCAAAAAAAATCAAAATATGGAAAATAATTTCTCCTCGGCAATTAAATTTTAGTTGAACAGTATCCACGTGAAAAATTAAAATAAAAAAAATTCAAAGGAAAATAAATATGACGTCATTTATTATATTATCGGAAGTTTTGTTTGCACACATATCATATACACACCGAGGTAACTAATGGACACTAAATTAATGTATTTTGTCTGGCATGGCAACCCGACTATTGTTATTTAATTATTAATAAAATGTTTTTTTATTTCCTTTCTTTTCTTTAAAATTATGTAAACTGTTTTGTTCTATACTTATTATTTAAATACTAATTGTTATTATTTTTAAATAATAGAAAATAATTTAAATATATATATGAAACTGGTATTCGAAAACGATTTTTCCGCCAAATTAGTCAAAAATTATCGATTGTATAATTATCGATCTTTTAGATCATAAATCCGATTACAGAAAATTAGTCAGATTATTTAATTAGAAGTTATTAAATTTATGTTTTTTTTTTATTATGAAACAGACGAAGAAAAGAAAATTTACTATTGCTGCCCGACTGGAGAATTAACCTTGATGTTATTTTAAAAAACTATCGAAATGGTGAATTTTTAATTATTTGTTTACGTTTTTTTGTTTATATTATTGCAAACATTTTTCTACTTTTATACACGCATCACCTTGGCGTGATTTTTTTATGATGCCAATTTGGAGAACACTGCGTTTTCAAATACCAATTACATTTATATTACTCTTATTTATTTTCTATTATTTTAAAAAGGAAATAATAATAATAAACTAAGTCAATAAATAATTATGGAACAAAACAATTTATATAATTTTAAAAGAGAAAAGAAAAATAATGAAATAATTTACTCAAAAATAATCAACTATTACCGGATTACCACGTGAGGCATAAAATCGCAATTTGCTGCAATCGCCGCGCCAACGGGATCCGTAGATGACACCTGCCCTATATATTATTGGCAATATTATTGTTTATACAATATGTTTATATAATTTGGTAATACTTGATAATCCCATCGACCATTTGACATTAAATTTGTTATACGTAATTGTTACTTAATCAACCAATTTTAATTCGATGTTTATTTGTATTTCTATTAACATTTTAGTAATTTATTGATTCTTTGGTTATTTAAAATAAAAATTATGTCCATTTGTATAATTTGGCGAAATTGATCGACGGAATAATCAAGTAGTCGAACAAAAAACTATCGTCAAGCTATAACATTAAATATCAATAATGGGTGATCGTAAATTTCACATTTATTTGAGGACAAACATGAAATAAGTCTGGTACATTTGTAACAATATCGTTTCTAGCACTTCTAATGTTTGACACTAAAAATCATAATGGAATCGATTACAGAAGGTAGAAAGATTTTATTAGATGCAAAATAAAGACTTATTTTTCTACAAAATTTAGTCATCAAGATTATTCTGATTTAACGGCTACATGTTAGCAACTGTTTTATAAAAGGAAGAGGCAGTGAAACTGATGTAATTTTAATGTTATTCAAATAATACAGGTTTAAAACATACTTTTTATGCTTCATTGTTCTACTAAATATATAAGTGAAACACCCTTCTTCGTCTGCCACCCCCACGGAGGGCATCCTTTAATTAGGGCCTATATCCCACGTTTAGATAAATGGCCGTCATAAATACAAACAAACAAAAACTTTTCTTTATCTGCCAATAATTCTTTAAATTTTTTACTCTATGTATTCTTGCTGGAACAGATTAAGGTAGATAGGAAACTACAGTAGACCTGCTAGAAGAGGACGTTTATTAAAAAATGTAACATGAAATGACATTGTATGTAGGCTACCAGAACTACACATAGTGCAAGTTCAGATGTCGGGATTTTAAGAATTAACAAATGATAATGTACAATCCGAAAGTTAATAGAGTTTGATAATCAATCTCACTAATCATTGCAATGCCCTCTAATGTAATAGTGTGATGACTCGAGAACATTTTGATTCCTGTTGTCATAACGGTCTCATGTTCATACGAAACTCTACTATAAATGATAAAATAAAAGAGATGGTGCTTAATTGCCCAAATTTTCGCCAAGACTTACAATAGTACAATATTGCAATGGTGTTGGCATGATTTTCAGCAATACGGAAGAACATTCCAGGGTGTTCTATACTGCTTTAAAATAAAATTTTTAAATCACCATTTTTTTTCTTTGAGTCAAGGTTCGTTTGGAAATATGGACCAGCGAAGCGGGCATAGCCTGCTAGTAAGAAATATTTTCACAAAAAGTTTCAAAAATGGAACTATCATGATTATTCTAGGACTTTATTACAAAAAAATAAATTGAACTAATAGCATGATGTTAGATGATGAAGATTGGATGGTCTATAATGATATAATTATACCTCCTTGAAAGGAGGTAGTGAACTATTCAATTCCAAATGTGACTTTTTAGACGGACATTCTGAACCAAACTTTTAAATTTCATTTCATGGATTTTTATTAAATTTCTCCATTCTACCTGGGTTCCTTATTGTCAAGGAAGATTCAACGTTATTGTTTTTTCATTTTTATGTTAAAAATATACCATGAGTAATTACTTATATGTTCAAATTACTTTATGATGTGTACTTTAAACAAGATTATATCTTGTATTTGTATTGATATTCTATTTTATTGTATGTAAATTTAAAGTTATTCCACGAATCACCTTAGTGTTCCTAAATTTATATTCTATATTTATAAAAAAAGTAATTTAAATTTTCTTTTATTTAGTATCTAATTATTATTACTTATATCAACAACTTCGTGATCTAAGTCTGCATCATCTCCCTTTCTGTTAACTTGCAGGTCTCAGACACATTTTCACCCGTCCTTCTGGGAGGGGGTATTTGTAATAAAATAAAAAAAATTGCGCCATTTTGCTCTCTCTGAGTTTTTAATTCTAAACTTGTGGAACAAATTTTTAATCTTAGTTTCATAATGTATTAACTTTTAACAGGAAAAGTCCTTTTTCTTTTTTTATTTAACTCGTTAATAATCTATTGCTTGTTTCTAAAAAAAACGGGGAATTATTTCGTAATCTTTCCTTTTTAGAATATTCTCGAAATTTTTAATTTTATTTTTTGTTGATCACGTGATCTGTGTTAATGCGCGAAGATGTTAAAAGGCTTGTCTCTTTGCGAGGCGTGAAGTAATTCCTACCCGAGGTTCGCGCCTCCTAGGCCAATCAGAGGTGATCATTTTTTTTACGTAGATTCAGATTTATCCTAGTTGGATTTTTAAAATGATTGACGCGGAGTGAGGAGGAGCTAGTTTGTCGTGCAAAAGCGCATTTCTCATTTGGGTTTTTTCAGGGCGCAGAATACGATTGACTTTTAAAATATTAGGATGCTGTTGCTTTTTCCCCAAGAAATTCTAATATCTTGGAATGCAGTTTAATCACGAATTTTTGGAATATTTGATGACCAGGCCAAGGTGAATGTGGGGGAAGAAATTACGTAGTTTATGAGTTAATAAATAAAGGAATTGAAAGACTTATGGATTTTTTTATAATGGGGAAATAATCCAATGCAACTCTTCCAATGCCTTCCAACTGCCGGAGCGACTACTCTGCTCGTGCTGCTGCTGATTCTTAGAAGTAACATTCTTAATAGTTTACGGAACATAGCCTTCGTCGAATTATTATTACATACATATATTGTATGATGACAAATGATGGTAATTTATTGAAATCTAAATTGTATTGTCATGGGTATGGTGATTTTTGAAGGATTCTATGTATTTATTTATTAGGATACTGCAAATGGATAAATTTTACACTAAATGAAGAAAATTGACAAACAAATATATTTAACAATGTCAGTTTCTAAATAAACATAAATGAATAAAAAAATGAATAATTAAAATATAAGTTTACGCATTTCAAGCTGTCTTAAATTAATTAAGTTGTTATATTTTAGTTCGTTGTTTTCTGCTAACATAATAAAAGCTCTTATAATTGTTCAAGATATTTCGATATTTGACTATTAATAAAGGAAAATTAATTAATGTAATAATAAGGATTTAATATGGCATATACGACTACATTATTTAATCAATCATTTCATAATATTTCTCTTCGAAAAACAAGTTGATGTAAATGTTTGTTTAATATATGTAACTATTTCCCAAAAATCTGCAAAACATTGAACAAATTGCTTAATTAAATTGCTGAGCTGTACAAAGGAAATATTTATTGTTCTAATAATTTATTTCGATATTGTTATGCATAATATATTAAACACTTCATTAGTCTAGTAAAATTAATCTACTGTGCAGATCTTTTTGAAAAAATGATACAAAAAAGGAATGCTTAGGTGTGAAACTAAGTTTAATAATAAAAAAATATACATTAAACTATTTATTAAAACTAGCTGGATGTAGATCCAAAACTTTCTTTTATCTCTTAAATATCATAAATATTAATTCTTCAAAATTCCCCATCACAGTACCAAATTTAAATGGCAATCTATGCCCATAAAGGGGATTCTAATGATATGAAATCCTGCTCACTAGTTCTTCAAATATGACTATAAAAAATAAATCAGGTAAACCATGAAAAATGCAACATAGCGGCGCCACTTGTTGAGGAATTTACCCCGAAAGCTATTTGCAATAAGTTATGTCAACATCTAACTGAATCTAAAGTTTTATGAAAATACATGCATTAGTTCTTGAGATAGAGCTACTTCGGAAATCGTGAAAAATTCAGCATAGCAGTTTTTCACCTATAACTCAAAAATTTAAAAACAAATGTGTGTGATGCTTATTTATTTAAAGATAGAGCATGAATTTTTCTACAAATTTCATAAAAAAAAAGTTTTTATAAACCTAATATAAAACGTGTTACAGATTTCTGAAAATGACATTTTTTTCTCAACTTTGCGGAAAATCGAAAAACTACCATTTGATACCATATTTCATTCATTTTATCCTTTTTAAGGTAACTAGACACTAATATTTTTTGTAATTAAGTCATAAATCTTTACGATTTACTTTTTGCTTCAGAAGGAGAAAGAAGAAATAAAAAAATAACTAACATTTGAATATTTATAAATCAATTTCACAGTATTCCTGCTTTATTTCATATTTTTAAACATTTTGTTCAAAATTTATGCTATATTACAAACTTATTAATTTTTTGGATTCATTTTTATTTTGGCAATCCATTATTGCAATTCTAAGTTCAAGAATGGTTTTTGAGTAAGTGTATTTGATGAGAACTGTTTATAAATTTTTTATCTATAATCTTTAACTCTACATAATTACTAACATCTCTGTCTGTATCTTTTAATACAATATGATTTAATGTGTTAATTATTTTTTACTCCCTTAATGTGTTGGAACATACGGATCAAAGGTGCAAATGAAATAAAAAATATTCGCCTGTGATAATTAGTTTAAGCTAACATATGGCGATGAAGTACTGACAAAAATTAATCTGCATATGAGATGAGTTATGGGACATAAGATACAAACTGAAACTTTCATTGATTATTCCCACTTTAAATGAGAAATGTATATGACAAATTCGTAAAAAGCCTGCTATCAATTGATCAGAGATAACCTTAGAGGTGTCAACTTCTTTTAATCTGCAAATGGCAGTTCTCAGAGTTTATTTTATATACTGAATTTTTATAAATTCTAACATATACCCGAATTAAAAGATAAAACGTATTAGTTGTAGAAGTGATGTAAAAGAAAATTTAAAAAAAATACCATAAAAAGTTTAAATATGTTTTGTAAATAATAATAAAAAAAAATAATAATAATATCAAAGTATTATCAAAGCATATTGTGATTGTAGTTAAAAAGTTAATATCAGACGTCTTATAAATTTGTTGACAGTTAAAACATTTAAAAAAATGAAAGAAATCAGTAAACGTATCCTAGTTTGATGGAGCCTTTTCTAATATAGTATTTTTATAGTGCTATGTAGTATTTTGTTTTAAATATTTCCATAAAGAACTTTTTAAGAATTAAATTAGAATAATTATGTTATTGTCTTTCTAGAATAGCTATGCTGTGACACATGCATTCACTACAGCCACATATGCAAACAGATGCTAAAAAGACAACAACGTGCGTTTATAGTGAAATCTGACCTCATAAACTCATTCACGACTGATTGGAATTCGAACTTAGCATTTATTGACCAAACTTCATCGTCGTATACTAAAAAATGACAGATGTTTTAATCTACGAAAATGTACAATAATGAAGAACACAAATATAAAACAATCGTTTCCAAGTCACCAAAACGATTGTTCCGTTATCTTTAGAAATCACGCAAAAGAATTTATCTTCAATATTTAAAGAATAATTTATAAAATAAAAAAAATATTAGCAGCTCATAATTTTCATAATATTTTCCGAGTAGGTTTTACAATGGCCAACTATATCTATAAGGCCCATTTATTTGAGATTAATGTATGAAGTATTCAGCGAGAGGAATCTTATACCTTGCCCAATTTATTCTTACCAATCGTGCAAACCCTGAACCAAAACAATGACCATGTGCTCAGAACAGAAAGCAGCTCATACAATGCTAGTTTGGGCATGGTTTGTGCCACGTGGTCCAATGAAATGGATTTGAAGCTGAATCCAGCTTCACTTTTTCGGCGGTTTTAGCGCGAAATGCGCAGGACGTTATATCTAGTTGGCAATGGTTTTACAATGCTATAATCAATTTTCTCTACCAGGAAAGCCGTTTTTTTATTCTATCAATTCTCAGGTAAAAATTGTCTGCTGCATTATTGAATTTGTCATACAACTATAACAATATGTTAATTTTATCTTTAAAAGCAATGCAGTTAATATGTATATTTGCCTGTTTTAATGCGTTTTCTGGATATCAAAATATTAACCTAATAATTGATAGAGTAATCTAAAATGTCAGAGTAATCTGTATAATTTATGTATCATATGTAGTGAATGAGGTGATGTTACCTTTTATTATTATTTATTTAATTAATGGAAAAGAAATATTTTTGATCTAATAAGATATTTTATCGTAAGATGAAATTTATTTTTTTAATAAGAAAATGAAATATTTTAGAAACTTTAAGCTTGATTGAGAAAACATACCTCGCTGGCATTGGTAAAGTAGTGGATGATGAAATTTATAGATTATGTGTACCTAAAAAAAATCGTATGTGTATCACAGCAAATCTATTGGTCAATAAAGAAATATTACTTTTTTCTATATAAAAAAAATAATAATAATTGATGATAATTAATGATAATATATTATTCAAAATTAATTGTAGTCTATTACGAATATTTAATAATAAAGTAAATACAAATAATCAATGACAAGGATACTGTAAATGATGATTGAATGTACTAAATAATGTTTTAAAAATAAGCGGAAAAAAATAATTGTCTGAATTATACGCATTAAAATATATTTTATTTATAAAATTAAAAAATATATATAACTAAAAATTAGAATAAGATATTTTTCAAATATATCTGGACAAAATACATTTAATTATATATACTGAGAAATGTGAAAAAAATCACTTTACTCAATATTCTTTAGAGACTAATTAACAGTAGTTTTAATAATATCTAGCATCTTACTGTATATACTTTAAAAAATACCATCCGCTGAAAAATACAGCTAACATTAAAAATTACTGTTATTTTGCTTTAAAGCAGAAAATTTTACATTCATTAAAGTAATTAGAATTTGCAACGTATTAAAACAAGAAAATAAAAATATATTAACGTCAACCGTTTAAAATTACTTAATTAAAAGCAAGCACTGAATGAATATTTTTAAAGACATTTTGAAAAATGTTCAGCTATGTAAAAATTTAAAAATATGAACTGGTATTGAAAAGTATGTTTTGTTATTTTGCAACAAAAAATACAGCAATTTACTAATTACAATTATGCTAATAATATATATCTGAATTAAAAATTTTATTGATACAAGCGAAAAAAGTTTTTTAATTATTGCGTATATAAACTGCTTCTTCGACAACAGAAAACTTTAAGATATTTTTTATATAAAAATATATAAAGATATTTAACATCATATATTATTAAATGAAAATGTGAAACTTAGTTTCTTTAAATTATACGTAGACAATAAAATAATCTCTAAACTAGAGTAGTCCATTACAATTTCACGTAAAAACTTAAAAAATATATTAAAAGTCACTTTTATTCCATATAATGTAATAAAGTTTTACCTTTCTTAAGAAAATGTTGTTACATGTAAATATATACATGCTCAGTTTTTCTTACGAGAGGAACTGATTTTTTTACTGAAAGGAACCGAAAAAATTAATATGTACTGAAGAACATCAGGTATATCAAAATGATAGCTTAGTACTTTAATCATCGAGAAAGTTAGTGAAATGGACAAAATGATTACAAAATTACAATAACAAAAAAAAAAAAAAAAAAAAAAAAAAAAAAAAGATATTTAGAATAACAACGAAAAAGAATCAAGTTAAAATCTTTAAAGAAAAATAAAGTTCCCATGTTATTGTAAAAAAGTTCACTTTAAATAAAGAAAAATTTACACTGTTAAAACTACAGGTGACATATCGCACTTTTTATGGGTGAAAGGCTTGTCTCACTAGTGACACCTTTCGGGGAGCCAGAATGGCACCCACTAATTCAGATTGTCCAATAACAAAAGGAAATATAAACTGATATTTGTCCCGCGAAGGATTCGAACCCACAACTTCTGATTGCATGTTTGATGCTCTAACCGTTCAGCCATCGATCTCACGTTCAAAGTCTCCCTGAAATGCTAAAATATCCTGAAATTCAAAGGCTACTTTATATGAAAATCTCGTCAAAAAGTAGCCATCCGAAGTTCCAAATGAAACTGGGATAGAGCATGCACGGTGATAGTCTTCATAAGGAGAAACTGCGGTGAGTTGAAGGGAACGGACACCCGTCACAGAGCATGCGTGAATGACTAAGAAGTGAAAATCTTCCAACGGTATGCATTGTGCGGCGCCCTTATTAACTTGAATTACCGAGTGAGAGATCAAACGACACCCCAAACACATTTTCAAGCCAGCCGATGTCACATGGTAACATCTTTTCACCCCAGGGCGCCAATTGCAACTGGTTTGTCACCTTCAATTTTAACAGTGTATAAGCTCGAAAGAAATTTATTCATAGCCGTGGATTACATTCTTGTATCTTCGGGTAACAGAATAAAATTCTCGATGTACAAAACATTGGTAAATTATACTATAAGGTTTAAAATGCATTTTTTAAAAATGTAGGTATATTTTTTCGAACACTGTAGAATTGGTTTTAACATCCTCGCAGTGATCAAACTCTCTAAGTCTGTTTTCACAGACTTTCTCATGTATGTCATCTCTTTACAGACGTGGTTCACGGTGGAAGTCTATAAAATATCTACTATAGATGCGAGACCCTCAAATGACATTTTCTTAGCAAACATATTTTAGAATGTAAAGCAGCAGCATCAGAGGAATTTTTCATAACCCCACTGAAATCTCCTCAATAAACAGATTGCAAAAAAGACAGACGTATCTTTAAAGAGAAAGAATATATAAAAGAAGATAAGCTTTCGAATATTACATTCTTATATAGATGGCAGCACCGATAAATTTAATTTTTAAATAATTATGTAAGAAAATAATTTATTTTGATCAATTTAAAAATGTTTAAATGAAATTATTTAAATAAAATCCAAAATTACAAATCTTTTAAAATCAGAAATTAAATTAACTTTGTGGCGATATGAATGGTTTTGAATTTCTAAAAACGAAAGAAATTATTTGAATGAAATTTAGAAATAAACAATCATTAACAAATCGCAGTAGTTTTTTAAATAGAAAGAAAATTGAATTCCAAAAAATATTATGAATGTTAGTGATAAAAAATAATAGAAACATTTAAACAGAAAAAAAATGAAACTTCCTTTAATTAAATTTATCTTAGTGGAAAGTTTAAAGTTCCAAAACCGGAAATCGAACCACGAACCTTCTCTAGCCAGATGCTTAATTTTCAAGCTATGATGTCTGCACAAACAATGTTGAAATTAAATTTCTATTTTAAGATCTAAAGCTAAAAATGAACGGATAACATTAATTAAAATGATTTCATTAAAATTAATATACGTTTTCAAATTTTTTTGATTTGTCGTGTGACATAGGGTATATGCAGCCGCAAATCCAGAAAATTTGAAATTCCTGACATCGAAAAACACCGTAATCACTGGCGATAAATTGATAAATAAGCTAAAAAACTTTGTAAAATCACCATAAAAAGAAAATTAAACAGGACGCGTTTTGAGCTACAACAATACAACTAATAACAACTACTACTTCGACTCTGTCCCTTGTGACACGTGTTGTGATTAGCTGATGACGAGCTGTTATTGTTGTAGCTCGAAACGCGTTTAAAACTGTTTAATTTTCTTTTTATGTTGATTTTACAAAGTTTTTTAGCTTATTTCTTCATGACTTTGTTCATGGATTTTGTGACGGACCAGCAAACACGCAGACAGCAAACATAGATGACTTGGGCTTTATCTGATGAACTAAAAACTAAAAACAATCGGTGAAAAAATCTTTTTTAGTTGTAGACGATTCCGAAAAGATTTCGTTTTGAGACATGGGGGACTAATGTAGATCGAACATTTTAAAAAAGCATATATAAAAAAAATTTTTTTTCTTTATCAACTGAATTTTGGAAAGGTTTTGAAACAATCTTTTTAGTTTTCTCTGAAATGTATAAAGATTTTGCGCATGCTATCTATTTCTAAATTATTGTTAAACACTGTAAAAGAAGAGAGTTGTTTCTGAACTTCGGAAAATATACTAATAAGTAAAAGTATAAACTGCCTTCATTCGAAAAAAAATAACAATTCAAAAATTAAAAAATCGAACAATTCCGATTTTTTTTTTCTTTTCCTTCAGCAAACTGTGAAATCAATATATATATATATATTTATTTCGAAGAAATATATAAAAACACATTTTCTTATCTTGCCACTGGATTTGGAAAGGGTTTTTAAGTATTGTTTATAGTACCGCAATATAAGTTACGCAATACCAAAAATCAAAGGGGTTCAGTTAGAAAAAATGATGAATAACTCCCTATCCATTTTGTTTGCTTATAAACAATGTCAAAAATGAAAAATTTCGTCAAACGTTAAATGGGAAAACCTTATTCCGTTATTACAGGACACTTTCAGCCATTGAACAATAGGTATTTTTAAAGAAAGCTGTTTGCAAATCATTTTCCTCCCTCCTCCCAATTTTATGTAAAATTCTGTTGCGATTCTAAGATAAACAGTAGACTATTATAATAATATGAAACCCATGTGGTTGCTCTTTATTAAACGAATCCACTGAGTTTTGAAAGAGTTAGATATAAGGTTATCAGCATTTTTATAAAGCATGATACTCTTGTCAAAGTACTGAGATATCTTTCTACAAAACATGCATAAAGTAAACAAAGGAATTTATGTTTATAACAATATCCACCGAGAATAAGTACTTATACCTTAATAACGCGACGTCGATAAACGATTAGTAATTATGATGTCAGCGAATAAATATAAGTAACATGTTTATTAAATATATAAATAAATTCCTTTTTTAACACCGATGTAAAATATCTTAAAAATCTAATTTGGTTATAAAATACTGTTAGAGAGAACAGATCATTTTTTACATGTATTATGTTTTAATCGAAACAATAATTAGAGTTGTATTTTAAAACTTTACATCTAGAGAAATGGGAAACTAATTTTTTAATTATAAATAAATACCAAAATTTATTTAATGGAAATTGACACTTTTAAAATAAATTCTGTGTTTTTAGACCTTTTTTTTTTCCCTTTTAAGGGGGTCCGGGACACATCTTAAAATAATTTTTATTTACTGAGTTTAAAATTTTAATATTTTAGGATGGTTAACCATATTATATGCAAATAAAATCACGTGATAAAACTTCCCATATTTTAAAAAAAAAATATATATATATATATTTATTTTATTTATTTATTTATTAAGTGGAGTAATTTAAAATAGCTATAACTCAAAATATTATTTGTAGAATTTATTTTTTTTTAGATTTAAATAAGAGA
This sequence comes from Maratus speculifer, assembly GCA_964019185.1. Taxonomy (NCBI): domain Eukaryota; kingdom Metazoa; phylum Arthropoda; class Arachnida; order Araneae; family Salticidae; genus Maratus; species Maratus speculifer. The sequence continues at coordinate 141,692,378 of OZ025300.1, forward strand.
AATATTCAAATTTTAATTTTGATTGAGCATTTTTCACAATATTAATTTGTAAAAAAAATATAAAAAAATATTTAAAAAAAAGTAATTTTTATTTTAAAATTCATGTTTTCAAAAAGAAATGATTTTTATTTCAAATTCCCTGAATCAAAACTAAATTAAAATAATTAAAAAAGATATGTTTCAAGTTTGAAACATTTATCTTTAGCTGTTCTGGAATTATAACAATTTAAATAAATAAATAAATAAAAGAAATAAAAAACGCATTTTTGAATGAAGTTATTTATTGCATTGTTTGCAAATTAAATTTTGAAAATAAACCAAAACGAAAAAAAAAATATTTTTTCGCTTGCAATTAAATAGAAACATGATTTAAACGTTATTTTATGTATAAACGAAAAAGAGAATTTTTTAATGCAATATGAATATATTTTAGAACATTTCAACATGTTTGTGTCTCAGACACCCTTAAATGACAAACATGACAATTTATGATGTATATTAATGAATTTAAATGTTACTTTAAAACTATTAGGAGATATCGGAAATTATTCATGAAATTTTTATTCGAAAAACGACATTTTAAAAAAGTGTAAATAATTCTAAAATCTAAGTATACCGCACAGTCAAAACGGCTCCGAATCAAATTAACTAGGTTTAAAACCCGTATATACTGATTTCTTAAAATATGGGCGTACTAGAATATAAGCACATGACGCTTTATTAATTAAGCTTTGAAAGAATTTATTAATTTGAAGGCGTCTATTCGTTTTTGACGTTTAGATTATTTTGTAATTATGCATCATGAAATAATTAAACATAATATATACTTAAAATTGTTACGAGTACCAAATGAATTTGGTGATTACCAAATTCAAAGATTCGTCTTACTTCTATATTCACTTGATGCAGAGAATTATATTCGTTGCGTCTGTTCGGCACTGTACTTTCATATCTTTTAATATTATACTTTGAAAAATATTCCTTGTGTTATATTAAAGGTCTTTTCTATGCAAAGGTTGTCTATGCATATTATTATCACAGTTACACATATAACACACACTGAGAAAATTTAACTTGAACGATTTTTATTTTATACACAAGACTGATATTTACTGCTCTCTCTTGAAAGTTACATTTTCGAATAATAATAATAAACACACACGATAAAGAAAAAAAATAAAAATAAAGTTATTTATAGTTTATCTGTTCAAGCAATAATAGTCCTTTCAGCTGTCACAAGTTTTTCAATGTTTCGATGATAGAAACTCAGGCTAATTCATGATGTAATTTCAACTGTCAAATTATTGTGCAACGAAAGAAATTACTTTTAAATGATTATTTATGTCCATCAGTTTATTCAGGAAAAAAATTTGGTCGCAAATATTTTTCTTAACATGATAACGACATAAATAATGTTAGCAAAAATCGATAAGCAATGGTTTTCGCACAAAAAATTTCCTTTTTTGAAATGATCAGCCCAAACGCCCAACATCAATCCAATAGAAAATCTTTGGAAAGGCGTTGGCAACAGTCTGCGGAACTATAAATATTCCAACTCAGCCGAAATTTCTCCAAAATTGCAAGAAATGTGGAAAAAACATACTATAGACGATCTTTAACCGTTGAATGTCACGTTGCTGCGCCACAATACTTATTATTAAAGCTAATAAAATAGTAATACGATAAAATACTAGTTGTAAATGTTGTTGATCCCTTTAATTTTATATTACAATACCACTTTTTTCTCAAACCTGTAAAGGTGGCCGGAAACTTTTGAGAACATGCGTTTTCCTTTATACTTAAATTTTTCAATTAATTTGATTGATATTTACACGTTCTTCTATAAGTAAGTTCCTAACTATTATGTCAATAAAATGTATAAGTATCACTTTGACATTCCTCTTCATATGGGTATACTTACAAATAAATTGAAAATTTTTTGCTGGCCGGAAACTTTTGACCGCAACTGTATGTCCATCAGTTTACTCTGGATTATTCATGATGCTTGTGTTCATATACAATTGATTGTTCTTAATTCACTTGAGAGGTCTTTCCTTTACGAATTCATCCATTCTTCTGTTCTTAAGGATGAAGAATAAACTTTATGCTTTCGCAAGTTTATTATAATTGGTTTTAAGTGTTCTTCTGCAAACACGATAAAAATGCATTTCGCCACATTTCATGTTCTAAATTATTGGTGGAAGGTGTGTTTCATTTGAAATCATAACACAGGATATAATACAAATAAATTTACCTAATCTGGTGATACTAAGTTTAACGAACTAGTTTTACGAATGTAAAGAGTTTTGTTTTAAAGTAAACGTGTCTAAAATTTTAGAATTGAAAGCATTGTGTCGTCATTTTTAAACAGAGAGTTTTATAAGAAAATGAAAACATGGATTTACAAACGCTTAAGAGTCATTTTTCACGCTGTGCAAAAAAAAAATAGATTACAAAATATTTTATTTATACAAAATCTAAATCTGAAGTAAGAGAGAGTTCATTAAATTTACATTATTTAAAATATATTATACATTTTTTTTTCAATCCAAAAAGTATATGTATTTTTTTAAGCTTTTACTGAATGAAAAAGCTTATCTAGCTAATTAATATTTCAAACTATTTTAACATGTCATAAGGTTGTACGAAATAATTTAAATAGTTGTAAATCATAAGCTTTCAAAGTAGTTTTTTTATGTATGAAATCAGGTACTAACAAGAATATTGATTTGTGAGGAATGCCATAATCAGTAACAAAAAATTGTAATTTTATAAATAGTCCAACTCTTTGAAAACACTACTATTCCAAAAGTAGTTTGTGCTCCTTTGACTGACTAAATAATTTAAAAGAATTCTTTTCAATTCATGGAGTATAATTAACAATGTTGTCATTTTAGTAAATAAAAAAAGTTTTCTTTGCATGAAATTTGACATGTGCTAATTTCAGACAAATGGGATTTTAAAAGTTAAATCGAACGCTTTCATTTTCTTTTTCACGAGTTGATAAAAATTGATGAGTAAACAGATTTAACAGGAACTCGGTATAAATCAATTATTTAGAATGTTACATTTGAAAAAAATGTATTACTTTTTTTTAAATGAATTTTTTAATTTTATATTTTTTTTTAATAGAAATATCTGTTTTTTTAATATCAAGTACATTCATATTTTTTTGTTTGTTTTTATTAATAAAACTGAATATAAGATTTAATATGATAAATATTAAAAATATCTTTTAAAATGAGGGGGAAAAACTTTATATATTGTATATTATACATGTATAAAACAGTATTTAAATGACAAATAAAAGATTTGACTTTACTGTTACATTATAAATAATGTCACTAAATTCAACTACTCTGATAACTAGTATAATGAATCTTGTTTAATCTTTACTAGTATAATGAATCAAAAGTATTTATATATAGATATTTAATTAAATATTCCCGGTATTTGAGAAATGAAAGCACTGTTTCGTCATTTTTAAACAGAAAGTTTTATAACAAAATAAAAACATGAATTTACACAGATTTAAAAGTGTCATTTTTCTTGCTGTGCAAATATTAGTCTACAAAATATTTTATTTATACAAAAACTAAAGCTAAAGTAAGACTGAATGTTTCATATTTACATTATTTTAATTATATTTCGCATACTTTTTTTTTCACTAAAGAAAAAATCGTATCTAGATAATTAGTATTTAAAAATATATTTAACATGTCATACACTTGTGCTAAATAATTGAAATAGTTGTAAATCATAAGTTTTCAAAGTATATTTTTATGTATGAACTTGGGTAACTACGAGAATATTAATTTGCATGGAATGTCATAATCAGTAACAAAACATTGCAGTTTTATAATTAGTCCACTCTTTGAAAACACTGCAATTCCAAAAGTAGTTTGTGCTCCTTTGACTGACTAAATAGTTTAAAAGAATTCTTTCGCAGTTTATTCATACAACATAATTAACTATGTTGTCACTTTTGTAAATAAAAAGATTTTTCTTGGCATGAAAAGTGACATGTGCTAATTTCAAACAAATGATATTTAAAAGGTTAAGTAGCACTTTTTCTCTTTATTTGACATGAGTTGATAAAAATTGATAATAAAGTGGTTTAACAGGAACTGAATAGACGTTTAAGACAGTTATTTAGAAATTTTCTATTCTAATAATTGAATAATTTTTTTTTTTTTTAAAGAATCTCGCTTCTTGATCGAAGTATCTGTTTTTTAATATTCAATATATTGATATTTTTTCTTATTAATATAACTGAATATAAGCTTTAATTCGCTACATATTAAAAATTTATTAAAAGAAGGAGGAGATATTCATATATACTGTATAATACCTGTATAAAACAATATTCAAATTAAACATAAACGATTTGATTTTACAGTTATATTATAAATAATATGAATAAAGTCAACTATCCAGGTAAAATTCCATAGCTTAATGAGTATATATTTTTTATTTAATATATATTGGTATTTCTGAATTGAAAACAGTGTCTCAACATTTTTTAAACAGAAAGGTTTATAAAAAAATAAAAGCATGGATTTACAAAGATTTAAAAGTGTAATTTTCCTCGCTGTGCAAATATTAGTCTACAAAATATTTTATTTATACAAAATCTAAAGCTGAACTAAGACTGAATTGTTCATATTTACATTATTTTAATTATATTTTACATATTTTTTTCACTGATAAAAAAAATGTATCTAGGTAATTAATATTTGAAAATATATTTAACATTCCATACACTTGTGTGAAATAATTGAAGCAGCTGTCAAGCATAAGCTTTCAAAACATTTATATATATATATGAATTCAAGTTCTAACAAGAATATTAATTTGTGTGGAATGCCATAACCAGTAACAAAAAATTACAATTTTATAATTAGTCAAACACTTCGAAAAAACTACTATTCTAAAGTAGCTTGTGCTCATTTGACTGACTAAATCGTTTAAAAGAATTCTTTCACAGTACATACATAGAGCATGATTAACTATGTTGTCGTTTTTGTAAATAAGAAGAATTTTCCTAGCATGAAAATTGACACGTGCTAATTTCTAATAAATAAAGTTTTAAAGGTTAAATGGAACGTTTTTCTTTAACATGAGTTGATAAAAATTGATGAATAAACAGATTTAATAGGATCTCTGTAGAAGTTTAAGTCAATTATTTAGAAAACTTCGAAATTTATAAAAAAAAAACAAATATTATTTTTTAAAAATGAATCTCGTATCCTTAAGGAAATATCTATTTTTAATGTTAAATATTATCCTTATTAATATAACTGAATATAAGCTTTAATATTCTAAATATTAAAAACATGTTTAAAAATAAGAGAAAAAAAGTTTATATATTCTATATAATACACGTGTAAAGCAGTATTCAAATTAAACATAAACGGTTTGACTTTATACTTACATAATCATTGTAGTTAATAAATAATATTATCCAAATTTGCGCAATTGGGGATTTCCGCGGAAAATATTTTTTCAATTTATTTTACACAGTTGTGCCTGAAGATTTGTTTTTCAAATTTGTTTATTAAAGCACGTCAAAAGGTTGTAAAATAAACTTTAAAAATTCTAAATATTACGCTATTTTTTTATTTTTTTATTCGGTACTTAAGAGTACTTTATATGAAAATATGCATGATATTTGCAGATAGTTTAATATGCATATTTATATGCCATGCTTAAATTTATATAAAAAAGGTTTTTAATTGTATATTATATAATATAATTAGTATTTTTTATGATTAACTAAAAATACATTTTTTTTTTTTTTTTTTGCAGAGACTAATAATGATATAATTTATAGCAACAACAAACTAAGAATAATCCTATTTTAGGTTTAAAAAACTTGTTTCATTATGATATTGAAAGAACTTCATCACAAAATTAATTTTCCATAAATGACTAATAAAAATATGTATCCATTCGTGCTAAGTGCCTATGTTTAGTACATATTCAAAATGCTGTACGTGCAAAGGATCATAGCAAAATAGGCTTGATGATATAATTTTTTTTTAAATCTATTTTATAAGATCTATGATTATGACTTATTAAACTTTATCTATAGTAGAAAAAAAGAGAAATATTTTTTTTCTACATCTCCATTTTTTCCACCTTGAAAAATTAAAAATCTATGAATTCCGAAAAAAAAACCCGTTTCATTTAAGAGGCTACTCGAGAAAATTTTAAAAAAAATCAAACAAAAATTGAAAAAGTAAAAACCATCCTGGTTATAGACCGTTCTCAACCATCCTATGCTAAAATAAAACAAAAAAGGTAAAGATATTAAAATTTGAGCAAGATATTTGAGATTAACGCTCCCATCGACATACCATTACCATCCGTGTTTTTTTTGAGTGACTAGTGTAGGCTCTTAATCAAAAATATATTCATATTAGCTTGTTATCTTTCGTTATAAATACATTTATAGATATTTATTTCCTACAATATTGATGTTATAAATAGATTAGGCATTAATGAATAAAATCACACATTTGTCCATGTTTCTCTAATTTTTAACCAATGTTCCTTTTTACCAATTCATCTCAAGAGTCTTACTTTTTACCTGAGGATGGAATTAAGCAACATGACACATCTATTTTTAATCCCTATAAAGCATAGATGCAAACATATTTTTTAATATAAACAACTAAATATATTTTAAATATAATTTTTAAATATTCTAGATGGAAATTTTATTTCATTTTGATTAAAAAAATATATATATATTTAGACTTCTATCCACTACTCGCCAGACTGTAACAAAACTATTCATAAGCATATAAAACTAAAGTATAATGAATGAACCTATGGTTTTGGTACAAAATTGAGCTCAATAAATGACAGTTAAAAAACATTATTACTTTTTTAAAAATCAGAATGTAACCGTAAAAATTAAAATAAAATTTCAATATAGACTATTAAAAACATTATTTAAAATGGATGAGATTTCAAATTTTGTATATTAAAATTTTATGCATTTATCTTTTATAGGATCTGAGGGGAAAAAAAGTGACAAGTTGGAAAATTGAACAGCCAGCTGAAAAGTAAGATTCTTCAGATTCCTTAATTGTTGATACTGATCTTGTGTTAACAGATAGCGTTAGTTGTTCATATTTCTCTAAATGTTACCAGTTCTTTAACGAATTATTCTTTGAAAAAATAACGCGAATTTGGTACAAAGATTTGCAAGCTTTGAACCTTTGTTTCGAATTGTATCATACTAAACTTCATATTTAGTCCTTTTTTAGTACTTTCCAACAAAGTTGAAAAGCATTTATACATTCAATTTGTCAGTCTGCCTGTACATGCTGTTACTACAGTAAATATACTCAATTATATTTCGGAAATTGGTAAAGTTTAATTAGGGTTACCGAAGCATGTTTGGTACTGAATTTGAAGAATGTACGATTAATGGTCATTTACAGGGACACTGAAATTCGATTACATTATAGCATTTAGGTGAAAAATCGTTTGCAGAGTATTTTAACTACATTATGCTATTTCACTTGTTTCGAAACTGATATAAATCACTGAATTCAACACGATCACGTTTTTTATTAATTTACAGGGACACATAAGAGAAATTGGCTACAGTACTGTCTTTGCTAAATAATTGCTAGAGGGTACGTTTTAAAATTCGTATGCGTATATCTATCTATTCTATACCCCATATACAGGGATGCACTAAACCATTCGTATACACTTTTCATTTGCTAGAGGAAATTGCTGAATGGGAATTTTTAATTGAAATATATCTATCTCGTAAACAAACTAAATTTTGTATTGCTTATTGTTAATCTATACAAAGTTCTATATCGTATAGGACTGTTTAAAAAGAAAGAAAAAAAGTTTAAAAAATCGAATATTTTTTGGATTGTAGATGGGAAATGCTGAAATTCGGTTTTGATATGCGTTATAGATTTCCATTTGGTGAAATGAGAAGTAATACTTTAATTTTTTAAACGGAGAAGTTTTCTTACATTATTCTGATGTGTTAGAAAATGCTTCATAATCGATGTTTTACGCTGGATTTTTCTCTCGCGTTTATAACAATTTTGCATATTTTTATTAATACATACGTCTGAACTTTATATTTCATACAATAAAAAATATTTTATCCGTGTTTAGTTTTCAGAATTTCGCTATGACTTTTCTTCAAATTGAATTTTCTGACTTACCCAGTGCGAAATAGTGCAGCAAATTTTAAGATGTCTCCTAGTAAATAAATACTTAATACCCAGTCGTAGGTTGAAATTGCTAGAATACATGGATGCTTACTGACAGAAAATGTCTATTTGCAGAGATAAATCTGCGTACAAGAAGAAAAGTAAGCAGGAAAAATGCGGAAAAAAATGTGAAATGATAAGAGATAAAAGCCTCGCCCGCACAAGTTAAGAGGATTGAAATTGCAAGCTCTGAGGTGTGTAACATTGAAATTGAATATTGAATTGAGCTTGGTATCTCATTGATGAGATACCAAGCTCGGTTTCCAGATTTGACCTCTTTTTTTAAGTCTGAAATTTTGTATTCATACTGGAAATTCTGTATTGTTTAGTTTTCTTTATATAACGAAAAGTGTTTCGTATTTACCCAAAGAAAGATTTTATTTCTCTTAATTTGTCATGGGAATTCAAAGTTTTTAAATTGAAAGTACTGTAAAACGGAAAACCCAGATCAAAGCAGTTTACAAAGTAATAATCCTAAAATAAGTGAAAGTGGTAACCGCAAGATTAAAGGCAAGGTCACATGCCAAAGAAGGTTTTTGATTCGCTTTACCGCAGAAAACGTGTGTGTAAAACAGCTTAGTAGCATGCAAAAACAAAATAAATAAAGTTTTACATCTAGAGGTAACGCATCGGGTTAAACATTGGGAAAAAACACGATTTTGATAATTTTTCTAATAAATACAAACAAATCAAGTCCTTTCTATAACAATAAGCTGTAGACATATTTTAGTAGAACAATGTATAGAAATCATAAATAAATGAATATATATATATATGTGTGTGTGTGTGTGTGTGTGACATTTTCAAGTTAGGGGCCAGAAACATCATCGCCGGGTTTTCCTTTCTCCCCACAGAAGTCATGGCCAGCGAGAAAAAAAATAAATGTAGAAGATCCAATAAATCACTCCTTGGCTGCTGCAAGTTCATTTTATTAAACTGTAGTGATAATAGAGAGAAAAATTCATTTTGCAGACAATCTTTTACCGAAATATCCAAAAAAATATTCCATCATTTACTACAACCAGCCGTAATCATGGAAGAGAGAACCCAAGAATCCTTCTTTTTACCACCTCTCGAGTTTTCCTCTTTTAAATCTAAAAAGAAAATTCTAGAACATCCTTTACTCTGAAACCATCATTCTTTTATGTAAACATAATTCATGCCCAGAGCCGAGATTAATATTCCACGGACGACAATTTTATTTAAAAAAATAATTAACCAATTTATAATCGACTCAGAATTTTCAAATATCCGTGCAAACGATCTAGTTTGCAGACGATTTTTTATAGAAGATTGATTTTAAGAGAAAAAGAAAATAAATGAATTTATTGATATGCAAAATATCAAATGTTGAATGAGGGAAAATAAATAAATAGATAAAATAAAATAATGATATTTTTTGAAAGGTATGGTTTTGGAATAAATTTAACAAGACTTTCTTAAAAAGGGTTGATAAAAGCATAGAAAAAATGAGTATTATTTGGAATATTAAGAAATAAAGTTTAATTAAGAATACTTTTAATTTAGAGCCATCTTTTTTTAAATTTACGCATACTGGAATAAATGTTTTTTTAAGGCGAATTAAGAATTTATATCGTTTCCATAAAAATTAACAGATTAGATCTAGAAACAAAATTTTAATTTAATAAGTGGAAGTAAGTACGGAATATTATTATAAGGAAATTAATATAGTATAAAGGTTAGTTTTGGCGAAAAAAAATTAAAATTTGATATATATATATACATATATATATATATATATATATATATATTCACATTTTATCCTCTTTTGGTTCTGCTCAAAACATTTTCATTAGCGTACATTCTTATTTGACTGAAGCTCGACTTCACTTCATAAACTGCACGTAATTGGATGAGACAGCACCTATACTAATACGGGGTAGAAAATTCGTAATATAACTACAGATAAAAAAGAAGTTCAAAGACCACCACAGTGCAGGGCAAGCATCGTACATTTCAACGAATTTCCATTCCGATATTTGTTTCAAACTTTCATGATGAACCGCCATTATTTAGTGGTCCGATTCGCTCATAACTCAGTAAATATGAGAGACTCCCAGTAATAAACTTTGACAGTGTTGAGTGTGAAATTTCAAAAATTGACCGGAACATTGTAAGCAAAGATCAGCAGTACTTACTAGACACTTTTGTGTCATAAAAGCAGGCAGCTATCCAGATGATTTATTTGTTAGAGTGCGTGCCGCAATTTCCCACTCAAGGTGCTTAACAACGGCGAACAGAAATCGCCGGTTCTATTAAATATTGAAAATTAAACTGGTAAAAACGATCCTATTTTCTTTTTTACTAAAGTTATATGTACCTGTATGGTTTAGAATAAAAAAAGTAAATACTTCATAAATGAATCGGAGCATGTGTTGGAAGTTATAAAATCATCAAGATTGCTCCTTAAAAATATGATGAGGGTCATTGACGCAGTGATTAAGAGAAACGCATTTTTCACCCATCCAGAAAACCTACTTTTGAGTATGATGATAGATAAAAGCGATCATATATGATACTTATAGGTTTCAGAATATATGTAATACGGAAATTTCTTATAGAAAATATTTAAAAAAATTAGAAATTCGAAGAATTATACAAAAGATTCGTAACGTAATATATGACTAATTGAAGAAAACAAAATCTATCGTCAGTTGTAGTGATCAATATTTTATGAAATTCTTCTTATAAAACCCTTAAAGTCATATGGATTCCCTAATGATTACGAACCCTGGAATATATCCTAGATTTTTCATGCATATTTTTTTTTTGGTATCGCCTTTCGTTTCGTGTCTAAAGACGTGAACACTAAAAATTAATTCGTTCCGATATTGAACGGAAGAAAAAAATATATGAAATCTGTATACAAATTATTTAAATACTTTGTCAACCTATTTATAATATAGTCTAAATAGTTTTTAAGTGCATTCGTAATTATGTAAATACGTAGCACCTATAGTCGTGAAAATGCCTACGTAGCAACCCCTAATGTCAGTCCATTATGACTTTTCCCAATTGCTCCAAATCTCATGAATAAAATGCATAATTTAAGAAAACTGAAAATTTATATGTTAAAACTGTTGTTAGCTTTCGTTTTTTCAAAAACTAAAACAAAATCACTTCACCTTTTTTCATTCACGTATAAAAACATTTCATATTTATTTACTTAGAAGGTGTCACAAATAAAAATTAAATTAAACAGTTGACATGTTTCGGTTCATTAATAAGAACCGTATTCATAACATATAAAATCAGTAGAAAATTAAATGACACTGGATATAAATATAATTTAAAAATCAAAACAAAACATTGCGCCCGCTATGATCGTGAATATAGCCATTGCCAACGCGGCATATAAATATAATAAATTTTGACCATATATTAAATTTAAAATGTATAAAATTAAAATTAAAAAAGTAGAAAAACTAAATGACTCTGGATATAAAGGTAATTTAAAACCCCCAAAACATAAAATATTGCGCCCTCTATGTCGTGTAGATCGATAGAGAGCGCAATATAATGATATATCGATATAATATAATATCGATAATATCGAGATAATATCGATAGAGAGCACGATCATAGAGGGCGCAATATTTTATGTTTTGGGGGTTTTAAATTACCTTTATATCCAGAGTCATTTAGTTTTTCTACTTTTTTAATTTTAATTTTATACATTTTAAATTTAATATATGGTCAAAATTTATTATATTTATATGCCGCGTTGGCAATGGCTATATTCACGATCATAGCGGGCGCAATGTTTTGTTTTGATTTTTAAATTATATTTATATATTAGTCATTTAATTTTCTACTGATTTTATATGTTATGAATACGGTTCTTATTAATGAACCGAAACATGTCAACTCTTTAATTTAATTTTTATTTGTGACACCTTCTAAGTAAATAAATATGAAATGTTTTTATACGTGAAAATTTATATCTTCATTGAAATTATATATTCGTATATTAGGTGAAAAATACTTTTTATTTTATATATTTTGTATGCGGTGGGGGAGGGGGGTCTGCTGTATAAAGATTGTGCGCGACTAATGACGTTGTGAAAAATGTCGCGACTACTCTCGTTTTAATCTGAAAAGAAGTTTGTAATGCAATTACACAAGCATTATATTTACAATACTTTAGTTTCAATATATCGTTAGAAACTATAAGTATTACAAATGTAGACAAGAAAAAATTATTTTGTATATTTTTACATGTTTTCAGAATAGTAAATCATAGTAACGTGATATATATTAAAAACATATAAAATTATTTTTGCAAAAAATATGCATGAAAATACATATTTTCTTATCTACGCGCACAAAAATCCAAATTATTTTTATTAGAACAATGCATCACTTACATTTCAAGAGACGTTTAACCTAAAAAAATTTCGTAAAATATTATTTTTAGTAAAGTATCTAAAATAAAATCTTTTTAAATAAGAAATTAAATGAAGTAAAATAAACTGTATTTCCTAAAATTTTTTGAGTGTTTCTTTCTGTTAAAAAAAACATATGCACATACGTTAATTTTAAGCTTTTCTGAAATTAAATTATTTCTTTTTTCTTTACATACACGCATGCTTATTTTCTCATAAAAAAGTATATTTGCTACATTTATCTTTCATAATAACCAGAAGAAATTGAATAAAAGAAAGCAAATAAAAAATACATTAACATCTGCATTTAGTTTTTATTTTATACACTTATATTATCTTCAACTATGCATTTATATTTAATTCATATTTTTAAAATTTTACTTTTCATTCTATTTAATGTTTTAGATTATTTTTTTTCTTTTTTCAAAGAATTTCGTATAACTGTATGTTTTTAGATAAAATATAAAAGATTGAAGATGCATGTGTAAATTTAAATTCTGAAAAGAAAAAAAAAATCCATCCAGCTATATCTTTCTAGAGTTATAACTCTGAAATCGTAACTAAACAAAATCTGAATTTTTTAATCGTAAGATTCGATTAGCATTGCTAGCAAGGCGTAAAACCAACAGACTGAAAAGTTATGCCAACCGGGAGCCAAGCAAAAAAAAAGTCTCCATGCTCAAAAAAAAAAAAAAAAAAAAAAAAAAAAAAAATACAATGTTCTTTTTGTGAGGACATTTACTTTTATAATGAAAATCTCGGCGGAACCTCGATAAAGCGCCCATGAACAAATAATAAAAAATTCTCTTTTTTGTGATTTTTCATCGGTTGGTGACGAAAAACAATTTCAAAATATGCATTTTTATTTCAAATACTTTTTAAGAAGGAAAAATGTTTCTTTTTTACTAGTTTAAATTAATTTTTATAACTTCAGTTACGTCAGTTTTACTTTATTTTAACTATTATTTTAACTATTATTTTGTCATGTCAAAATTTCTAAGCATTTTTATTGAAATTTACTATAAAAAAGTATGGTTTAATACAAAATTCAATAATTAAATGAACTAACATTGTTTCAAGCTCGAAATGAAGTACAATTAAGCATTAACGATTCTATGTTGTTGCTAAGGAAACGTCATCTTATATTGAGATGTAAAACTGCAGAATTCTTCATCTGTTTTTATTTTTGAAAACAATTACGTGTATAAAAATATTTTTTGTTGAATATAACTTTTTTTTTTCTCATTGTAAAATCAGTTTTTAAGTGATAAATTATATATATATATATATATATATATATATACATATATCTTATTTAGGCTTGCATATAGGCTTGCATCCTATTGTTTTTGTATCTTGATTGCTGAATTTTTAATTTTAAGGGAGTTTTGTTTTGTGAGGGGGGGGGTGTGCTGGTTCTGGCTAAATTGATAGATTTGAGATTATATATATATATATATATATAAAGGATGTATCTAAACTACTGGGCAAAACTTTAAGGGGTGATAGTACATATCAAGACAAATAATATTAAATTGGAAACTAAGAATCCCAAACATATTCCGAAGGAGAAAGGCGCCATCAAAGTTTAGGGTCCAAAATTTGAAATGATTAAAAAAAACGGAAAAATTGGTCGATTCGTTTGCGGTTTTCACGAAAAATATTCTTTATGTCAGTATTGTCAAGAAAATTAATTATAAAGATAAATTTGAAAAAATGTCGATAGAGGGCGCTTTAGACTTTGGTTGGTTGATGGTTGGTTGATTTTTGTCGTCCGATTATCTACGCTAATGGGATATAGGACCAGGGGAAGTGCCCTCCGTGGGGGTCTTTCTAAGGGAACCTAACCCGTATTTACGTAAGTTTCGAAGAAAACCACGGAAAACTCCAAACGGTTAGGCCGACAGCCGCGATTGGGTTCGAACCCAGCACCTGCCGTCTACCAGTTGAGAGGTACGAACCTCTCGGCCACTGGTGGGGCTTTAGACTTTGGAGTAACGAATAACTATTATTTACCGTTAATTTTTGCATCTTATTAAATTGTTTTTGAAGTTTAGTCATAAACTTAAATTTTGAGCTTAAAATCTGTGGTTAAGTAGCGCAAACTGAACGGTGTTCAATGGGAGTGGGTAGGTTCAAATTTCAAATGATTATAAAAAACAGAATAATTGGTCGATTGATTTGCGGTTTTCACTAAAACTATTCTTTATGTTAGTATCGTCTTACAAATAAATTATAAACATAAATTTTAAAAAATGTCGATAGAGGGCGCTTTAGACAACAATTTTTCACTGTTATTTTTTGTATCTAATTAAATTCTTACAAAAGCTTAGACTTAAATTTTGAGCTCAAGTTCTGAATCGTTGGGAGGGGTTAAGAAGCGCAAACTAAACTTTGTTCAGGAGTTGAAATGTTACCCTGCCCACCTTACGAACATAGTTCAATTTTTTGCTACTTAATTACTCTAAACGATTCAGATTTTGAGCACAAAATTTAAGCCTAAGATTTTAAAACATTTATTTAGATTAAAAAAATAATAACGGTTAAAAATAGTTGTTGGTTATTCTAAAGTTTAAGGCGCCCTCCGGCGGAATTTTTTGAAATTTATCTTTAAAATTTATTTTCAAGGAAATGCTGACATAAAGAATGGTTTTAGAGAAAACAGCAAACAAATCGACCAATTTTTCAGATTTTTATAATCATTTGAAATTTGAACCTTCTCACCCCCATTGAACACAGTTCAATTTGCGCTATTTAACCACTCTCCACGATTCAGCTTTTCAGCTCAAAATTTAAGTTTATGTCTAAGCTTCTAAAAAAAATTAATGAGATGGAAAAAATAACGGTAAAAAATAGTTGTTCGTTACTCCAAAGTCTAAAGCGCCGTCTTTAAATTTAGCCGTGAAATTTATCAGTAGGGGGAACTGGGGTACATTGATACTTGGGGCACATTGATACGCTTCCTGTACAGCACACAGGGTCATTACAGGAAGTTTCACAACAGCTCCAAAAAGTGATACTAGTGAAATTATCAACATACAGAAAGTTTTGGAATGATTCAATAGTTTGATGAAATGGGATGGGTGATTAATTGTTTTTGTAGGTCAAAAGCAAATTTGAGTTGTACAATTGAAATGGTATTATACAACTGTTCCAGCATTTTCAACCAAAAAGAATACCCTCCATGGCAAGTAACGCTAATCTTTATCAGTTCCTCATTATTTATTGTTAGATAAATTATGATGTATTGGATTTGCGACTCATTTTATTTAAAACTAGAAGATAGCCCGTCAAAATGGCGTGTTTCCATTTTTGAAAGGATGATAAAACATTACAAAAACTTTGGTCAATCATAGCCACTTTAGGCTTAAACAATTTTGAAAAATACAAAGAATGAACATGAGGGAAAAATCTAAAAAAAAAAAAAAATCAATAGAAATGTGCATTTAAAGCTATAACAAAACTATCTGGTGGATGGGGAGGGATTGTAATGAACAAATGGTAAATTCATAAATTTTAAAAGAATAAAGTAAGGTAAAATATCAATTATAAAAGAAGACATTGTGAAACTACAGCCGAAAAATTTTTTAAAATACTGAGAGAAAATAATAAAAATATCCAAAATGTATAAAAGAAATTTCCCATTTTGGCCATTTACAGACGAATATGAGATGGTAGCCAAATTATTAATTGAATGGGTAAAATAATGGCATAGAATATGCCGCTAATGAATTTTACTCACAAAATTTCAGTAATTACTTCACAAAAAACATGCAAATTAACATGCATTAATAATGCAAAACATGTACTAATAATGCTATTTTAAAACATTTGGGAATTAACTATTTTATACCATTAGCTAATACTTAAAAGAAAATACATTATAAGTTTGAAAACAAATGTCAACAATAAAGAGTAAATAATTGTGATTCGTTATGTGACAATAAAGTCATTCACGGCTGTAAAAAAAGAAAAAAAAAGAATAACAAAAATAAATAAAGCAACACGAATATAAAAATTCTAACAATATTGTATTTAAAACGCACCTTCGCTTTTCACAAATAAAAAGTTTTAATTAAACACTGTTAAAAATTTGACTGTTTTGCTGCATCGTCATTACACAGCTTTTATAGAAAATGATTACTTTATCGTATTACACTGTTAAAAATATGACCCATTTGTTGCAGCGTCACTTCACAGCTTTTATAGAATATCTATTTTATGACCAATGAGAATGCTCCATATCACAGTAAAAGTAACCGCTTTATATAAAAGCAGTGGAGTGATGCTGCAGCAAATGGGTCAAATTTTTAACAGTTGCTGCAGCATCACTCCAACGCTTTTATAGAAAACGGTTACTTTGTGTGTGTTAGTTACAGTGTATTCTATAAAAGCTGGGGAGTGATGATGCAGCAAAAGGGTCAAATTTTTAACAGTGTACTGCTAAAAATTTGACCCATTGACTGCAGCGTCATTCCACAGCTTTTATAGACTGTCCCTTTTATGACCAATGAGAACGCTCCATAACACAGCAAATTAATCGTTTTCTATAAAAGCGGTGGAGTGATGCTGCATCAAATGAGTCAAATTTTTAACAGTGTGAATATTGTGTTTGAAATGGAAAAGATTGCAAAGCACAGTAAAATGTAGTGACGGCATTTACAGCTCAAACTGTAAATCTGACAAATGAGAATGCCCCATTACGACTATGGAACGTTTGCATTGAACAAAAAAATGATAGCCTTTAAAATCGGAGATAACTTTTCACAATGGAATTTATCATTGGTCAAAATAAATGTTTTTTCTCGTGGATGGGTTGACCCCGGAATCATTATACACGGAGGGATTTTATATACATAATGGCTGCATGGGGCACAATGATACAGTCTTTGTCGAGGCACATTGATACAACCTAAATCCTTTCCTAGTTCATTTTTTCATTACCTTTTATTTTTATTTTTACCATACAGTCCTTAGTTCAACCATTTTTCGTCAAAAAGTTCTACTATTAGTTTTTATTGAAGTAAAATAGCTCTAATATATTTATATTAGAACATTTTATAGTATTTTTGCAAACAGAAGACGTACACACTTACTCAATATCTAGTGCTAGTAGAATTAACAAAAGAAATGGACGGCAGCCTGGCAAATCTGAAATTTATATCGATTCTCCAGAGAAAAAAGTATTATCGACATGAGAAATGTTAAGTAAGAGAAACAAGCTGCAGAACAGTACATGATAATTATATTATAAACATAATTATAATATAATTATCCTTTATTTTCTGTTTGTAATCCGATTTATAAACAGAAAACCTGGTAATTCTTTCACCTTTCCTAAGAAAAAAGAGAATTCTGGGGTTAAAGTGCCAGATATGACAAAATTACCAGAGCCAACAAACAGACAAGGAACAGCCAGAACATCAGGTCATTATACATTTCATTTTGATTGCTTTAATATCGCTTACAAATAAATTGTGTGCGATTTTAATGTCTATAAATATATATAAAATGGTTTGCTAACTGTTTTTCTGTGAAAAATATGCATTGGTGTTATTTTGTCTCCATTTTTCCCAGACGTTTCAAAGTGTATCAATCTGCCCCGGGTATAGGGCACTTTGATATAAATTACTTTTTTTGATTTTTTTTTTATTATATGCAAAAATAACATATAAAACAACGGTTGTACATTTTTGTAACACACAACACAGGTTTTGCTGGCATCACATAGAAAAATAACTTGAAATTTCTGCTTTCTAGACACCAATTTTTTTTTTTTTTTTTTTTTTTAAGAGCTGTATCCCCCAGTTCCCCCTATAATTTAGTTTTAAGACAATACTTTCATAAAGAATAATTTTAGGGAAAACCGCAAATCAATTGACAATTTTTTTGTGTTTTACAATCATTTGAAATTTGAACCTACCCACTCCCACTGACCACTGTTCAGTTTGCGTTATTTAATCACAGATTTTGAGCTCAAAATTGAAGTTTATGTCTAAACTTCTAAAAAAATTTAATAAGATGCAAAAAATAACGGTAAAAAATAGTTGTTCGTGACTCCAAAGTCTAAAGCGCCCTCTATCAACATTTTTTTTAAAAATTTATATTTATAATTTATTTTCAAGATAATACTGACATAAATAATATTTTTCGTGAAAACCGCAAACTAAGCGACCAATTTTTTCGATTTTTATAATCATTTCAAATTTTGGACCCTAAACTTTGATGGCACCTATCTCCTTCGGAAGACATTTGGAACCCTTAGTTTCCCATTTAATATTATTTGTCTTGATCTGTACTATCACCCCTTAAAGTTTTGCCCAGTAGTTTAGTAACATGCAGTTTTCAGTGACATTAAAAGCGTTTCTTTTTAAAGGGAAAAGTGCTGCTCGCCGAATAGCGTTACGTTGTCGACTTTTCCTGAAAATTTTTCCGTATTATTTTATTTATTTACAGGCATTTTATTATACCTCTAACGCTAAGTTTGACCGATCCGTTATTGCATACGTAAGTTGTTGAATTAGCATTTGTTTTTTCAAAGTACTCTGAGTATATAAAGAATGGAGATCTTCCTTGTAAGAAGTAATTTATTAGGAGGAGAATGCTCTGTCAACTAAGCTACTAGAATATATCTATTCTGGCACTTTTCACCCGTAAGTTGGTAATGCTGCAACTGCAGCACAGTTTGGAATAACTTTATAAACCACAGCTTTACGACAAAGTATAAATTAACCCAGTATTGATAATTATGCATATATTATAATTTCTTAACGATAAATTACGCCCGAGTGATAGTAAATTCGATTTTTTAATTGATGAATTCATATTGCTAAAAAGGCGCAGAATCAACCTGTTGGTTTAATGATCGTTGTAATGAAAGTTTTCGTTTAAAAATACAATTTTATCAAAAGTCAGATTAATGATATAAACTCGTGCAAATTTGCTATTATTTTAAGGTTATTATTATGGTTTCAGAAAACTTCTGGGTGAAAAACTACACTGTAAAAAAGTGTCCTGAATTTTACAGGTGTTATTCAGTGAATTTTATTTTTTTTTATTGAGAAACTCCGTTTTTGAAAAAATTCTTAGCTTTCCGGGAATTTCCGGAAGTTCTCTATTTTCTGTTGACCTGATAATTGAGTGTTTCCGTTTCTGGCAATGGACGCACCATAAACGGAATATCTTGGACACAGACATGTAGAGTTTATGTTATCATTGGTTAATGATGTTTGTGCTGTGTTTAGAATGGATTTCTTTGATCATTTGAGGTGATGCTGACGTTTAGATGCCGCATACACCTTAAAAGTATGCTAATTATAAATAACGTTGATACATATTTCGAGAGAAGAAGAAAACTGAAGACGTCTTCATACCAGTTAAGAAGATATATATCTTATCTTGGCTTCATGCTTCATATCATTACTATCTTGAGCTTTTAAAGCAGTTTGGTCTGGTACATTTAACATAGTTTCAATTTATTTAACTTCAATTTAAATTAAATACTTTTCTAATAAAAGTAAGTTATTCAGATTCATTTTGTAACTATATTTTATAATGAACATTGAATGTATTTTAAATGTGTGTTGAGTATTCTAATCTTTCTATATTTGTTTCTAAGACAGCACGTTAGACCTATATGCAGGGTTGGTTTTAAGCCGCCATAAAACAGTTTTTGACTCGACATAGGTTTAAACCGCGTTTTAAATGTTTTTTTAACAGTATAAAACATATATATATATATATATATATATATTTAAATACGATCCGAAGAAAAAAAAAAGAAGTATTGCTGTTAGTATAGTAAGATACAACATTGCTTCTATTAAATGACAATTGTTTAATTTTAATATTTTACAAGTAATCGGAAAATTATTTTTTCTTTTTTTATGACTGGATGGCCAATTTTTTTAATGTGGATTTTTGATGGGGCTTTTTTCTATACTTGGTTGCAGTAGTAATTTTCTGTTAAATTCAATGGTTCATATAAAGTTATAGAATGAATGGTTATATATATAATATATACATGAAAGAGGGGGGGGGCAGGACTGACTTTTTGTAATAAACCATTTTGAAAAATGAAATCGATCCTGATATCCAAAACAGGTTATATACATATGTAATCTTAAACACAAATATTTTCTGTGCAGCATAATCTTTTTTTTTTTTTTTTTTTTTTTTTTTTTTTTGAGAGGAGGGGGACAGATACAGAATAAATAAGAATATAATTTATTTTTTTATTGAGAAAAGAATTTAGTGATGAATTATTTCAAAATGAAATTAAGATACTATAGGAATTGTTAAAGAATATAAATTTTAAGGCACCTTATGTAGATTACACGGTGTATAAATATAAAATTCCAAGTTATATGGTTTTCTATTGTGGCTTTTTTGCATGTGCTTGGTGTGTGTGTATGTATGGATGGATGGATGCATGTATGAATGTAATCTATCACTTACTAATCTATCGCTAATTATTTTTGCAGCATTCCTCCCCCCCTCTTTCATTTAGCATAAACACAGAACAATAAATAAAACTCTTTTTACAACTGCGAAAAGAATGAATAAATATTAGGAATGTTACGATAAATCTATAAAATATGATATTGTAATGCTTTTATCCAAAGATTCATTTTTGTTAATGACTAACAATCACTTCTTACTGTTGAAGGCCCCACCAGTGGCCGAGAGGGTCTGACCTCTCAACTGGTAGACGGCAGGTGCTGGGTTCGAACCCAATCGCGGCTGTCGGCCTAACCGTTCGGAGTTTTCAAGTTTTTCTTCGAACCTTGCGTAAATACGGGTTAGGTTCCCTTAGAAAGACCCCCCCACGAAGGGCATCCCTCCCTATAGGGCCTATATCCCATAGCGTAGATAATCGGCCGACACAAAATACAACAATCTTACTGTTGAAGTTTTTTTATACACAGAAAACAGCTTTACCTTGACCCCTGTTAAGAACAAATGAATAATGCACCATACCAGTAAGGGGGAAAATAGTTTAACTTGGTTTGAAACATGGTTCAAAAATGTGATTATCCTAATAATGAGTTAAAAAAAATAATGTTCAAGCGAAATGAAAAAAATAAAAAATGGCCTTTTGTAGACATCAACTATCCAATTCAGTAAACATGTTAAAATATTTCAATATTTTATTAAATGAAATTTCTACAGTGAAATTAACGTTGCAGAATGAGTGTGTGGGGGGGGGAGGGTTCAATTCTACTTTTGAAAGAAATCATTTAAAAGTATGAAATTTAGAACAAGATATTTTAAAAAATTCTCCTGTTGAATTAACATTATTACAAGGAAGTTACATTCACATTAGTGAAGTAACCCTTTAAACAACCGCGTCCATAAGAACATAACAGGGGGGGGGGGAGAAAATTTAGTTTTGCTGCAATATCAATGTTTTGTACTGGAAGAGAGTTTTCGAATATCGTCCATCTTAAGAATGCAAATATGCTTATATGATACAATTGTGATAGATTCTGCTTCTAGACATAAAAAAAGGAAAAATCTATGCAATTTATCTTTATCTATGCAAAATTTAGATTAAACTTATATAGTTTTAATGATTAAAAAAATATTAAGGATTTATTGAGTGTTCATCCTAAAGGCATACATTAATGATAAACTAAATCGATAAATATGATTTAGGTAACTTTTATTTACAATTTTTCAATAAAACCATGTAATAATGTATTTGCAGTTTACGATATTTTATGCAAGGGTGATTCTACGATAAGAGGTAATTTGTACGGCAATCCGTTTAAAACAGATTTTTTATTCTATATGTTGCTATTTTTTGCAATGAATCGCATCATCTTAATGTACTTTATTAAATAAAATCACCATTGAATGCCTAATTAAAACACATTTTTCTGAAATTTCTTACAAAGTCTAAAAAAGTCTCTCCCTCGGCATGTCCCCTTGCCTGTTTCAATTTAACTTTCAAACAATACATTTATTTTTCCGTCAGATGCTTAGCTAAAATATGTTTAATTGGAATTTAAGTAATTATACTTATGTATTATAAAATAAAAAAAAATTTGTTAATTTCAAATAATTTTTTTAATTAACTTTTGTCCCGCTTTTTTGTGTATCTACCCTGTAATATATCGTTCCGCTGAAACAAATATAAATTCAAGGATGGCTATATCGGAAGTAGCGCTTAAGGACATATATTGGCTTGAAGTTAGCAATGTTAAACGCACAAGCCATTTAAGCGTCGTCATTTTTAGTTGACGCGACCGTGCGATGTAGTGGCTTCGCACGATGATCGTGTATCTTCCCTGGTAAGTCATAAAAGTTATAATATTCATTTAATTCAATTGCATTTACTGCCATAATTAAACAATACCGTAGTAATTACAGTGAAATACACAATTAACCCAAAAACTAATTCAGTCAGTTAAAAAATTTGAATTTACAGAAAATGTCTCTCCCCTGCCGTATTTCCCCTGGCAAGATAATTGCCAGGGGAGCGAGTCACTGAACAGAAAAAGTTATAAAATATGTATAAAGTGACTTGCTCTTATATGAAAAAGTAAATAAACGGGACAAAAATCATAATTTAAAGGTTTTTGATCAAACTCAAACTTTTCTTTTTGGCCGAATTCTCCATGTTTTTGAACCTCTTATCGTAGAATCACCCGCAAATACATTTCAAGAGTATATTTATGCAGTTTATAGTCCAACAATTTTAATTGTTTATACAATTTCTTTTAAAATTCATTGTTTAAAGTCTTAAGTCTGTTAAATAATTATTTTTGTACTTTTATTTAAAAGGTTTTTGACACTTATTGACATTTTTGACACGACAGTTTTAACCATGATTAAAATTTGTTTAAACCATCGCATGACAAAAACTGGCTAAAACCCTGCCTACATGATATCCAAGGTAGACATCTTTAATGTTTCGTTCTTCGGTGGAAAAAAGTAATTTTTTTTTCTTTATAGGGAAGACTGGGGCATATGACAATAGTTCACATAATTGTAGTTTACACTGGATTATAAAACGGAATTATGTAGATTGGGGGAAGGGAGAGGGGATTTGATAACAGATTTATTTTTAAAATAAAACAAAATAAAGAAGCAAATTTGAAAAACAAAGTTTTTAAATTTTGCTTAGGGGTTTGTGTTTAATAGAAATTTTAGAGAGAGGTATTTAAATAAAAGTAATCGGAAAATTGACTAATCTGAAAGATCTTCACCCATTTATTTGTCTTATTTGCTCCTAAATTAATGATAAAGAAGGGTTTTTAATGATTGTTAAAAAAAAATCTCTATCGTAATCTCTCCTCCAAATTTGACATCTTTTGCTTTTAAAAGGGGGGGGGGGGGTTGAGCTGCTTATGAGCGGGATTTTATGGTAGCTATCAGTTTAAAAATGTTACTTTCTTAAGATGTTACTGAATATCTATCTTTATTTAAAGCATCATATACATAGCTATTTCAAAGATAAATGTAAGTCATCATTTCAAGTTTGGGAAAAAAAAATAGAACAATTTGCAAAACATTACAAAATTGTTTAACGCAATACTTTTTGTATTAACAATGCATAAAAATATTGTAGCAAACCGTTTATTAAAATATTGCATAACATTATTACATTTTTAGAAAACATTAAATTTATTTAAATTACAACTGAACGTAAACGAGATTGTTGCTCTTATGTACTTGTTGACATATGTTTTAGTGGAAGTTTCAATTCAAAATCAAATGTTTTATGATCAATAACAGGGTTGGGTTTTTGACGTCAAAAAGGGTTTTTTGACATGACAAAGCCCAAAGTGTCAAAAACCCGTAGAGTCACAATCTGCTGCGGGTCACTGGAGTAAGTTGTTAATTTTTAAAACTAGCAACAGTTGCCATACATTATGTTGAAATTTAATTATATTATGGGTAATTAGCAGGTCTTTAAATATTTTTTATTAATAATAAAAATTAAGGTAAAAATGATAGATTTCAAATCTCAGAAATTTATCTCGAAATGGACATGCAGAAATATTTGTACAAAAACTGTTTAAAGATCTTGTTTATTTATTATTACTATCATTTCAATACTTTAAAAAAATCTAAAGTTATTTAGTATGCATTTTGACACAGCTAATATTTGTAAGTGTTAACGAATGAAGTATTGTAAATGCCGGATTTTCAAAAGTGTGGAAGTTGATATGTGTTTAATATTTTTTTATGCTACACACATTATATACATAATATCAATATCCAACAGGTTAATTTGAATTTGAATTTAATGCATATTATTTATTATATATATGATTATTGCACATCATTATAAACCATTTTTATCTCTAACCCACGACTCCCCCACCCCACAGCGACAGCACACACACTAATAGTATTAAAAATACAAATAATGTTTACTTTGATAGCAAGGTAAGACAAGAAGTAATTATTGAACAATTGAATATATAAGATATTTAACAAAATTTTATAGTATTCAGTGGGGGGGGGGGGAGAGAAATTCATAAGTATTTGTATAAGCTAATTTTTCAGCATAGTAAATAAATAGGCTGAATATCGTAAATAAATATTCAGATATTTATGGAAAGGAGTTTTTTTATTGTCTTTATGTTAGTTATAAATTCAAAAAATGACTGATTTAAAATTCAGAATTACTGATTTTTCTGAAAAACCAAAATAACAATTGTGAAAGTCAAAACAGAAAAAAAAATATTACCCTGATCTGTAAAATACTTCTAAAACACAAAACATTATGTAGTTTTTATTATTTAATTAAATACATAATTTTAAAAAATACAACATTCATTAAATACTTCCAATTAATTTGATTACATAATCGAAATCGATCCAAATGAAAATTATCAAAGTAGAAATTTAGTTCAAAAATTTAATTCATTTGCCCCATAGCATATAACCAGTTTTGAATATCTTTCTTTCTGTTCTTAATTGACTACGAAACATGTCTAATTTTTAACATTATTTTAAACTGTACACTAAATTTGGTTATAAATAAATTTCTTTATAATATGATATCCTTGCATATTTTGAATAACACATTAAATTTTAATAATGTTACATTAAATTTTAATAGTTTTTCAAAATCTGAGGTTTTGTTTAATATTCAAAGTATGTTTCTTTAAAAATTTTAATTTATTCTACAACATACTTGGAAACATTTTCTTTATTAAAAGCGAATAAATTTTACTTGTAAAATATAAATATAGGTAGATTATATATGTGTAAATAACTATTTTTATTTACACATAAATATAGGTTTTTGACATGACGGTTCAAATCATGGTTAAAACCGTCAAAAACCTGCTAACTCTGATCAAAAATTCTTCTATTGCATTAAAATTATAGATATTGAATTTGACATTATTTGGCCACTTATGAATTATTCATATCTGCCCAAAGTAGTCTATGCACAAGTGCCCCCACATGGCCACTAAAGTAAAATGACAAATCATTAACATTTCTAAATTTTTGAAGACTTTTTTTATATAAAAAAACATTTATTAGTATTCATAGTAAGTGTTTAAATACTAACTTTAAAATAAAAGAATAAAGTTATTCTCTTAGTAAGTTGGAACTGAGATTTACAGTGTTTTAGCTACCGAGGCCAAACAAAATGTCGAAAAGTTAAAAAAAAAATATCATATATCTACAATTAGTGTGGTCTTTGATATTTTTTTCAACTAAAAGATAATGTAACTAGTGAAAAAAATGCGATATTCACATCTGCCCCATGTTCACATGTGCCCCAGTCTTTCCTACATATTAAAAGTTTAACATAAGTATAAAAGCTTCTGTCATGCATGTTTTCTAATTTGAAATATCATTAACAATCTTTACCAGCGAGGAAGCATGAAGCATTAGCGAAAATTTTACTGAGAATTTGGTTTTACTTAACCTTTTTATATCTTTATTTACTTGTAATTTTTTTTTAGTACAAGACTAATTTAGTATGCAGGTAGCAAGTTTAACCTTTAAAGTATCGTGTATACGTAACTAGAGTATGAGCGCAAATTCAAAAAATGAAAAAAAGGCTTGATTAACTCATAAAATGGTGTTTTTGTACTAAAATTGTCGTACAAGACATTATAATTAACATTCATCTACATAAAAGTGCCTTGGTGCTGGAATTAAAGTTCCAAATAAAACAAAATTTAGGAAGTGTCTGTATTTAAACTAAAAAATGAAAGTTAAACTATAAAAATTGAAAAAAGCAGTGGTCTGTAAAACCAGCAGCCAGTAATTTTAGCTTAAGATTAATGAAAAGTGGGACATGTGTTTTCATGCTTTATAAGAAAGTTTTTTTCCCCCCTAAAAATCGTTTTTCTTACTTATTACGTAAATTCTAAATCTATTTTTTTAACCGGTTAAGTGTATTGAATTTTGAACACTATATTATTGAGCAACTATCTTTTTAAATCGTGTTATGATTACCATATTCCAGTTTTTTCTTTATATTTTTTTCTATATTCTATTCTTAGCCATTCACTCTCATTTTCTATGAATACATCAAATAATCGCACATTTCCAGAAATACATGAAAATTATAGTAATGGAATAAAAACCCTATGGTTTTTATACCAAATGGTTTTTCATATTTATTACCAGAATTTTAAAAGTATACTGGTAAAGTTATTTTCAAAATAGTTTAAATAATTTAAATCTGCTTGATTTAAATTGCGATTTAAATTAATTAAAAATCATTGATTTAAATTAGTTTCTTTTCGAATGAACTCCTAAGCCCAAGGTGGAGAGTAGGGGAACGAAAAGGCACCAAGTATATTTTTTGTCATTGTTTTATGTCTATTTTGGTATACATCATATAGTAAAATCATCCTGTCTGGAGTATGCCAAAGCACGGAAGAATCTGAGTGATATGGTGTAAGGATACTGCATAAAGCAGCATTTTTTTTCGTTTGTTTGCAAAATTTTAATGAATCATTATTTGACATAAAAGATTACGCAGGTTATTGCATACTTTATGATTACATATTTTTAATTTTAAAATAAGTCGGCTATTAGAAAATTAGTAAAATTCTCTTTCTAAATATATTTTGCGGAGCAGAAGAGGGGCGCAAAAATCAATGTTTATCCCGTGTGGGAAAAAAAAATACTAGTTTCGGCCTTGACAGTTATCTAAAAGGCCATTGCAGAATTCACGGTATAGATTTTTACTGCAATAGTTTAATATATTTCAGTAGTTTATAACATCAAATATTTTCTGTCATTGGTTTGGTATATTCAAAAATTAGAAATCCACTGATAAATCTGTATTTATCAATCGTTTTTCTGTACCAAGTTGTTTCCAAATATGTTTAGAATTATTATGTGCTGCAGTTATTTTTTTCTAACTAATGAAGGTTTAATTTTTGAAATCTGAGTTGTAATTTTTCATGCATTTTGTGTAATAATTTTTCCATACCTTTAAAAATTTTACCTTTTTGAATCATTTATGTAAATTGTGTAGCTTAATATATTAGTAATAGTTACAACACGCATGTGTGTACAATTTGTATTTTATAAATTAAGTCATGTAAAACAATAATACTGATTGAGAATTTAAAAAAAAAATCGGATTTAAAAAAAAGTTATTTTGATTTTTATTTAAAAGATCATATTAGAAACCCTGAAATTTTAAGCTAAGTATAAATATTTAAAATTATATTTTTGCAAATAACTCGCTTATTGAGAATATTACTTATTGAGATTATCTCAAGATCAATAGTTTAATTATTTTAGATATAATTTTAAAATGGTAAATGACAGGAATTTCAGTTTTTAAACTGCGACAGTGTTTTGGGGGGAAAGAGGGATAATGACTTATTTGCAGGTTCATTTTTTTTTCTGTATATATACTAATTTTCATAACATTTCAGAGCGGATTTTTAAAACCACTCATCTCCCGATTTAAAAGTTTCGCAATTAATCCCAAAGCAGTGTATTTTTCAATGAACTTTTAGTTCGAGAAATGTTTTGCGGGAATAAAATAGAAACACAGGGAAATGTTCAGTGCAATTTCCTTTTTTAAAGAAGTGCCAAAGATACTTCTAAAAATACTGACACGAAAAATAAAAAAGATTACTTTGGAATACGATGTATACTTTTTGGTTAAGTGGGTACTACTGATTGCACGCAAATGGGATATATTTAATAAAGTTTATACCAAGGCCGAAACTAGGTAGGGTGCAGGCAGAAGAAGCATTTGCCCCGGATGCCCAATGAAGATTGTTTGCTCATTTTTCTCAGATGTATGCGTAGCACAGTATTGTTAACCCTTAACGGCTGTTAGCGGTCTCACAGACCGCTGCGTCTTTCAAATTTCAGAGTTTAACTCGAAATTTTTAGTTTAACTACAGATAGTGGACAAACTTTGTTCCGTTTGGAGCCCTATTACTATTTCTAGAGATATTTAAATAGCTGAATTTTATTTATAATAGCACTGCATATAAAGTTTAGTACAAAAATAGTATTCTGAGAGTTAATTTAACGTTTTATTCATCTTAGATTAAGCGTCTGACAGACCACTCACAGTAGTTATCTAACAATTTTTTGTCACAGCAGTTAACGGTTAAAATCATCTCGTGTGGGTATGCTAAATCATAGAATAGTCTAAGGATGATAGGGCATAAAAACTTTATATAAAACTTTTTTTTTTTCAGTTTTCGCGATTTCAATGAATTGGTATTTGACAAAGTAGATTTTATTACATATTTAATTACTAATTTTAATTTTTAAAATAAGTAGGTTATTATAAAATTATCTTTGTAAATATACTCTGCGGGGAAGGAAAACGTGGTGGTTAGACCAAAATCCTTTTCTTGGATCTTTTCTTGAAAGTGCTGTATACTCCTGTTTTAAATATTTTAACTTCTCATATTTCACTATTTTTTCACAAATGTGCTCCGACATAATTTATAAGATATTTTTGTAGGATAAATGATATATTTGGCAGATTTAAGTATGAATTAAAAGAGCAGTTTTCTTAATTATTCCAGCTTCATCGTATCATCTTGCAACTATAAAATAGGGTTTTGTCATCTAAAACATAAAACTAGGCACGATTTAATACAATTTTCCTGCTTCTAATTCTGCTAACAACTTTTTAAACCCATTGTATATATGTTTGATTTTACATGCTAAATTGAACTTATTATATCGGTAAATTCCTTTTTAAACTCATTTTTTTAGGTTCTATGATACTTTGAATATGAATGAGGCTTCTAAAGACAAGTTAAAATGCAAAATTTGTAGGTCATCATTTTTAACATTAAAACCCTATATTATCCACTTACAACTTGCTCATAAAAATCAAAACAGATATAACTATCCATGTGGTTTTCTGAAGTGTTCAAGGAAATTTACTAAAGTAACCTCTCTGAAAGCTCATGTATCAAGAGACCATAAATTTTCATCTTATGTTTTTCAGAGCTTGAGTTATCAGTGCTCTCTTGATGCATGTAAGACACATTGTGCCAGTAAAAATGAAGTAATTAAGCATCTTCAAAATCATATTAGAAAAAAAGAAGTTATTACATGTCCATTTGAAAAATGCAATTCGCAATTTCGTAACAGATCAACATTTTCTTCCCATTTAACCAGAAAACATACCCAACAACATGCATATAACAATTTTACTCAGCTTAAGGAAACTGCTGATAATGACTTAGTTGAAGATTCTGTTGTATGCAGTAATCAGGTTGAAAATATAGAAATTTCTTCAAGTGCTGTTGAGAGTAGATTAGGCTTATTATGCTTAAAATTGATGTCAAAACACCATCTTCCTGCATTTGTAATAGATATAATACTGAATGAAATAAAAGACATTCATGAGTTGTGTAATGAAAGCTTAAAGCAAAAACTACAAACCGACTTAAAGAAAACTAAAGAAATAGAGGAAGCTCATATTAATGAAATTGTAAATCTTGTGACCAATAATTTATCTGATGTGTTTTCAGACAACAGTATGCTGAGGTCTAATAATCAAAGGCGATTGTATTTCATACAAAATTTTTATTAAGTTGAGCCTGTTGAATATATGTTAGGAAAAAATAAAAACAACAGAGCATGTACATTTCATTATGTACCAATAATCAAAAGTATTTTAACCTTAATTAGCAATAAATCTGTTGTTAAACAATTAGAAAATCCATTAGCTACCAACAATAAAATACTTTCAGATTTTAAAGATGGAACAGTTTATGCTACAAATAAGTTTTTTAAATCAAGTACATTAAAAATTCTTTTGTTACAGGATAGCTTTGAAAGTGTTAATCCTTTAGGGTCTGGAAAAACAAAACACAAAATTCTTGCACTTTATTATACATTAGGAAACATTTACCCATGGTTTCGTTCCAAAGTTGAGCCTTTACAATTAATTTTGTTATGCCGACAAAAAGATTTTGATTATTTTGGTCATGAGGCAGTTTTTAGACCTTTGATGGAAGATTTGAAATCGCTTGAAGATGGAATTAATAATAAAGACAAAATAACCCAAGGTTCATTATTTGCAATAATGGGAGATAATTTGGGAAGCCACTGTATAGGTGGCTTTACAGAAAATTTTAGTTCAGCAACACATTCTTGCCGTTATTGCTTAGTACATAAAAGAGAGATGTTCTCAGAAAATTTCCATCTTCAACATTTTGAACCAAGAAATAAGGAAAATTATAACAACACATTGAAAGTTATATCAGATTTAAACATACATAGTTTAAATGGAATAAAATTTAATTCCATATTTAATGAGTTAAAACACTTTCATGTCTGCCAGCCAGGGTTGCCACCTTGCCTTGGACAT
This sequence comes from Maratus speculifer, assembly GCA_964019185.1. Taxonomy (NCBI): domain Eukaryota; kingdom Metazoa; phylum Arthropoda; class Arachnida; order Araneae; family Salticidae; genus Maratus; species Maratus speculifer. The sequence continues at coordinate 141,723,838 of OZ025300.1, forward strand.
GATCTGTTTGAAGGTGTAATATCGTTTGATCTTTTTTTATTTGTAAAAAGATTAGTTGAAGAAAAGCATATTTCGAGTATAGATGTTGTCAATCGAAAAATTACCAATTTTAAATTAGGATCCTCAGATAGCAGCGATAAACCTTGTGAAATTAATGCAAAAGGCACTAAATTATCGGGACATGCTGTACAAAATTGGACATTTTTGCGACTATTCCCAATAATTTTTTGGGATGTTTTTAAGTCTCAAGAAAGTAAAATATTGGATCTTGTAACACTTCTTCATAGAATAACAGAAATTGTGTGTGCACCATCTGTAACTGTTCAACAAATATGTTTTCTGCAAGATCTCATAGAAGATTATTTAGAAGCGAGAGTACAGGCATTCCCAGACGTATCTCTTCGTCCTAAGCATCATTACTTAATTCATTATCCTGAACTAATTAAGCAATTTGGGCCTCTTATGAGATTATGGACAATGCGCTTTGAAGCAAAACATTCCTATTTTAAAAAATGCGTTAAACATGCTCAGAATTTCAAAAATCTCACAAAAACCTTATCTGAAAGACATCAATTTCTCCAGTAATTTCTTGCAACTGGTGAAATTTTTAATGATCAGCCAATATTGCCAGAATCTGCTTCAAAATTTCATATAGATTTATATGATAAAAATGTACAAAATATAATTGCAGAAAAAATTGGTGCTTGTGGAAATGCAGTAATATCTCAGAGCGTTTGTTTCAGGGGAATAAGCTACAAAGCAAACATGTTTCTCTTAATTTCAAGAAATGAAAGTAAAATAATATTTGGAAAGATAATATTTATTTTAACAGTCACTGATAAAATTTGCTTTCTTGTTAATCTGCACAATTCATCTTATTCTTCCAAGTCAAATTTGTATATTTTGGAAAATGGGGAAACTCTTTCTTTGAAATCTGTTTTCTTTGAGGAATTACTAGATTACTATCCTTTGAATTCATATTTGGTCTCTTCTGATAATTTAATTTCATTAAAACATTCAATAGTTTATGATTATAATTGATATTTAATAATTATGATTATTTTTAAAGTTTATATTCAGTCTCTTCTGAAGATTTCATTTCATTAAAACATGCAGTTGCTGACTATAATTAATATTTTGTATATATTAGAATATTTTATGATAACTGGATGTTTTTAAAATAAAAATTAGTGATTATCATTGAAACTTCTTATTAAAAAAAAGCACTCGCAAATTTCCTATGTTTAAATATGCCGTTTTTTATAAAGGGCTGTCCCATACTTTAACATATAAAACACAAAAATAAATGTACATATATAATTATATTTACTATGTTACTTGGATATAATTTTTTTTTTCAATTCTTAAATTTTAGTATGGAAGAACTAATTCAGAAAAGTTTACCTGGTGTGGAGCAAGACACCATACAGAAAGTTATAGATCGCCTAAAAGATTTCGGGATGGTCATCGAAGACGACTGTGAATATGTCAAGGAATCGTTTTTAATAGATATTTTGAAGCCCATACAATTAAAAAAATTGTTGTCTTTTTTTGCCAAATTTTGTTCTGCCAGAAAAGCTGCATCTCAACCTGTTGTTATTGACAATGTGGAATTTGCGGAAAATAACGACTTAATATCAAATTCTCCTATCGCAATGCAATTTTCAAGTTCATCAGATATAAATGACTCATGTATAGCTTCTTCTGTACCATCTACAAGCAAATTGTTCCAGTTTAGACAGATTAATAAAAATTGGGCTGAAAATTTTAATATTCCTTGGAATATATTTTCTAAAGAAGTACTTGAAGCTTGTGAAGAAATGTATTTATTTAGAAGTAGTTCGTCAGGTTGCAGAAAAAATTTCAAGATTTAATCCCACACCTGGAAGAAAGAATTTAAAAATTATTGCGAAAAAATTTACTCGAAAGTATTCGGCTACATTTGAAGACCGATGTGGGAATACAATTATATCAGATGGTGGAACAACACTTGCTTTGAAGTTAGAGGCGTGTTTAGAAAACAGGAAACGTAGAAAAGGTTTTGAAGATTTGTTTGAGGTGGATTCCGACAAAATTATAAAAAAGACTGCAAGAAACAGTTATGGATGCTTCAACTGGCAGCCAAATGAGTTGCCCCTGGGAGAAAGCAAAGAAAGTCAAAGAGCCCACAAAAACTGGCTTATCAGTGAAAGTCGAAAATTAATAAGAGATGAATCAAAAATCAAAGAATTGATGCATATAACATATGCTTCACAGAGGTGCATGGCTAATAGCAAAAATTCTGTGAAAAATATAAAAGAAGAGTGGCCTGTGCTATTTGAAAATAACTTTTTCACTGCTCATGCTAGTACTTTGTTAGAAATTGAAGAGATTTCTGATAAAATATATAAAAATATTGACGTTAAAGGAAACATTATTTATAATTTTTTTAATTGCAAATCTAAAAAGAATTCTGTATTGGAATGTTTGAAGAAAATCAATGCTGCAAAAGAGATGGGATGTAATGATGCAGAAATCCTAGGTTCAATTCTTCTACTTCCAGCCTATTTTGGCGAAGAACAAGAGGAAGTGTTTCAAATCAACATGGTGAGTAGTACATTTATACATATACATTATAAGTATTTAGTTTGTGCATGAAATTAGTGATGCAGCGGTTATTCGGCCATGGGCGAGTAATAGGCCTATCTTCCGAACTCTTGGCTTCGGCCGAATATCGAATCCAGTGTTGAATTCAGACATCTTTCTCAGAGAGGTACTTCTGTAGCTCCGGAGGGGGGCACTTTTTGACCATTGAAAACCCAAAATCTTAAAAATTCCGGCTCGGAAGACATTTCATTGCCGTGCTCCCCCCCCCCCGGGCCACCCCCTTAATTCAACACTGATCGAATCCATTACTCGGCTAAGTCCAAATAACAGTATAAAGTATTTTTATATTTACACAGTAAAAGTTTTTAATTTGATAATTTATTTTCGGGCACAATAAGAATTTGATTTGAAACTTAAACCCTTACTTCTTTAACTTCCATACTCTGAATGGTTACATACAATCCAACCCACTTATCATGTGAAAATTTTTATATACAAGTACAAAAAGTATCTGTAATGAGCTAACATACCTATTCAATTTAAGCTATTCAAACTTTTTCTAATATGCAATAAAAGCATATTCTATTTTTTTTTATGCCTACAGGGAAATATTGATATTTCTTTTGTTACATAAAAAATATTTTCAATGTTTTTAATTAGATCTATAACGAACCTAAATATATACGATAGATTTGGTTTACATGTATATATAACCAATATTCTGTATTTTCTAAAATACTTATTTATTTATGTTTAGTAAAGTACAATTAAAAGTTAAATATGATTTAAATATTTTTTTAATCTTACTATTTTTTGTTAAATAAAAAAAGCGTAACTAATAAGTTATTTTAAATGGAATATGCATGTTATTTTAGATCTTTTTTTCATTTGAATCTCCAAATTGAAATTAAATAATTTCATTCCTTCCCCCAAAATTTGTTACTTCAGAGGATTCAATAATCTTGAATATAATTTTTACAAGTCAAAGTTAAGCATATTTTAAGCAGAGCGTCTAATATTTGGGTTGCCAGTGACGACAAATATATAGATGGTAGGTAGTGGAGGGTTGCTTTGGGACCTATGAGCAGCTAATTGTATAGATTTATAGAACTTTGAAATAGTGTTTTCTTAGATTTTCACAGTATTTATTTTCATTCAATATTAACCTGGAGTCATCTAAAACATTGTTATAATTTGTGTACTTCATAAAAAGTTATAAATGATTTTTTTTTTTTTTTTTAGGATCCAGTTTGTCAAAAAGATCTAGAAACGAATAATTCTAGATTAACCCCTTTTATCGCAACATCAGGTATGTAATATTTGATTTATATATGTTATTTATAAAAGTTGAGAAATATTTAAATAGATAGGTACCATTATTAAAGACTGAGCTTTTCCAGCAATGATGGTTTTTCGAAACTAACATTTCCAAAGATTTGCCCAGGTGAATCTACAATCCCAAGTAATTTTGAATGAGACTTCTTTTCAAAAAAATGTTTTTGATTGATTTTAATAATTCTATAGTTTAAAAAATATATATATGAAGAAAATGACAGACTCGAAAATGAAGGGTTGGTGTGGGAAGATATTTACTTTTTAGTTACTGGAGGTAATTAGATTTGCCGGAGTCTTGTGACCATATTTCTCATGTATTTAAACACCCAGTTTTATTCGAAATGTAATATCAGTGTGTGTGGGGAGGGGTGTATCTAGATTTTACCTTCTATTGCAAAGTTCAGTTAAAGCTAATTATAAGGGCTTCTGAAAATCGGAAAGTTGGTTGTATGTGTAATAGTACTTACAACAACTTTAAAATAATTTCAAAAGACTAACACGGCCAATTGGCGAGTACTCGATATTCTTCTAAATTTTGGCTGAGTACAGAGTAGTTGTAAGAATTTAAATTTTTAAGCATTATTACTGTCGAAAAAGAATTTTATAATAAATTTTTCAAATTCTTTTAATATAAAATGTATAGTAGAAGCAATTATTTAAAAAAAAAAAAAACATATTTAGTATATAAAAATATCCACAAAATATAGAAAATTAAGAAACTTTTGACGTTCAAAATTTAGTTAATATACAAATGTCATTCTTAAAACTAATAAAACTATTTTCCATTATAGAATTTTATTTTCTATTTATTATTACAAAAACATTCTCTAAAAACAGGAAAAATTAACAAATAACATTTAAAACAAATGAAAAATTATTTTTAATATTTAAATTTGTTATAGCATTAATTATGCTGATAACACGGCCTTTACTTTATATTTTTAGGCGATATTTTTAATTGTAAATTTTGTGCATCAGATAAAACTAATTTGTTGTAATCGGTACTTGAAATATGAATATGAATTTTCTTATAAACCTTGCACATAATGAGCAGTTTTACTATATATTTTCCTCCATGTTAACAACCAATTTTACTCAGTAATTCTCTTGCTGATAAAGTCTATCTCTTTTTTAACTATTTTTTAATGTTTATTTCTTATCTAGTGTTAGCGCCATAATTATCCTGCACATTTGCAAATTTTCCAAAGAATAACTTTATGCTGTCTTTTCATTTGGATCATCTACTTTGATATAATTAATAGTGTTTTCATGTTGTATTAATCTTTTTAGGTGAATCTTGAAGATTGATTTTCATGCAGAATAAACGCGGAAATAGTGAAAAAAATTAATAAACATATGATTACATGCTCAAGACGTATGTTACTCTTAAGCTCACTTCGTGCGCACATCGACAGTTATTACACAACTACTTGGTCGAACACTCGACCAAAGTGCTTTTCGGTACATCCCTAATTAAAACCTCAATTCATATTAATTTTCAAAGAAAATTCATGTAAAAAGATCAATTTGGCTGAAGTCTCTTTATACTATGTAAAAACCCAAACATTGTAGAAACACTGTTGTGTGTGTTTGTATAGAGCGTTTTGATAATACTTGAACACTAAATTGAAACTAAATGAAGTCACTAAATTTTATATTTTTGTCATTTCACAGGAGGAAACATTTTTACATCTGGAGAATACTGGATCGTAATCGATGGCATTGTCTCACTGAAGACAAATAATTTTAAAGATGCAGTTGCTCTATGTATTTTATCTTTCTTCGTTTTCAATATCCAGTATCCACAAAAGGCAGCTTTAACACTGGATTTTATTCAAAGGTATTTTTATTTTTCTATTTGTGAAAATTCATGTGAATTTCAAATTATAACAGAGGGTGACAGTTAAGCAGTAAAAATAGTAAATTTCATTAGCGGTCATTAGGAGCAGTTTCAAAGTGGTTACATTTTTATTTAAAATTACTAAACACTAAATTATTGATAAAATTTAAATGCTTATCTAAAATTGAAAAGAACAAATAAATGTTACTATAAACATAATGTTGATTCTAGACTAAACTGACAGAACTATGTTTTTTAACTGCTATATGCACCATTTGTAATTAATGCTATTTTGGACATGCTATTTCGATAAATTACTTTTTCTGGCTCTGGAACATGGGTGCAAGAATACTATTGATATTAAATTTTACTTTATGTACTTAAATGATTGCAATTAAACTAGCAAAAACCTAACTTTTTTATTGTATAAGATCAACCTTTAACCATGAAACATTCCAGCCCATGTCCATTTGGTTAAGTATAGTACTCGGTAAAGTTTTCAGTTTTAACTTGAAAGTCTTCTGGCTTCCATGCTGTGGAAGGAAAGGAGGGATTACAAAATACGTCCATTTTGTTTAAGAATGTTAATTTCCTGTGTTAATTTGCTTGCGTGCAAGTTTTGGAGGAAAATGCAAAATTTGTCATTTCTGTCTAGAGGGAGGTAGACGAGCATTGATAGAAAAGTCACTAATTTTGTCAAAATTGCAGAAATAAGCAGACTCTTACGCCCATTTTTTATCTGTTTTATGCCCATCATTGTTGGAATTTTTAAAGATTTTTTTCAAGGAGTTTTACCAAGAAAACAGCATTTTTTTTATAAAAAAATAATTGCCCAGCGGTTTTTTTTTTCTTTTAGAGTAGTTAGCTTTAGAGCAATTTGCACCCATAAAAAGTAGACTCGTTGATGTAATCAAAGAATTTTTTACTCTCCTTGGAGGAAAATGGCTAGAATGTGACTACTAACAAGGTGCTTTTAATAGCCAATTTCCAATAGCTAGGAAAATAATTATAGTGATTGCAGAGTCATCATGTTTTGTTTTCATGCTAGGAAATTAGACAGGTAACATTACAAGACTGATACGTTTTTCCCTCTCGTGAGGGGCTTTTAAAAAGAAGTGAATGACAGTTCAGAACTTAGTTTTCTTTTATCGAAGGCTTCAATCAATAAACTATTTTTCAAAGGCAGTAAATACAAAACATATGTCCCTATATATGTTTTATTTGTATTACATTAGTTTATAAACTATTAAGTTACTACAAATTATTACTATAAAACGCTTCTTTTATGAACGTTAATCATTTATTAAAGATTTTGAAATTTTTTGAATGACATGCAGAGTGAACTGTAGACTACGGTGTCCCCACAGTGGGTGGCCTGCTATGCCCGATGTTGAAGATCAATACATTCTTATAAAAACATTACTTATTTAAAAATTTATTTTAATCATATAGCTGTTAAATTAAATAAAGACAAGCAAAGAAACTATTTGTATTTAATATGTAACCTTTTTAAGTTAAAAATATGACTGGAGAGTTTTATTTTTAGAAGCTCAAAACAGTGATAGTAAAATTGTTCTTCCTGACATAACAATGTTCTTTGAAGACAACAAATTAGTCCAATGCTGTAATCAAATAGTCATGTATGTGTGTGTGTGTGTGTGTGTATATATATACATATATATGATATATATATATATATTAAAAAACTTCAGAATAAAGTATTATGATGTGATCTCCTCAGGATTTAATTTTTTTCTGACCTCATTTTTGGTACTTTCCTGTTTTAGGTTAATATTTAACCCTTTCATTCCCAGTGAGTCCAAATGGCATCATGACATTGTTTATTTTATTTCTATATTTAATTTGGATATTTCGAATTCATACCAGAAATTTAAAACAAAAATACTTGTTTTAAGGAATAGCAAAAATTCCATAATTAAAGAGAAATTTATCATTGAACTTTTCTGGTGTAAATTCAGATTCGTTGAACTACGGATTTTCTAGAACGTATTTTACCATGGGAATGAAAGGGTTAAGTATGTGTTAAAATTTACCGGAGCGCGTAAAAGCATTCTGAAGCCAAGTGCAATAGCATTTCTGGGAATAGGAAGCCTAAATTATCCTTTCCCTCATATCTTCAAGCTTTTTTTTTTATGAAAACACATTGTGACATGTCACGCACGAGCCTAATGAAAACCGATTTTGTGTTACTTGTCCCTTTTTTTTGTCTGCTATGCCATTCGGACATCACGTGACTCTATTAGTCTTGGGGGGGAGGTATGTAATGCACCATCATAGAATTTTGCTTTATCATCAGTCGCACATGTGCATAATAGATATGAAATGGCAACATTCTATACAGGATTATTTTAAGGAGGAGAAAATGTTTCAAGTGTTTGATCCAATCCTTTATACACTCGCAATTGCACAGTATTTTTAAGCTTCACTGAAGTAAATTTAAGCTAAAATGTATTTACTCGGTCTATTAAAAGTATGTTTCTCTCTATATAAAATATTCTGCTCAATACAATTTAGAAAGCATAGAAAAACGGTTAACGCTAAAAAAAAAAAAAAAAGGGTCATAAATTTTCTAAATCACTTGCATGGGTATGGCATTTCCTTTTTATTATTTTAACATGAAATATTTAAAAAAAGAAAATGTTTATTCCCAGAGAGAACCATGATACATTTAATTTGATACCTTTTTTTAATAAGAATCGTGATATTTCTAATAGAGTATTTTTGATATTTTCCTTGAAATCCAGGCATACTGTGCAAGTCCTGAATTAATTGTAAATGATATCAGGCGTACAGGATATTTGTCTTATTTTCTTCATATTTGAACTACAGTAAAACCTCCATAACGGACACGCCCAAATAGCGAACACCCCTATTTAACGGACAGTTTTCCAATCCCCACTCCCAAAACCTACATTTTCGTATGTTTAACCTCTGAATAACGGACATTCCAAATAGCGGACAGTATTTTCGGCGATAAAGGATGAAAAATTATTTTTAACAAGAAAAAAAGAAAAAAAAGCAAAGTAAAAAAGTCTCTAAATTTATCAGGGCAATGTGTCACAAATTTTGTGATCACAGATAAATGAAGAAGGTTGGCTGAGGAAATGTCTCTTTCACGTTCACTGTTAAATTCGGGGAGTTGTCTGGGAGGGACAGATCCCAGAGCATTCAAATGTCTATTTCCCCCCGGAAGATTTTACGGTTTTAATGTCAAAAACTGAAAATCCCTATCCCCGTCCCGAACTCTATAACATAACATGAAAAACAAATTACACGCAATCGTAAGTAAAAGTAAACTTTTCTAACAGGTTTTTTGTATGTAAGAATGTAATAAACAGCAGTTAAAGGTGTGCACAATTTTATTTAAATTTTTTTTATAAAAAAATAATTTCAATTTCTTATTAATCTTAAGATTTAAGAACATAAATATCAATTAATGAACTATTAAGCATTTCTTGGCGATTTTTATGTCTCTGAGGTTTTCCCAATAGCGGACACCTCCGAATATCGGACAATTTCTGCGTTCCCGAGGTGTCCGTTATTTAGAGGTTTTACTGTATTACTTTTTATTTCCTAGAGAGGTTCCACTTTTTGACAGGTGAACAGAACAGATACAAAGAAAACTGAACATCTTATATGTATGAATCACTTACTGGATGTTAATGGCTTTAATCTGATTATAAATGACCAGTATACTTACAGATATTAACGAACTAAGCATTTTTTGATTTTTTTTAAAATCCCACAAGGAATTTACAATTATTGTAAATAAGCTAAAACTGTGGGAATGTGCGTGTATATATATACTATGTGTGTGGTGAAATATAAAAAGATCAGAATTTAATTGTAAAAAGAGTGGTTATCTATTAAAGTAATCGCCCAAGAATCAATTTGAACATCAGAAAATACCTAACCTAAATGGTTAATCAATTTCTATATAAATGCAGTGCAGCTTGATCATTAATTTGAAGTATTTTTTGTTCCAAAATTTAATTTCTATGCAATGGTGTGTATTCTAATCCTTATATGTAAGAGTGTAAGTTACTGATGTAAGTTATCTTAGAATTTTTTCTCATATTGCCTGCAGCATTTTTTATATAAAAAAGGGCTGCTGTAAAATAAAAGGTAACTGTGGTAATTTTTTATAATGCGTAATTTCACATCTTTTAAGTGTCTTTTATTACAAAATTTCCTATTTTCATTTTTCTGAATATTTGCCGATATTAATCTGGAAAAAGGAAGTAAAACACCTAGGATAAAAGGAAGGAGCAATACTACTATAGCAAAACCTATTTTGAATCTAATAAATGGACTCAGAGACTTCGAAAGTCACTTTAATTTGTAATGTAACAATAGATATTTCTTTTGTTGTTTTATTTAGAGTTCTGATTCTTTTTACATATTCCTTCTGATTTTCTAATCGGAATTTTCTGTATTATTGATTGTCGCTGTATTTTGTTAGTATTTGATATGATAAAAGTTCATGTCAATATATGATTATTTTTAAAACATCATGGTTCTAAGTAAATTTTCAATTTTTTCTCTCTAAATGCAAGATATGAATTTTATTTGTTATAATAAATAAATTATAACATTAAGCTGAAAAATTTAGCATGTAATCATCAATGTATCATTTTATTTTGTGATTGATATTTAATTTATTAATAAAGAATTATTAATGAATATTTTGGAGATTTCTTGATTTTTTTTTTTAACTTTCTGTTTTTTGTTTCAAAACTTGGCAATACAGCAAAGAAAATTCTTGTACCCAGTTCAATAAATTGTACACAAACACAATTAATATATTTAAATGTTTCAGCAGCAAGTAATTGTGGTTCTGCAGAGTTTATTTTACACTAAAAATCAACAGGGGTGTCAGAATTTGCGGAAATGGAAAACAATTTATATACATCCACATTTTTTTTTTCCAATTTAAATATTACCAAAAAAGTAAATAATTAGTTTTTGAGTAAATATGTACATAAATACCATCTGCAATGTCTATTTTATCTTTAACCCTAAACCAAAGAACGTCTATAGTAAAACTGATATTACATTTCTTTTTCTTTGCATTTTAATTTTAAGACATCCAGTTTTAGAAATATTTTGACAACCTAAAAAAAAAGGTTTTCTTTAAGAAAAGCATACAGGAAGAGTTAGTTACAAATAATTACTAACATAAATTATATATAATCTATTATAGGCCAATAAATTTCGATCAATAAGGAGAAATGTCAAAATGCCAGTTTGTAATAAGAAAATGTTTTTTGGAAATTTTTTTTTTTGGAAAATTTTTTAGTTTATTTAGAGTATATTTCGAAGCTTTTAGATAATGCAATGCAGTTTTCAAGTTAACTTAAAATTTTTGGTACTACTTGGTAATCCTGTCGGCCAAAAATTTAATGCCAAGATTAAATGCCAATTAGGGATTACCATAAATTTTCCATTCACTTGCATTAAACACAATGCAGGTATTTATTCAGTCGTCAAGGGATTTTTAATTCGACCTTTTTATATTTTTATTTATGTTCTACTAATTTATTTGTTCTCATGTTATACAAAAGAAAAAATGCATGAATTTGAGTAAGTTGGATAATAGTTGGACGATTTGTACAATTTGGCGATATTGGTCGACGGGATAACCAAGGAGTAAAAAATAGTTGAGCAAATTGCAGAAAAAAGCATTTTTAAGAATTCATTTCTAAATTCTTTTGTTTCTCCATCAGCAATGGGCCAAAGGTTAACCTTTTCGGAAATCAGGCCCTGTACACATGTAAATATACAAGGCCTGATTATTATTGATATTGTTTGATGTATTTCTTTAATACTTTAACACATGCGGTCATTATTTTTAAAATACTTCGACAACTAAAAAAAAATTTAGAAAAATACACCGAAAAGATTCGTCACAAATAACTATTTACCGACATAAATACGAAACTAATTACATGCCAATAAGTTTTGATCAGTAAGGTAAAATTTGAAAATATTAATTAGTACAATGGAAAATAATCATGTGTTAATTTGAAATTTCTTTCTGAAATGGAAAATTTTAGACTGAAAAACAATATTCAGTTTCTAAATCATAGCGTTTCAGTTTTCCAGTTGGAGTAGTTCAGTTTTGCAGTTGGAGTAGTTCAGTTTTCCAGTTGGAGTAGTGCAGTTTTCCAGCTGGAGTATGTCAGTTTCCCAGAGGGAGTACATCAGTTTCGAAAACGGAAACGCTCCAGATTCGAAAACGGAAACGCTCCAGATTCGAAAACGGAAACGCTCCAGATTCGAAAACGGAAACGCTCCAGATTCGAAAACGGAAACGCTCCAGATTCGAAAACGGAAACGCTCCAGATTCGAAGACGGAAACTCTCCAGTTTCGAAAACGGAAACTCTCCAGTTTCGAAAACGGAAACGCTCCAGTTTCGAAAACGGAAACGCTCCAGTTTCGAAAACGGAAACGCTCCAGTCTTGGAAACGGAAAAATCATGAAAAAGAATTTCCATGATTTAATGGATCAGATACGGCAACTCTGCTGCCAGTACCTTTTCCGTTTTTTTACTGGAGTTTAAGTTTACAGTGTAGTCGGACTATACAGTTCGAAATTATAGGATATATTCTTGAATATAGTTTGTCCATCAGCAAGTATTTTGTCTTTTAAATGCCTCTATTGTAGTACCCTATTGTTATATATAACAAGAAATAATATATAAGACATAGAACAGGAAATGTATACATAAAATATTTTATTAATATTATATAATAGTTACTGAATAAATTAATTGAAACTATAAAACTAATATAATGTACTGTTTCAAAGAAAGCGGAAACTAAAGAGTTATACATAAGTGTTTTGGTTAAAACAAAAAAATGCCTATTACCGACTAATTTATGGTAAAATGAAAAATAAAATGTTATTCATTGTATCTGAAAATTAAAATAAAAAAGGATAAAATAATTAACTTGATTGTCTTTTACGGAGTTTAAAAAAGTGAAATATCTGAAGTGACAATTTTGTACTATATAACAGTTTGAATGCGCAGGAATGTATATGATTATTTCATCATATTACAATCATATTACCCTTCTATTTTACTAATGAATGCAAAGAAAGTAATCAACTTTTTTTCCCTTGTTATTTTTCTAAAAGAATGTTCGGATAATAAATTCAAAAAAATCATGAAAACTTTTCATTTGAAGTACATTTTTAAAGTCACAAATGAAGAATGAATTTCTTTTCTTCTCTTTTTTTTCCACAAACTAACTTCATATTTTTTTAATTCTAAAAACTACAGTTTTTAATTTATCCTTCCGTCTTTTTTTTCTTTTTAAAATTTTTATCTTTTAGATTTCTTTTATAAAAATTTAAAAAATAAAGAAATAAGAATTTATTTTTTCTTCTATGTTCTTTTTCCTAAACTTCAAATGTTTCGTTTAAAATTAGTTTTATTCATTTTTTATAGGAGTATAATATCATTTCTAGGTATTTTTAGTTTGTCGATGCTGTGGAATTTTTAAAAGGTACTCTTCGAATGTAAATTTATTTCATACAGGTTTCCACACTGTGGGTGTAATTGAAAATAATGTTCTTTTTTCTTAGGTTTTGTAATTTTTTTCTCAGATATATAACTATATGATCTCTCAAAGAATTTACTTTACAACCTTATATTTATTCTATCTCGGCAAGAACTACTTTCTTCTAATTTTTTATAATCTCTAAAAATCCTTTACTTTTTTAATATAAATATTACTTTATCAAATTTTACGAAACAAATTCATTTAAAATGTAGCTTTTGTGTTTTTTTTTTTTGGGGGGGGGGGAGGGTTGGTTAAATTTCAAATATATTTTATTTAGACTGTTGTATTTAAGTTATTACTTTAAATAGTTTTTCCAAAAAAATGCTCTATTGTAGTTTCAAATCAGTTAGAAATAATGAAAAAAAGTCGAATTTTACTTTGATATTTGAAAAAAATGCGAACTGTTTCGATTACTTTCATTTAATATTACAAGTTAAAACCCGTTGAATTTCGACGATAGAAAATGTATTAGAAGTAACTAATTTCACATATTTATAATACACCTACAGAATTAGTTACAGTTAAATGTACTTATATTGGTAAGTTTATCTTTTAAACAAATGATATTCAATTTAAAGTTGACAAAACTTTATTTCTATAAAAATCTATTGCAGAAATTATTAAAATTAAACTTTAATCGCATATGTAAGCAGCAAAATATAGCAAATATATGTTATTATGATAAAGTTATTAATTAAAGTTTTTATGCTTCGTATTCCAAAATAAAAAACAGCAAAATTTATGCGGATTTGACTCAATCATATATTTTTTTTCCACAGATCATACAATTTTTACAGAGTTTAATCTACATAAAATTTAAATCCAGCATCATTTTCACTATCTCAAAATTTACATATGCACCTCTCATATCTTTATTCACCTTTTAAAAAATTTTATTTTAATTTGATCACTTTAAATGAATTTTAATTTAAAGCTTCAAGTCTCAATTGCTAATAACAGGATACTAAATTATTTATTTCCTTTTAAGAGCAAATGAAATTTCTGAAATAACTGGCTTGCAAAATATACATAATATTCCTGTGATATCACATAAGTTAAAATGGTGATTTTTATAGTCTCGATCTCAGATTATTAGCAAGATAACCTTTATTAGCTTATCTAACTCAACGAACTGAATCCATCCAGTTTAGAATCATCAATTCTGTAATAAAAATTGCTATGTTTTGGAAAAAGATTTCTGATCACATCATGTTACGGCTCTTCTACAAAGATAATCTAAATTTTTGAATAACTTTGCGTTTTATCAACGTGTATTTTCGATTACGATATTTTCGGAAGTGAAGTATTTTCACCAATGGAGTATTACAAAGTAGCTAAGTACAAAATGATGATCTCTTCGGAATAGCGTCCACAGTCTCACAAAATTCTTTCTTTATTATTATACATTAACTTCCTACAATCACTTGTAATAAGGTACCCTGGGGTAATAACGCCATGTTAAGGTCCTACCAATTTTCACGGCTCAGTTTTAACTTATATTTTTCAAAAAAATATATTTGATACAGCAACACATTGACTATCTATATAAAAACATATGTTTGATAAACATATGTTAACAGATATGTATTTATAAAATGTAATGGCGTGATTTCTTGACCAATGCTATTTGGCGTTATTACTCACCTATATGGGTAATAACGCCATGCACACAAAGCTGTGAAATAAGATGGTATAATTGCATGTAGATTGCCCAATTCTAAAAATACAAACTCTAAAAACTTAGAAATTGACAAATTGCTTTCTAAGCTATTGAAAATGTTCATTTTTTGTGAAAGTGTAAGAAAAATAAAGGTGTGGTGTGTGTGTGTGGGGGGGGGGCGATGAGACAAAAGAATATCAGACCGTGAGCTTCTTTTTGCTTAAAAAGGACCGCTTAAATACAATTATTAGAAACATTGCACAGTTTTAACTGTGTTTATTTGAATCAGTATTTAGGATGTAGTTCGGCCACTGTAGAGAATCAACCGGGGTATTAATGCCAAGAATGGCGTTATTACCCCTTTATAGTTATTGCACTGTACATTTTAAAATACAAATTATCTCGAGAAGATATCCAAAATCTTCAACAACATTTTGAAAGTCCATGAAATGTTCTACAAATTTATGTAATTAACAAAGTATTTCCGGATAAAAAAAATAGTCTTCACATCACAAAACGTAACTCTCAAATTTTAGATGAAGAGTTAATTTTAGTTGCTTGGAAAAACAATACCTACAAATGGAACAAATTAACTTGAAGCTATTTTTTGCAATTTATATGACTCAAAACTCTTCTGCGCAGAGCACATGGGTGTCATTTACCAGATTTTTTCATAATTATGCATAATATTAACACTCACAAGAAATCTTTAAAGTAGCCATTAGAGTAGTTTTTGAAATATTCACGGAGTTTTTGTGTCTCTAAACAGGGGGAACTTTAGGTGTTGCCGACCAGGCAACACTGCGCGTTAAGGGGTTAATAATACTTTTAATATTTTTAGGTGTATAATATCGTCTGTAAGCATTTTTAGATTGTCGATGTAGCTTGAATTTCTAAAAAAGTACTTTTTCAAATGTTAATTCATTTCAAACTGTCTATGGGCATAATTGAAAAATAATTTTATCATTAAAAAAAATTATTATTTTTTTGGATTTGTAACTTTATTCTTCAACTCTAATTTAAATTTCACGGATTTCTTAGGCTTTCTTCTTTTAGAATATTTGGTTTATTTTGTCCCAGGAAGCCAGTTTTGCTTCTTATTTTTTATAATCTCGAAAAAATGAAATTTTTAAATTAAAAAATGAATATAAAAAAATTATGAAGCAACGTCGCTGGAAATATCGGTTTGCGTTTTTTGTTTCTTTTAGATTAAAAAAAAAACTTCAATTTTGGATCTTCTTTAAATAAAGTAAATGCAACTGTTAAGCTATTTCATAGCTTTTATCGCGGGCTTTGAGCGCAGTGACCGAATCTAGAAATTCCGTAACGAGAAAACCTAACACTTCCGTAATGAAAAAAAACTAACACTTCGGCTAAGATCGTTTCAGTTCGGCAAACTTCGGTGCGGTATCCTTCGGTAGACTTCGGCAGACATTAACGGAGTATTTTTCAGATATTAGGATATCAAGTCTCAAACTTATGTTTCTTATGATCTAATTTTCATAGCGCGGCCAAATTTTGTTTGGTAATTTATTATGAGACAGTGAAAATTTTTGGTGACAGGAGACCCTCCCCACCACGAGAATCAAAAATTTCAAATGCTTATAACGCGGGATCTAACTTTCGTAGCGTGGCCAAATTTTATTTGGTAATTTATTATGAGACATTGTTAATTTTTGGTGACAGGAGACACCCCATGGTCAGGGTCGAAAAATTTAAAATGTTTATACCTCGCGATCTAATTTTCGTAGCGCGGCCAAATTTTGTTTGGTAATTTGTTATGAGACAGTGTTAATTTTTGGTGACAGGAGACCCTCCATGGTGAGGGTCGAAAAACTTAAAATGCTTATAACTCGCGATCTAATTTTCGTAGCGCAGCCAAATTTTGTTTGGTAATTTATTATGAGGCAGTGTTAATTTTTGGTGACAGGAGACCCTCTACGGTGAGGATCGAAAAATTTAAAATGTTCATAACTCGCGATCTAATTTTCGTAGCGCGGCCAAATTTTGTTTGGTAATTTATTATTAGACATTGTTAATTTTTGTGACAGGAGACACCCCACGGTGAGGGTCGAAAAATAAAAAATGCTTATAACTCGCGATCTAATTTTGGGTAGCTTGGCAAAATATTGTTTGGTAATTTATTATGAGACAATGTTAATTTTTGGTGACAGGGGACCCCCCACGGTGAGTGTCGAAAAATTTAAAATGCTTATAACTCGCGATCTAATTTTCGTAGCGCGGCCAAATTTTGTTTGGTAATTTATTATGAGACATTGTTATTTTTTGGTGACAGGAGACCCCCACGGTGCGGGTCGAAAATTTTAAAATACTTATAACTCGCGATCTAATTTTCGTATCGCGACCAAATTTTGTTTGGTAATTTATTAAGCTATTGCATAGCTTTTATCACGGGATTTGAGCGCGGCGACCAAATCTAGGATTTCCGTAACGAGAAAAAAATCCTAACACTCCGGCTAACGACATTTCAGTTTGGCAGACTTCGGCGCGGAATTCCTTCGATAGACTTCGGCAGACATTGACGTGGTATTTTTGCATAAGTTGATAAAAATGCTATGCTATAGCTTTACCGCGGCAGTCCCCGAGTGCCACAGTTAAAAATATATAACAAACAAATATCAAATTTGAATTCGATATTCAGAATAACGTAAACTTTTAGATTGCAAACTATGAAGTTCTTGAAACCTGATTAAAAAATGTCTGTGTTAACCAATGTATATTATTTAATAGGAAAATGGAGTAAATTGTCGCTTTTCCTATCACATACATATATAACGTTGTTTTATTGCAGATTCTAAATATTTACAGGTTCTTATTTTAAAAATGCACTATTTGAATTTATTAAACAAGTCGTCCTTGGCTACCAGCTTGATCTTCCATTAATGTATGCCAATTATTTTATCATATTTCTTTTATTCATAATTTAATTTACTTGCTCAATTCGTTGACAAAGAAGGTGGTCTGATAGGGATTATTTTTCGCCCATCTGCACCTAGACATGACATACATTATTTTCATTAGTATACCTCATAACATGTAAGAAAATAATAATATCTTGAATGAAAGTTTAATATTTGATGGAAAAATGAAATGCAGATTTAAGTAAGTATTATGTGTATTAATGAACATAAGCACAATTGCCATTAGTTTTAATGAATATAATCAATAGTAAATGCAACAACAAGAGTAAATTTAAGATGAATGGAGCTTATAAAGATTATTATTTCAATATATGAAATATCGGAAATAAAAAATAATAATAGTAATCATCATACAGTTTCAGCCCTTTTGGACTATGTGTTTTAGATTGTTTCCTTTATTGATTGCTTCACCAGAATCACTAATGGATCATCCAGCGGCCATGTCTTGTATAGTACATGATCATATTCATTATTTTTTTTTATATTTTGATTGAGCTATGGCACATTACAGTAGTATTGTAAGCCAGAAACCATAATATGAAAACAACATGCACCCAGCACTTTACGATACTTTCGCGTACGTTACACTAACAGTACCATTATGTTATAATGTTTCGCGGTGTATTTATACAAATATTTTAGGTTTTAGAAATTGTGCGCTGAAAAATCAAATTTTGGTTACGACAGGTGTCCTTAGCATCCTCTGTGGAAAAATGTTGCTGCCTATTTAAGAATCTTGCATTTCATTTCAATATCCATTTCGTGCAGAAGTTGCAAACAATCACCGTAAAATATATCAATACTATCAACATCATTTGGTTCCAGCCACTCTCTGTTATTATATGAATATTTTTTAATATGTTTTTAAGTATGTTAGCGTAATTATCCCTTGTTTCAGCTATGTAAAGAACGAAGACTCCAAAATGTAATTTGAAGTAATGACGAATACCATATGCTTAACGAAAAATCTTTCTATGTATATCCAGAAAAAATGTCTCTGAAAGGAATAGTTTACACTATTCTAGATAAAAATATATCGAAAGCAATCATCACAGTATCATTGTCGACATCCAGAATAAACAATCTTTCTGCTGAAGGCCTCGCATATTTTTCAATAACTTGTGTTCTGATGATATGTTCCATTTTACGGTGTTTTGGAACAACGTTCTCAATCACTGCCTAGATTTAATATTTTACAGAAGATATTATTATTTTTCTTATATTGAATAATGTAGACAGAACACCATGATAGAGAGCAATTCTAAGTTTTACAAGTAACGCTGCAAATCAAGTACGAGATGACCTCTTTTTTGAGGAACTTATTTGGGACTTTACAAGGTTAAAGATAGAGTTAAAATAAGATGTAAATATACCCATGAGAATATAATAATAGATTTTGGAAAAGTGTCCTCGTGTATCAAAATCGAAGCGGCCTTCTCTTCATTTCTGATATTGCTTTAGTATTTCATACATCGATGTATTCTCACTTACATGACTTTAATCTTGCAGAGTCAATTTACCGATCAATTAATATGAGTTTTACAGCATTCATTTTAGCGACGAAATATAGATTCTACTTTCTATAAAATCTTGAGTTCCAATAGCTTTTGCTACAATAACGAGGCAGTTCTTACCTTTACATACTATACAACAAGTGTTAGAGTGCTGAAAATGAGATATTGATAAATGTATATTGTGTTTCTTATTTGTGGTCTCATCGACAGTAATCGTTGACGCACAATCTCTTATTGTTACATCAGAAGAATAAATAGAAGTATTTAGAGCCTGGAGAACACGAATTACACATTATTTGTATTTAGAGCGTTACTTAGAATCATTCTGTAAATTTTAGTTTTTCGAATATCTAAGTATCTATATACCTTTTCTGTTAGAACAGATACGAAAAATTTTTTGCGAGATTTTACAACAATGGCACTGGCATCCAAGTGTTATTTATTAGTAATTTTTTTAATAAATATGTAAGAAAACAATTTTAGAAAACAACATTGACGTCTGAAAAAAGGTTAATACTTTTTAAGTACGGCAAAAGAATTCTGATTGCGCTCCGATAGTAGTGCATTTGATTCTCCCACGTGATACATTTTTTTTTCTTTACCATGTAAAAGCGCACACTGAACCCAACTAAAATAGTGCTCCTATAAAAGCTTATAAAGAGCTGAATCACAGCATGTCAAAATCAATTGGGTTCATCGAGCGCTTCCTATTAAAAAAATAATTCAAAGACACAAAGAAAACGTCCAAAATGGAGAAATAAGAGAAAGCACTCTACTTTCGGGCGATATTCAGGGATTTCCATGACTAACTATTTTATTTAACACGTAAAACTTATATTCAACAAAAATACATATCCTTAACTTTATAAAGCCACAGAACAATCATATGAATTCGAAACTTTTTTCCGGATATTTGATGGGCGAAAAATTGTTCCCGTGGCATTTTTTTCGTATTTCATTGATCTCATTTAAAATATAATCCTTTCACTTATTTCATTTATAGTAGATGTATTTACTTTTAAGCTGAAACGTTTAAAATGCATGGGTTTTATTATTTTTTTAAAGCAATAACGACAGAAAAAACAAAAATAATGATATTTTGAAGCTTCACAATTGCATAAAAAGAGCGCAAAGTAAATAAACCTCGGCTTAAATCCTACCAAAGGACTTTTACTCAATAACCAATGAGAGGTGTTTCATTTGTGTGTTGCCATTAAAGAATTAACAAATAGTTCCGATTTCTATGCTAATTACGATAGCATTATATACATACATGTGTATGTACATATATGTATATATATTTACTATTATTTGCCATAAGTCTACGACAATAAACTGCGACAAAAATCCTAATTTGTAGGATTTTTTATCCTCCGAATCATTATAAATAAAATTATTTTTATGAGAAAATTTTATTTTATGAAACTTAGCTTATTTCAGTAAAATATTAATTTTACCTTTCTTTTTATTTGATAAAATTTTGATCTATCTGGCATTAAAAAATGGTAAATAGCAATGTAAAATTTGTACATTTTACATTAACATTTCTAAATGTACTAATGTTTCATATCAACAATAAAAAATAGGTATGTATGTACCACACCTTTGTTTCAAAAGTGCCATAACTCAAAAAACTCAGTTTTTTCATACAGCTATTAAGGTGTTCGATTTGACAAATCCTTGAAATAGTGCATCTTGAACTGTTACCACATACGGAGAGGTTCATTTCTACCGGAACAATTCCTTACTAGTAAATATAAATGTACATTCTTATTTTATTCAAACGCCTGATTAATGGAAAATTTCAGACAGAAAAAATTACAAAAACTGCTGCATACATACATATATTTCACTTTTTAAGTTTGCTTCGGCAATAGGAGTCCCGCCACATTATGTCAACAAAGACTACCTTTTGTGAATGTCAGTTAAAAGATTAAAAAACAGGAGACAAGTAACTACAAGAAGTATATTTTATTTTTTTACCATAATTGTGAGATCAATCCCCCTCCCTTTCCCAAGAATAGAGTACCTAAAAAAGATGAAATTTTTTATTCATTAATAGTGGTGGAAGTTTTCATCGTCTGTAATCAGAAACTGTATTAAAATAAACAGTATCCATCTTGAAAAAACTTGCTCACTTACTTCACTCGAAACGGCTAGACATCTTACTGTATGTCTCCTCCCTTTTCTTCATAACTCTATTAGTTTTTCAGGAAATGCGGCAAAATGTTTTCTGTCTGTGGAACGATCAGCGATTGTCTTGCAAACACAGCTGGTATTGACTGGCAGTATTTTCAGTGGATTATCTGGAACTTTAGGTGATCGGTAGAGGTGTAAGAAAACTAAGTAGAATAGTAACTATAACTCAAAAGTCGGAGTTTTTGAGACCTAACTCACATTGCAGCCTACAATGTAAGCAGATAATATAAAAATCATTTATTACTTCTATTAGTAGTGCATCAATTTAGAATGCGAGGTAGAATTTTTTATCTGGTTTCAAAAGCATTACTGGTTGCCCAAACAAAAATACTTTTAAAAAGATAATTTCTCTTTCATTTATATCTCTCAAGCTCTTTTTGACGTTAGAAGATTGCGGATGCCATGTTTCAGTTTTGAAATGTTTTTATATTTCTGCCATAAGAGCGTCATATTTCTATATTTTCTGGCCCCACCAGTGGCCGATTGTTTCTGACCTCGAAACTTGTAGACGGTAGTTGCTGAGTTCGAAACCAATCGCGACTGTCGGCCTTGCCGTTAAAAGTTTTCCGTGGTTTTTTCCGAACCTTAGATTTCTTTGCTTAAATACGGGCTAGGTTTCCTTAGAAAGACCCCCCCCCCCCTCCCTACTGAGGACTCCCTCACCTTACGTCCTAAATCCCTCGTATAGATAATTGTCCGACAAACTATATTTTCTAATTCTATAAAATACACAAAAAATTTTTAAAATAAAAGATAACTATGGAGTCATAAATATTGTACAAAATGCGTGTACATTCAGATTTAGTTCATTAATTTTAATTGATACATTTCTTAATTAATTTATAAAATGATTGTTTAAATCTTCTCATGTGATTAAAAATTCTACGAAAAATACTTTAAAAGATCGAATTTTCACGAATTCATAATTTAGAACATAAAGGATTAATGTGACATTTCTAGAAAAACGAAAATATTTTTAGATTTAAAAAAAAGTATAATATGATCAAATTTCTAGGTTTTACGAGAAATCTAATATCCTTTATACTAAAAAGTTTTTAACTTTTAGAAGAAAATCTTTTGATATTCCTTTCAAACTGTCTTAGAAAGTTTTTCAGATTTTCTGTTTTTTCCAAGATGCTGTTGAAAACAATAAAAAAAACTGCGATTGATATGAAAAAGCTATACTCTTCTTAATCTAAGAATAGGGTGTATTTTGGAAGAAAGGGGAATAAAATAGCATAATTTATTCTTTTTGAATTCTATAAGCGAAATCTATTCTGAATGTCAGATTTAAATATTTCGATGAAATAAGAACTTTATAAATATTCATAAGTAGTAAAGAAATTTAAAAACTATCATGTACAATTTATGCTATATTTATTGAATATTTTTCAAAAGTATCTATATTTAAAAAAAAATTGCTTAATCTGAAGACTTATTGGGTTAAACGATTTATTCGAAGAAGCACAATTTTGAAATTAAAAGAAAAAAAAAGTAACTTTTTTTTTCTTAATAAAAAACTGTGATTATTAGAACTTTTTATGTAATAGCAAGTGAAAAATAATCATATAACAGATGCATATTTGCACTGTAAATAAAAGAAAAATATGTAAGGTTACTAAGATATCTTTAGGATACTAGAATGTTCAGAAAATTTTATGAAACTGCAGTTGGACTACAGATAAAATTTTTATAACGTTACTGTAATTCGTATAGATTCTTTTGTAAAGCTACATGTTTATGTAGCTCTCAGAAAACTAGTGCTGTAAATTTACATTTCTTTTTCCTTTTTTTATTTACAATGTGCTGCTGAAATTTCTATTGGCAATTCTCACTAATTAGCCATGTTGAGGAACTTCATAGGTCGTTATTGGTACAGTGCTTGATGATTAAAAATACGATAAATAACTTAATTTTCTATCGAGCTGCAATATATATTAAGATACTTATTAACACCTATTTTTTTAATTAAAGGTAGATATATTGAGACGATGTTTAATTCAGAAACCAAACGGGAGTGAAAAATTAAACGGGGCCCGGATTTGTGTTGGTTGATTGTATTAATTGTATTCAAGAAATTCTGTCTGAATCTATAAACTTTTAGTAAATATATGTTTTTTCTTCAAATTAATTCAACAGATGTGTTATAGATTAATTAAAAAAATATTATAAATTCTCTAAACTTTTTTTATAGAATAAAATAATTTAATATTAAAAATGTGTAAATAATAATAAAATTAACATTAAGCATTATATGTAACCAGAAAGTATTTAATTAAAATTAAACAATAATTTTGTGCCGATACTCATTAAATCATAGAAAAAAAAACATTTAAAAATAGAGTATTTAACGTGATGTGCATGTAGGTAAAAAATGCAGAAAACTTTGAAAAGGTATGCATTATATATTTATTAGATTTACAAAAATAAAAATTGAAATGAAATTGTTTGCAAAAGAAGTGAATAAATACTGAAATTGATTTTTTGTTCAAAATACAATACTATCATTCTTTCTAGTCTATTGCGAAAAGAATGCGAGCGTATTAGATTTTTTTTCTTCATGCCCACATTCTTTTCCTTAATAAGCAGCTTTAAGGAAGTGTTTGCTGTAGGTTTTATTTAACTTTGCAAAGATCAAATTAATTTTATGTAAGTAAAAAGAAATACTATGTGCTTAAAGAATGTCCAAATACTATCTTTTGAATGAATTCCAGTGAAAATGTTTTCTACAAATATTCCATTTTTATATACGTTCGTATTTATCTAAATATAAAGCACATATAGAAGTCGTCTTGTCCGTCCATCTCTCTGTCCGTCTACCTGCAAGAATAGAACAAAAAGAATTAATAATTCGTTAACAAGAACATACGAATTACTTTTTGTCCCAAATACAATACTACCATTCATTCTAAACTATTAAGAAAAGAATGCGAGCGTATTAGATTTTTTTCTTCATGCTCACATTCTTTTCGTTAATAAGCAGCCTTAAGGAAGTATTTGCGGTAGGTTTTATTTTATTTTTGAATATTCAAATTAATGTTATGTAAAGAAAAAAAAATACTATGTGCTTAAGGAATGTCTAAACACTATTTTTTAAATTCCAGTGAAAAATATTTTCTACAAATATTCCATTTTTATATACGTTCGCATTTACATAAATATGAAGCACACATAGTCGTCGTCTTTTCCTTCCATCTGTATGTCCGTCTCCTGCAAGAATAGAATAAAAAGAATTAATAATTCGTTTTGACAAGAACATACAAATTATTTCTACTACAGTGTTACTTTAGAAGAAAATCGTTAACGATGTATTTTAACAATGTTGCTTAGAACGGTAAAAAAATAGAAATATTTAGAAAAGTGTACTACATCATATTTTTAGGAATAATGAAGTGCATATTAATTTGCTTTCAAAATACAATAATATCATTCATTGTAGTCCATTAAGAAAAGAATGCGAGCGTATTAGATTTTTAAATTCGTGTTCACATTCTTGTGCTTAATAAGCAGCTATGAGGAAGAATTCGTGGTAGACATTCTTTCATTTTGCAAAGATCAAATAATAGTTATGTAAAGAAATATATACTATGTGGTTAAGGAACGTTCATATATTATAAATTTAAAATTTTAATGAAAAATATTTCATTTAAAAATTCTTTTTCTAGGTGCGTTCGCAATTATATAAGTAAACAGCAGCAGCACCTATAATGTCTGTTTGACGGCTTATAACAAAGAAAATAACTACCAAATGAGTAGTTTCAAACATAATGTAGAATATCTTAGCAGAATTTTATCAAGTCAACTTAAATTTTACAAAAATTGCATACAAACTTCAAAAGATATTGACAAAAGCATTATTCATTGTATTAAACTCTATCATATTTACTTAAGTCAATGATATCACATGATAAATAATGATTATGAGTTGTCATGGTAATTACGGCATATTTAACATGGAATCTTATTATTTTTGTATTACAAATTTAAGTACATAATAGCGATACATTTTGTATTCAGGCATTTTTGCATAAGAGTGAAACAGTTATTATATTAAAATATCTGTAACATAAAGAGTTGATAGTAATTACTAAACAATTAATACAAATGCAACTTAATTTTTTTTCTTTAGATTACATGTGAAGAAGAAAGCTAAATATTTCTACACATTTCCCTTGTGTGCTCTTTAATTTCTGCTACGATTTAACCAAAATAGAATAAATTTAAAACTGTAAAATTCATTATGCTTTAAATAAGTAAATATTGCAACGACTATCTAAAAAATAATGCTTTTCATATTATATTTGTTTCTTTAAAAAATTCAACTAATAATTTAAAAAAAAAGTTAAAGTGATAAATTTTCAAACAATAAAGATTCCTTTTAAATAATTTTTTAAAACACCGAATTTTTAAAATTCTACAATGGGGTGAATAATAATCATGATTAAAAAAAGAATTACGTGCTACAAAAATTTAAGAACAATGAACCTCAAATTCTTTGTTTAACAAATTTTATTTTAACGCGTTTTTATTGATTAAATACTTTGGAGGATTAAATAATGAGTTAAAAATTTACAAAGTAATTTCTTTTCAAAAATTTTCCATTTTTTAAAGAAAAATGTACGTATTTCTTTATAATAATTAAATTTTAAATCATTTGAAACATTATGTACTTAAAGCTTAAAAATTTGTTTTAAGGGACCGTTCAAGTATTATGTAAGCATATTTTTAGTCATTTTGTACCTCCTCCCTCCCCCCTTGTAAGAAAATATAAGCAAATGTTAGACCCTCCCCATCTGATTACGTAAGATTTTATGACAGTTTATACATCAAAAATTCTTGACTTATAAAAAGTTACCAATCAATTACATTATTAATCCTACAAATTTGTATAGGCATATAGGGATTTTGATATCAAAATACATAAAATGGTTTTAATAAATTGTTGCTTATTGCATTAAACAATGATATATTGTTATTTATCACATTGAACAATAAAACAAGATATACAAGAAGTCTTAACTTACTTAGGCATCATAACTAAAATTTTTGACATGAATCACATAAATGTTGGAGTT
Organism: Maratus speculifer; assembly: GCA_964019185.1. Classification (NCBI taxonomy): domain Eukaryota; kingdom Metazoa; phylum Arthropoda; class Arachnida; order Araneae; family Salticidae; genus Maratus; species Maratus speculifer. The sequence goes on from OZ025300.1 coordinate 141,750,579, forward strand.
CAATTTGGTGTTCATATTTTAATCTGATGTTCAGGATCCATGAACCCATGTTTCAGCATTGTCTATTATAAAGTTTTCACTGGAACAGTGGCCTGGGGAATTGCAGGTTTCCGGTCCTTGTTCTTCCACTTCTTCTTTCTCCAGCCACTCAAGGTCTTCGTCACCATTGAGGGCTTGAAGAATGCACATCAGTTCATTTGATCGCCAAGCCGCTATAAGCAATGGACGCACTCGTGTCTGAGGGACATTTTGTTTATCATTCCCATGAATATTTTTCCTATGGCGATCAGCTGATTTATTGGACGTATATTATAATGTCCACAAACCTGACTAATACGTTTTGATAGCTTCGGTTTCACTGTTGGACAGAAATAATCGTAAGGTAATTGAATAAATACTGCTGAAGAAATTTCTAAATCTAGTGCAAGGCGGAGATTTAGGTCTGGAAATTCTCCTTCATCACTTACGATGAGATCATGTGATGTTTGATTCATTTTAGCTGGTGGTGGCAAATAGCGTGATTTCAGAATCTTAAAAATTCCGCTTCTAGGCCGAAGACAACACGTTTCATTTTTGCATTTCACTATCTGAAGCAAATATTGACTTTCCCGAAAATGATCGGAATACCATTTTATATGTTCCGCAACTGGAAGTCGAGGCTCATCAGAATTGACGTAAGTGGCGTGGACAGGATGTCCATCGATGTTCATGGTGCTCCAGATCTCCGCCAACACCTTCACAGCAAACTCGAAGTTGGATTTTTCCAAATCAACATTTATTGTACAGCCTTTGTCGTCGAGATGGGAGCCAAAATGATCATGAGGCAAAATTAGCCCTGCCAATTCCCGACTAAAAGGGGCCATTCTACGTTCAACCTTGTTGAATGCACTTCTTCCTGGTGCATTAATAGCAATGAATAATGTATCCAAATTGTACATTTTGAAGTGGAGTATAGCAAAAGCGATTACCTTTTGATACTTAGGATTTTCATCTGGCCCTCCATCTACAGTCATAATAAGAACAGGCTTTACAGAGCCATCCTCGTTCTTAACTAGTGACTGAAACTCATCAATATTGAGCAGTGTTTCAAAGTCTTGATCATGGGTGTTTGCTGTTGACGAACTGTGTTTGCCACTTCTTATTGCAATAAATGATGGTCCAGAATATCCTACTGCTTGCGGATTTCCAGGTGTCATCGGTTTTATTTCAGTGCCAGCGTAAACTGAGGGTATGAGTTTATGGCGCTCTGCCACCACCCAGTCATGGCCAGGCAATGAGACACGGCATTTCACATGCTTAAGCAGTGGTGCTTGTTTATTTGCTGCAGTGAGACCAATGGGAACCCGAGACTTATTGTTTTTAGAAAGAAAACGAACTTGTGCAGGTCCAAGAATTGAGGCTAGACTCTCTAGGTAATGTATGGATGCTGTAGCAAATTGGCTATCAATATGAGTATGGTGGAAGATCTGTTTGTGCCCGGAAAAGTTTCACAGGAACAGTTGAAACATGCATACGAAACTCTACAGTTGCAGAATTTTTCGGCATTAATCGTAGGTATGTACAACTACGGCTTATAGTAAATCCAATTTTCTTAAGTTAATTAAGTTATTCCAAAATTTTTATACTTCGTATTGTCTCAGTTCTTCGCCTGGCATCTACTGAGCTGTCCCCTATATGTTTTGTCACAATCACAGGGTTAAATTTCAGACTCAGAAAAGAGAAGGTTAACAAAAAAGACTCAGACAAAAACACCTGAATTACGAAACAAGTTTTAAAAAGTGAAAAATTTGTTTTTGGGGAATGGGGCAAGCGATAATGCCTTAACTTTGAAACGAAAAAAAGTATGTACTTTCATTTTGAAAAAAAAAATGCCCGATATATATTTATATATATAATTTCTTTTTGGAAAAAAAATAAAAAGTTGTGTAGAATACATATGGCACCTCCTCAATTTCGGCGCCCGGAAAGACGGCCTCCTTCGCACAGGCCTGCGAAGTTCATTTGGAAAAATCGACCAACGTAACAAGCAAAGCTCGCAATTTTTTAAATATTAAAACAAGAATTTATATGTAAACCATTCTATAATATGTCAGTCATTATTCTTCTTCAACCATTACTTTAAGAACCTATTTGGCCCGTTTACTCTCTGTTGGCTATAAATGTTGAGTTTTTAAAAATATGTTAGCGTGTGTGCATTTTGGATAGCAAAAAAGGATGAAATCTATACTAATAAAATCCTTGCGCCTCTGTCTGTCTGTCTGCTTGAAGCCGATTACAGTTCGCAACGCGGGTGAGTTGGAAGTCGTGAGAAGTGTCTTTCGATTCGAAAAATTCCGGGAAAGTCCTTTCGGACATTTTCGAGATCGTGGGACCAAAATTAAAAAAGTTATGAATTAAAAACCGGTCGGGAATCGGAACGGAAAACGTCTAATTTCCCAAACGGAGCTCAAACGGAGCTCTGAGGCAGAATACTGCGCCACCTTGCGGTAAACTACCTGAAATTTTTCCCTTTGGGTAAAAGAAGAAGCAGCCGTAAACCTCTTTTTTCTCCCGGGAAAACGACTTTTTCTTTCGTTTCGGTTCTTTGAAAAAGAACTAATTGGTAAAAAAATGTTAAACACGGTTTATTTTCATACTTTTTCTTTTTGGCAGCATACACGAATATTATGTAACCTAAGATTTACGCGATTAATACTAATTTTTATTAGTACAAACGGAAAACGAGCTGCCAAAATTATTTGTTAGTTATGCTGTTTGTGATATTAATGAAATTACTTATTTTTTTTTAATAGCAGTCTTTTGCAGTTTTTAATACCGAAACTTTTTTTGCGCGTTTTTTTAAACCATCATACAGACAGTTTTTAAAGTAGATAAAACTGATTACATATTCAGAATCTCCGTAAAAGTCTGCTTCTGATGAACCAAAAAATACGAGAAAATGTCTTATGGGCGCGCAGCGCAAACTGTGCAAAACCAAATATTTTATAACGGAACGATGGGTGGTAGGCCAGTGGGCCGCCTTTGCACGGTGGGTACGTAGCACCCACTGTGCGAAATCTTATATTTTTAACGGGATGATGGGCGCATAACAACCATAGCTCTTTAATTTACTTTTTTTGTGCTTGAGGATTCGAACTCCAAGACTTGCTTATTAAATGAATTTTTTTGCTTATTATAGACTTCTTAATATCGAGGTTCGTTTGGAAAAAGTGGCCCAGCTAGCGGGCGTAGCTCGCTAGTGAAATATAATAAAATTATAAAATGGGGATTTAAACAACAAATATTTAGCACGTTATTATGATTTTTATTTATTTATTTATTTTTTGCAATATCTTCTCAAAGCAATAACAATTAATTAGCACATTCTTTTAAACACACGGAAAGAGACTACAGTACGTAAATCTTATTGAGAGGCAGGAATTTTTTTTATTATATTTTTTTAACAATTTATAAGTAATTAAGACTTATATATTACTTCATAGATAGAGTGTAAACGCTAATCTATAAAAAGATTTAGAAATATAAATCTCAAACGTCTTTTTGAAATAAAAGACGAACCAACTGACATACAAAAGTAATATATTTTAAGATAGAATTTGATGAGATGAATAAAAAGGCAATGTAAAAATTTATCATTTAAATAAAGGAAATTTTAGAATTTAAAATAAACAGATTTTCAACAACCATAGAAATTTGTTGATATTTTTTTATTAATTAGAGAGCTATGTCAAGACTTTAGAAATCACTCTTGAGAATATAACGTAAGCTACTCTATATTTCTACGAACTTTAATATTTGTTTGATAAAATTAAACACTTACCTTAGTGAAAAAGTTCAAAAAATGTGATTTCTTTTTGGTTGTGATCTGCAGTTCTTCCTCAATTCTCTTTAAAACAAACCTTTCAGGATTTGCTTCATTTTTGTACCGTCGCCAAACAACATTGGCCATTTTTTCCACGACTTGGGCAAGAATATCATTTCGAGATTTTTTAAAGCTCTGATAAAGTTTCTGATATAATAAGGATTTGTCAATGTTAGTATCCATAAACTATATACCATCCGACTAAATTCACTATGCAACTAAAAGCAATATTCTTTCATTAAAAATTCACTATGCAACTGAACTAAAACAATAAATATCTGTGCTGTGTATCCGAGACAAGAAAAAATCCCAAGTAGGTTTTCTGCATTCTAAAGTTCCAAAACCTGTAGAGAAGGAAGTTCGGCAAGAGGAGCGGAAAGACAAAAATTTACAGAAATTCTGCAAAAATTCCAGGCATTTCTTGACCGATTGAACAGGAGAAAAGAAAATACCGGGCATACCTAAAATAAAGTCAACTGACCAGTTACCCTGGCAACAGAACCCCGCCACACCGGTTCCTATGTTTTTCTAATCTTGCAATGTACTTGACTTGGCACACAACTTAACAGACAACAATGAAGACAAAGGGAGAGTGGGTGATGCGGGTCACGCGACTGCCGATGGATAAGCAAAGGATAAAATCGAAAATAAACTGCAAATTACGAACGGGCTGTCGAACGCTCTTTCACCATCATACTTTGTTTGCTTGTTGAATTTGAACTGCAGTTGCTTCATTGTTTAATGCTTATGTAAGAATTGTCGTGACCCCCCCCCCTTGTCAGAAAAAATAAATAGACTCTGGACCCCCTCTCCCCCTTTAGTGCTTACTTAATACTTGAACGGTCCCTAAAGTGGGGTAAATACTTGTAAAAAGCTGATTTATGTAATAACCGAAATTATTCCGAATAATTTAAATATTATACATATGTTTTCGAAGTAATTTCTAATTTTGTAATTTTAAGAATAAAGTAAAATAAATAAATAAATAAAAATAAAAATAAACAAGGGGGGAGGCAGAAAGAGATATATTTAGATTTTTTTTTGTAAAAAGTAAATTACTGAATTAATACAAGATAGTATTAGATAATAAGGTATTAGTTTATCTAGTGTGAAATGTGTCAAGTTCCTGAACATTTTCTAGGAAACTGGGGTTTTTAGAACAGTACTGTAACGCCAACGACATAAGTTCATGCAACCTATTTTGTACATGAACTTTTGCCGTTACCGTTACTTAAAAAATTCTAGGAATCCCATGTTAGTAGAAAATGTTTAGTAACTTTACAGATTTTTTTATTTTACAGTGTAGGTCAAGTATAATTTATTTATAATTATATGTATATATGTATGTATTAATTACTTCAAAAATTTGACATTTCCATTTTCGGTCTAAAATAAAAAGATTATCGAAATTCGATTTCCGTTGATCCAAACTTATAATTTAATACAGATTGAAAATTTCATTATTATTATAATCATATAAGAGATTTTAAGAATTAAATTCTTTTACATATAAGTATTATTAAACAAATAAAAAAAAAACAATCTATGCACGTCTATAGTATACTTTATTGATAAATTTTATTTTCATTCCAAAAAATAAGGGATTGAATTGATACATTTATACCATTATATTTTCTAAAAGAAAAAACACTTTAAAACTTCGTGTACATTAAATCATTAACTGAAACAATATAAAGTACAATATGCTATATTCATTTCACTTGCAACTACATAAACTGGATTTAATTTTACATCATAGAGTCACTTCAAAAAAAAATCTTGTCACTTGCGACTTTAGATGTTTTGTTAAATATCTAAAAATATACAAGAGCAATAACTCCAAAATTCCAGATATATAAACAAAATTGTGTAAGACATACATTTTCGTGAAGATATTTTTTCTGAAATCCCATTAGGGACCGTCAACAAATTGAAAATGAACAAAGATCTTTTGTATCACCCTGTGAAAACTAAATTAGCAAAAGCGTTCAAACCGCAGATTACCATTAAGTGGTTTGTGGTAATAAACAGTGTTCATTTTTATGTGGATAACATGCATACTCGTAGAGAAATTAAGGTTTTTATAAAAATGGTCCAAATTTTGCTTATAATTTACAGAGTTCTTAATAAAAAGCAATGTTCTTTTTAGAAAATATGAGAAATAACATTATACATAATACCCCATAATCAAAGTTAAAATATATTAATAATTGTATGGAAAATGAGCAGGTTTACTAAATAAATTTCACTGCGCATGTGTCAACTCTATAAAAATTTCATTTGCATATTGTGATAGCTGAATGTATAGAGCAACTTTTATTAAAGTTTAAAAATCATAGATTAGAAATTCTGAAAATTTTCGTCGAATGAATAAGATCAAAATTTGATATTCCCGAAATGAAACAAAAAAAATGAGGAGCTGTATTCAAATATAGTAGTACGTGCAATATTGTGTAGAGACTAATCAATGGAATATAGATACAACCCCTCATTTTTTGTTTCATTTTGGGAATATCGGATTTTGATCTCATTCTTCCGACGATAACTTTCTGAATTTTCAGACTATGAGTTTGAAACTATAACAAAAGTTGCTCTATACATTTAGCTAACACAATATGCAAATGAAATTTTTATAGAGTTGACACATGCGCAGTGAAAATTTATTTAGTAAACCTGCTCATTTTTCATACAATTATTAATATTTTTCAAATTTGATTACAGGGTATTATGTATAATGTCATTTTTCACATTTTCTGAAAATAACATTGATTTTTATTAAAAATTCTGCAAATTATAAGCAAAAAACTTTTTGAGACCAATTTGGGACCATTTTTATAAAAACCTTAAATTATCTACAAGTATGCATGTTATCCGCATAAAAATGAACACAGTTTATTACCATAAGCGACTTAATCATAATCTGCAGTTTGAACTCTTTTACTACATTAGTTTTGACAGGGTTATACAAAAGATCTTTATACAATTTCTTTATTATATAAAAGATTTTTATACGATCCCCCGGGCCTATAAGTGATATTTAGTAAATTTTTACCATTACTCTAACAAGTAAGACAAAAAAAAAGTCCTATTCCTGTGCGATTAAAACAAACCGAGTTATAGCTGTTTAAAGTTGCTGCAAATTAGGGCTCAGTCACAAATTTCCTGGAAATAAAAATAAACGCAAGATATAAAATTTAACATAAAACATTTAGAGTAAAATAATTTTTACAAGATTATTTTTAAATTTATGTTTATGATTATATATTAAAGTAAAATTGACTAAAAATATAAGTAAAAAAAAAAAAAAAAAAAAAAAAAAAACAGAAAGTTTGTTAATTTAAATTATGAAAAGCAACAGTCATAATTCGTTACAAAATAACACATATTTAAAATTCTATTACACTACTAAACCTAACAGAATTTGGTGTAGTCCTATAAAATAAATAAATGCTACGCATCTAAAATTCTAGTATTACTACAATGTCATTGGATATAAATAAGTGTGCAAATTGAACCTCGATTTGATATTTGGAAGTGAGTTAAAATTTTAATAGAAAATTTGAACTAGGGAAACATACAAACGTTTTAAGCGAAATAAAAGCTTATCAAACGAACACACCTTTTTAAAATAAAATCGCGATTTCCCAAAATTTGATTTTCTCGGTAAAGAGAATTTTAAAACTCAGGTCTTCAACTATTTTAACCAATCTAGAAGTTAATTTATAAAAATTAACACTAGCATAAAACTTATATGGTGGTAGCACCTTCAGTTAAATTGCTTTTAAAATATTTCTTAATCTCATGTAAAACACTTTTGTAATTAGATCTATATGTCTGTGACAAATGGTTTAGGAATTAGCTATTGATTAGCATTGAAAATGGACGCCCTTTATAATAATTTAAGCACTTAGTATACATTCCCTGAAAACTAAGTTTCATAACTCGGTCAATTTTAATGTTAAATGAATGGGACCTTTTTCGTATTGCTTGATAGGGGGATGGAAAATTTTTACTAAATATCACTAATAGGACTGAGGTACCTTATAAAAAGTTAATTTTCGTAATTTTTCAATAAAATATGTTTTGACCTAAATCGCTTGAAGAATAATTTTTTACATTTTTTAAAGCAATTTTGCATTTGGAAATCTATGTCTTTGACTAACGGTTTAGAAATTAGCCATTGGCCACCGTTGAGAGTGGACACCCTGTATACATTAAAGTCTGTCGAAAATAATACGACTGCATCTTATATATGATGTTATAACTATGTCAATCTAGAATCATTAGATATCATGGAATATCATTGGATAACTTATGTATGACAGGATTTAATGGAATGAAAATAAATAATAATCATCATCTTTTTAAGTTTTAATTCGAATTTTCCAAAATTTGCAAATGACTTGACACAATTATATAATAATTTTATATATATTAAATTTCAAACCTTTTTCAATACTTTTTTCTTTTTTAAATTTACGCTTTTTTTATGCGAACACCCAAATGGACCAGACGTCGCGTCGACTGTATGTGCTATGTATGTATAGCAGGAAAAATCAAAAAACAAAACTTAAAATACATTTAAAAAAATCTCTAAACAAATGTATTTTCAATGAAAATTAACGACCTTTATTTTGATTTTGTGACACCGATTATAAAGCAAATTGGAAATTGCTCGGGAACGTAGAAAATGACGTGCGTTCGTATGATAACGAGGTTTTAAAAATATTCAGATCTTGCTGATACAGTAGAGGGTACTTCTGATACAGTATAGTAGTCGAAATCTTTGTGTTTCTGTAAATATGCAGAAAGTAATTTTTATTACACCTCAAAAACGTATACCTTATTCATAAAATGTGAAATAGTTGAATATAATTAAAACACACCCCAAACAATGTTTCCCCGTATAGCATTATGTAGTGGAATACTTTTGTGTGGCCCTGTAATTTAATAATAAAAATTCTTTGCATCAAAGATTGTACAGAATGCATATTTTAGTATATATTTCATAGATTCATGCCAATTCTATTATGTTCGAATGAGCGTAACATCAGAAAAATGCATTTGAAACTTTTTTGCCATTGACCGTAATGTAATGGAATACCTTTGATTGTCCCTGTAAATGATCTATGCATCCGACTTTCATAACATTTGAAATTACTCGATAAAATTACGTAATAATTATATGTTTTAAATTTCAAACGATTAAAATGCATTTGAATTTTTTTCTCCATTTACCGTAATGTAACGGAATCCTTTTGATTGTCCCTATAATTGATCTATGCATCCGATTTTCATAACATTTGAAATGACTCGACAAAATTGCGCAATAATTATATGTTTTAAATTTCAAACGATTAAAATGCATTTGAAACTTTTTTCCCCATTGACCGTAATGTAACGGAATCCTTTTGATTGTCCCTGTAATTGATCTATCCATCCGATTTTCATAAAATTTGAAATAACTCGACAAAATTATGTTATAATTATGTATTTTAAATTTCAAACGATTCGGTTGGGTAGTTTTTGCGTTGTTATATACGGACGGACAGACAGACGGACAGACGAACGGACTGGGCGACAACAATAGGTGCTACGTATTTACATAATTACGAAAGCACCTAAAATGGATATATATTCTTCATACTGTTGTCTATTCTGCGGAAAAATTAGCTTAAATTCTATGCCGAAGGTGATTATGTCTGTGCATATAAGTAATAGAAAGACCATAAATGATTTATCATAATTAAAGAATCTCAAAAGCCAAGATATGCAAGTGACAAAATTTTGATTTAGAGTAAATTGATTTTAAAGATAATTGATGTTAAAAATTTGGACATCAATAATAATTGACTGGTTTGAAATAGGAACTGCGGCTTGTTTCATTGTGGTCTTTGAACTTACAAGGAAGGTCTCCATACGGGCATACTTCGAAAAATCTGAAAAAATTACAAAATGTTCCTCTCATGAGGATATATACGTTTATAAAAAAAATTGGCGGAACCTCCATACAATGTCCGTAAAAAAATAATGAAATTTTGTTATTTGCCGATTTATCATCGGTTGGCGACAAAATGCAGTTTGAAAAAATACTTTTTTTTGTCAAATGCGCTTTTAGGATAAAAAAGTTGCATGTTGAACTTGTTTAGGTAAATATAATTTAAATAGCATTAATTTTGTCTGTTTTAGTTTTTTTAAATATAATTTTGTTATATCGATATTAATATGTATTTATATTCAAAGTTTACCATCAAAATTTGCGATTTAAAACGAAATTCATAATTTAAATTCATTAAAATTGTTTGAAGCTCAAAGTCCAGTTGAGCAGAGCCAAGCCAATTCTGTTGCTATGGAAATATCTGGCTTTTAATTTTCAATACGCTTAAATGTATGAAAATATTTTTTTTCAATATGAATCTTTTGCATATGAAAATATTTTTCCAGTGATAAACTAAAAATTATAACAATAAACAATATATACATGCAATACAAGATATATATATGTGTATATATATATGTATATAATATATTAAACCCTTTCATTGTTTATGTTTAAATTCATTAAATACCATTTACACGCATTCTAAAAATCTAGCAGTTTTCAGTTGCATTAAATCGTTTGCTTTTGGCTAGGTAAAGTGCTGCTCGCCAAATCGCGTGGTATTAACGCCAAATATTCGAAAGTTTTTTTTTATTTTTTTCATAATTTCTTTTCTGATTCCGCCACTAATTTTGACTGATCCTTTATTACATACATAAGTAATTTAATTAGCATTTTTTTCAAAAGTTTCTGAGTATGTCCAGTATGGAGACCTTGTTAGTAAAGATAAAAAAAATAGACCACAATTCTCTTAAATTTATATTTCATCAATATTTATTAGTATTTGGAAAAAGTGGTTTATCTCTAGAACGGATCATATAATTAGAAAATCACTTCTATTTCTTTACTTAAAAAGAAACAAATCCAGGTCGGCTGTGCACTGAATTAAATTTTTTCAAATTTTTCCATTATACTACTTCGCATCTCAGATCCTCAGTTGAGATTTAAAGTTTAATTTGAGTGTCCGATGATATTACAAAAGCATGGACATACCTTTTCGAATATCCAATATTTTTTAAATGAAAATACCAGAAGAAACAATTTAAACTAAACTGTTCACTTTTAGTTCATCTCATTATCAGTATGTTTCTCATTTATTTGAAAATTAAGATACTAAGTCGAATAAAAGCATTCAATTAGTATTGAGTCCCCTCGCAGGTGTTTACTTTTATTATATAAAATTAATGAAAACATATTTTATGATTTTGCATTCTTGTGGCAGAAATTTTATGTTGAATTTTAAACAGAAAATTTGAATTTTATCTGGCCATATTATTCAAATACTTTTGTTCTAAGTATAACGTTAAATTGTTCTTTTGGGTTATTTTATTCTAAGAATAACGTTAACGTTAAATCAGAATTCTATTACGGATTTAACAGATTTTGTTCGTTGACCACATTACATACAGAAATTACATTAATGAAATAATTCTCTTATAAATGCAGTACTTGGACATTTTTTCAAGAAGTATTTTTATATACACATATTTATTAAATATCATTCAACGAACACAATACTTTTTCAAATTTTATATCGTATCCCTTGTTTTGACATACGAAATTTCCTAGTTTTCTTAAAATAAATGGGAAGCACTTGTGATTGAAAGAAAGGTCACTCTTTAGAGATCATTTATTTGCTCGGGAATTATATTTGAACATGCGATTTCAAATCTTAAAATATGTTATAAATAAAAACTGAATTCCAATCCATTAAGCAGCGAGTTTGTATTATTTTAGAATAAAACCAACCAATTGTTATTCTACACGTCTGAGTATGAATTATGCATTTTGTGTTTCTCTGATGCATTTCGAGTGTTAAAATATTTTTTATCATAAATATTTATGATTTATTTTTTTCTTGTTAATCCTAAAGTATTTCAAATGAATCCTTTTTAAGTTTTGACTTTATTATATTTTGTTGTCTGTGATTTTTTTTCATAGTATTTGGGAAAATTGAACACATAAATAGTTTGTTTTACTATACGTTTTATAGTGGCGCTGATTTCAAATTGTTATAACAGGAATAAGTATTTTAGAAATAATTAGTCTGAACGGTTTTATGTAATCATAATTAATTGATTTAATATCAACTTAAAATTTTTTTATGAATAATACACTAAAAAATAGTTATATATATGTAATATTCAAGCAAGAATGAATCAAACTCTAACTGATAATAATCGTAAAGGATAATGTCAGTAATCAATTATGAAATTATTAAATAAAATCTGTAAAATGTTTTTAATGTGGTTCCAGAAACATTAGCGTTATCTATAAAGTTAACATTTTATTAATGTAGTGTTTAAAAATAAATATATGTATTTATGATTTTTGTTTAACCAAGCTTACATTTGTATCAGGCCAGTACCAGGCTTACATTTGTAGAGTGTAAAACATTTGTATATGTGTACACTGTAAAATACCTGTGTAACGTTAGTTTTAAAAAGTGGTAGCAGCCTTTCTGCCTCCAATTTTATGTAATAATTTTTTTCACTTATATAATGGTGTATTTAAGCGTATATTAGGAGTGTAACATTACAATGTTACACCAGTTTCATCGGTTAAAGTACTCCATAAAATTGGAGGCAGCAAGACTCCCACCAACTTTATGGAGTAACGTTGCACAAATGTTTTACAGTATAGTGCTAACAAGCACATGGGATAAATCTCACCTCATTTTGTCTCCCATTATATTTTTGATAAAATACATTTTAACAAGAAAATATTCGTCTGCATTGAAATCTGCATGAGTACGTCTTTTTTAGGTGAAAAAATCATGCTTTCCGTATTTATTTTCAGATGTATCACATGGAATCACATAGATATTTAACAAATGTGATTATAATAAAGGGATAAAAGAAAGAGAGAGAAAGAAAACTCGGTTTAACTTTCGAAATTTTATTAGAAGAATTCAAACCATAAGGAAACGTAATTTAAACTTTCAATGAAGAGAAACAATGGTGTATCTTCTAGTAGCTTCAGCTGTTCTTTTGATATAGGTTCAAAATTGATAAAAATTAATTCCCCCCTCCATAACTGTTAAAATTATAATTCCATATTCCACAAGATTGTTTTTATTTCAAAAGTTTTCTTTCAGTTTGCTTTTTACATTTTTCCATACTTTTACAGTTTATATCGAAGTGAATATTGATGCACGCTACTTTTTTTTAATAAAATGGTACTGTATGCATGTATTGTATATATCATATTTATATATAATACATATTGCAGTTTCTTACGATATTTCATTTAAGCAATTAACAAATACGACTTACGTAAAATTCAAGTTACACCAAAGTTTATGGAACGCATTATTTGCATAAGTCGGGGGATGACCGTATTACTAAAATAAACATTTTATGCCACAATGTAATCATATTATTTTATATGAATCTTGAATTAATTACACAATTCTCCCTGTTCTTTATTTTTGTCACTTTTAAATAAAATTTAAGTAAATAATATTTTAAGTAAATTTTTAAATAAATAATAAGAATTTTTTATCTGTTTTAAACTAGTCATAGTATTTACATTTAAAACATTGAAGCTCTGTTTTAGAGAACTCGAAACTTGTGTATAATGTACATTGAAAACCAATCTTTGAGGAAACAATCCTTTTAAATCCTCCCTTTGAATGTTAGCACCACTTCCTATTTATATCTTAGAGCAATGTTATCTCTCCTTAATAGAAAAATAATTTGACTTTTACAGAAAGAGTTTCTTAAAAATTTAATGCAACTTTATTTGAGTTAAAAGTCTTTGTACAATGAAAAGGAAATTGTCGCATTCTTTTGTTTAAATTTAAGAGATGAATAAAGAATTGTTATTTCAAGCGAAAGGAAATATGTTATGCATTCTTAACTGCGTTACCAGTATTTATCTTAATATCTTTATATATTGTGCAAAAGATCTGTTATGTTAATGAAGTATTTGTAATATTCATAACTTTTGTCCTTTAACTTAAATCTTTTAAATAGGGCTAAATAAGCAATGATAATCAATACAATATTTAATATTGCTGGAAAACATAGTTCGTTGTAAATAACTCAGTCTTTCAACCTTTCAACAGTCTTTATAAGTCTTTCAACCTGATTATATATTTTCGTTAAAATTCTAGACATGTACATCCTAAATTCAGTTTTGAAAGAAAAAGTTAAATAATTATACATTCGTCTTGTATATTTCAAAATTTATGCCAAAATTAGTTTTATTTTTTCAAAAAACACAAAAATACTAGTTTTAGTTTACAATTTCTCAATACATGGGGAACATCATGCTGTGTTCAAAATTTATAACGGGACTTACATATTGATTGCGAAAGGTATCATTTTAATTTTAAGGTAAAGTGAGGACTTTATGTTGTACTTTCTTCTTGTAAAATGAACAATAAAGAAAAAAAGATAAATACATAAATAAATAAAATAAGCAAATATAAAATAAAATAAGCAAAGAAATGAAACTTCAAACTCTTTGATATCCAATTTCTTTGTTAGACTATTAGAATATTTTTAATAGGCATAGTTACTTTCAGAACTGTAACTTTTGCTGCCATTTTAACATGCATGTGCATGCAGAATGCGGTGTGAAACAGATGCCGCATAAATAAAAGTTTTTTTTTTTTCTAAGCAAATCAAACTTTTATTTTTTTTTTTTGTAAATTATTTATAATGAAATTAAATAACAGTTACCTTGAAATAATTATATATATATGTGTATCACTAAATTGTAAAAAAGTTTAATGAAAATACAAACGTGTAAATGTAAAAAAAAAATATATATATTAAAAAAGAATTTACGTGAATGGATAGCACAATTGAAAATAAAACACAATAGGCAACAACAACAAAGATAAATTACTACTTTAAATTTAGTCGAATATTGCAGTTTTCTCTTAATGTAAGTAATAGTTCTATTCTATTTAGGCCCTAGTTTTTTTATCATTATATCCATTTTTCGATTTTGCATTTCCATTTGCACTCAATTATCAACTTCCCGTTTCAAGAGTGGAATGAGCATGTTTCATGCAGTCAACGAATGAATTTGGCGCACTGAACCCAATTCGCTTTAGGTTTTTTTTTTTTTTTTTTTTTTTTTTCCTACAAGACTTCAGATACTCAGCGCATTAATAATAGTCAAATTCAAGTGCAATACCGCTTTCAGAATCTATAAGTGGAACACTCCATTACTGTCGAAATATGGCTTATTTGACAGATTCATATTTTTCTTCTCAGTTTTTTTTTATTATTTTCTCAGTTTTATAATTATTTAAATAAACTTTAATGCTCTTAAATCATCTAGCAATATCTATTATTTCTATAAAAATTATACATAGTATTAAATAGTGTGATATCAGAAAAATACATAGCAGGGTATTTCCATGAGAACTTGTCGTGTAAGTCACATTTTTAATAAATGTTAAATTTTTGGACACCGTTATTTTCACAAGGTTTGCATGGTCTTATTTAATTAATGGAATATCTCTGATAAAATAAATCACACATTTCCTATCTAAAATACGGGTATCAAAAATCGTAGTATGTGACTTACACGACATGTGCTCATGGAATTACCCAGCAAATAATTTTATTCCGTAGATCATAATTCAGTGGAATGACTTGAATAATTTTATAAAAATACGGTGCTTTACACCCTATTTTTAATACGGAACGTGCCATAGTATTACTGAATAACATATATCAATTGCATGGCGATTCCAGTAGTCTTACATATCATGGATAGCTAAAAAAATTAACTGGCACACATCAGACAGACAAATGGGTATCATAAGATATTTACAGCTATGTTGGAAAGTTTTTTAAGCATGGGGAACATAAAATTGTTAAATATTTTGAGTTTTAACAATCTGGCTAAAAAATAAAGCTGAAAGATTATGGTGCTAAATGATTATGGACCTAACATATTATGGTGCTGCAAGGTTATAAAATAATAAATTTTAAGCACTGACGGTGCGTATATACATATATTAATGCCAACACACACACACACACATATATATATATACATACCTTTTTAAAGTTTTTTGACAGGGCGTATTGCAGAAAAGGCAATAACATCGAATCATTTAATGTCAAAAAAAGTTTGCCAAACAATCCAGAAGATGATATGGAACTCTTCCCTTTTTTATTTAAGCTTTGTCCAATTCGTGTGTCACAAAGTGAAATAGTTGCCAAAATATGTAAATAGTTATGAAAACAAACCTGGCGAACATTTTTTTGTTTATATGTATTTATATATATGTACATATACATACATGCACATAAATAAACATATATATAGAACATTAATTTATATAGAATAATATAAATTAATGAATTAATCCAATAATTAAATAATTAATAGAAGTTTTATGAAGTAATATTATTTGCCGCTCAAACTATAAAACTAACTGGAATCCACCGCATAATTATGTATCATTTATTCTAGAAATTTAAAATTAAATTCTTATTCTGCAAGTGAATAACAATTCCAACATTACCCCAAAAAAATATTCCGAATAAAGCAAATGATAAGATAAATCTAGAACAATTTACAGAATTACTGGATGCCGTATTTTCCTCGTGGTAATGAAGGAAACGTTTAGGAAAGATTTCTTTTTCCCTAAAGATTGTGCATTTCGATATGTTTATCTAATTTACAGAATGCAATGTTTGCATTACACTAATTATTTTTCTATTCAAACATTCATGTTTTGTGTCGGTATTCAGAATGCAGCTAAAAGTACATTTTGAAATCCAACGTTGCATAATTTAGCTTTATATATAGACATTGACATACGCTTTGTTGAAAGCACTAAATGTTCAGAATACATCATGTTTATTAGATCATTTATGTATATTTGTCAAGCGTATTGCATGTTTAATGACTTATACTTTGAATTCATGTTTTACGTTAAAATAATAATATTCTGATGCTGCTCAACAAGTTTATACTATGCGCCCTCTAACGTCACTTATCACTCTGATAATTTGTGAACAGCAGAGATATAGTCGTAAAAAAAAGGTGACTGTTGGTATAGTGAAGTTGTGATATGGTACCGAATTAAACTGCCTACGGCACCACCTTGTAAAGAACTACGAAATTAGTATTCCTATCAAGAAAACAAATAGTGACAGGGGAAAAAAGTAATTTACAAAGTAATATAGCATCATCGACATTTAACAAGACAAGACACCATGAGCACATTAATGGGAAGAATAGAACGATAAAACGCCCACATGTTATTTTCGTAATTTTCTATATTTGACGTGACAAAATGAACTCAGAAAGAAAAAGACAACTTTTTATAACGATATACTTTTATTTGAAAGCTTGAAATTTCTTAGTCTGTAACATTTGGATGCACATCTATCCGAAATATAATTATTTATCTTTCCGTTCAAATTTCGTGACATCAGATGCTCAGATGATCAGATGATCCGAAAGTTACATTCTGTGGTTTTCTAGTACAAAACGAAAAATTAAGAATTTGTAAATGCATAATCACAATAGCGTAATTCACATTTCATTAAGGGGGTCCCGGGCTCAATATTTAACTTAATTATTTATTTTTGTTATTTTAGTTGTAGATTTTGTTATGACATTTTTTTTAAATATAGTTTAATAAAATAAGAATATTGAATGTAAAAAAATCTGAAAATTTTCAAGTATTTTTTTAATTTAAATTTTATAAATTTAAACATATTTAATTTTTGATCAGGAAGTACTTACTCGATTTACAAAATTTTTACTCTTTTGTTTACAGAAAGTTGGCCATTTTGACTGTGTCATTTTTATCGTTAGGATTTTTTAAAGTATTAATTAAAAATTTCATAAAAAATTTTAAGTAAGAAAATAAAGTTTTTGTGTGAGGGTGTTTTGCATTAATTAACATATTTTAACATTTATCACTCAAAATTAAAACTCCTAAAGACGATTTATTGGAAATGTAGCATAAAAGCTCTGTTACAAATTTCATACATATATCTTGCAAAGAACTTTCGATATATCCTTTTAACCCATAGCACTTCGTTGTCTCCGTAGCGGAGACATCATCTTTCCTTCCAAAATTGTTTTTGGCACCAGTAATAAAGGAAGATAAAATTTTCCTTATTTAAGCAGAGAATTTTTGAAATTGTCTACTTCAAGGAAAGTTCTTTTAAGAAGGTGATTCTAATCGAATAAAATCGATCGAGAGGCTGCGGAGTCCGAAGGGTTAAAGTTGACAAATCGTGAAAAAATTCATTCTGAGATAAATGAAGTTAGAGTTATCGGAAGAGGTCAGCTGACGCATCGCTTCTCAAGGCTTCTCTGCATATAATAAGGATTAAAACATGTCTTTTCTTGCAGTATTTTAAAGTAAAAACTCCATTTTTTTTAATTTCGTATGTACATATATTTCAAATAAGTATTTTTTTTTTTAAATTCTCAGTATAAAATTATTTTTGTAATGAGATATTCATAAATGCAAGCTTTTGTTTAGTTTATAGACAATCAATGGAGCTAAAATAAAGAAAAAATGATCATTATGAAGTACTTGGCTACAGGAGTAATTCACATTTTTTTTTAAATTAAAAAAACAAAAAATGTAATTTCATAACAGAAAATCCAATGCAATACAAGTTTTATTGCCTATGGGGATTATCAACCTGAGACGCATAGTGTAATTACTAGGCTATTAACTAAATGCTGTGGATTTATTTCAGCTCCTCCAAGAACTGATCCAGATATCAAATAATATATATACGTTCTCAGTCGACGAAATATTATTTCATTTTAATATTGCAGCATAAACGTATTATACAGGATGTCCAGCAAATAACACCCTAATTTTAAAATTAAATTTCTTAAAAACAAAGATCGACAGAACTATGCGGTAAACGGTTTGTTTATTAGGTAAACAGTAAAAATCTTATATAGATGATTCGAACGGTGAGTCTTTGGAAAAGATTGTGTTCTGATTGCAAAAAATGCTTTGATTTGACATTTTTCTTGTTTTAGATTGTTTGCGGAGAATGAGTTTTTCGGCTTAAATTGCCATAGTTTAAAGATTTTTGGAGTTAAATTTTTAAAATTTCGAAATTCAAGAAATTTAGTTCGAAACATCGTTAAACTATAGCACTGTAAGCCGAAAAACTCTATCTCTGCAAGCAATCTAAAACAAGAAAAATGTCAAATCAAAGCATTCTTTGCAGTCAGAACGCAATCTTTTCCATTCATCGTCCGAAACTTCTATATACGATTTTTACAGCTTACCTAATAAACAAATCGTTTACCGCATAGTTCTGTCGATCTTTGTTTTTGAGAAATTTAATTTTAAAATCAGGGTGTTATTTTCTGGACACCCTGTATTTAATTTAAATAAACTATTCTATTATTTTCAAAAATCTTATACAAATATTAATAAAAATGATCATCATTAGAAATAGAGTATATATAGATAAATATTAAAAGTGAAATATTATTGTGATATGCTAAAGTATAAAGAAATAATTCAACAGATAAACAGGGTCCGTCATAAATTCGTGCAAACTTTAAAAATCCGTAATAAAAGTAGAAATACTCGGAAAAACTTTCCGTTTGCACGACTATGATCGGATGGATTTATATTTTTATTGTATCGAATAATACAAAATGATACAAAAATAACCGATAGAGGGCAGTTACACGCCATTTTAAGATGTGTTATGGAAAATCAGGCAAACACAAACGTCGCAAAAATTGTCTCAAAACGTCGTACTAAAATTGAGTATCCCAATGAAATAGGGCTTTTATGCGTCTTAATATCTTTCTCCGTGCGAAGCTTTCTCAATGCAATGTGAATTTACCATCCTTTAAAAATGTTTAACTCACCAGCGCACGATCTGGTAACGAGTATGCTGCCGCAATCGAAATATAAATCAGTTTACAGTGAGGTGTTTTATTGCCAGCCTAATTTGCATAAAACGCCTCCGTAGGACGTGTGAGCGCACTCTGTAGGTCACTTTTGGAATCGATTGTAATATACATAGAAAAGAAATCCAAAATCTCTCTAATCATACTCACACTAATCGAAATTTTCGTACGAGCATTGCTTCTTTTATTATGGATTTTTAAATTTTGCACGAATATATTACGCACCCGGTAATTTAACAAACCATATTTGATGAATGTGGTGTAAGCGTAACTGTCAGTGTTTAATAATATATATATATATACATACATTAAGACAGAATGTCATTTTATATGCACACACGATCATAATTTCAATATCTTAAAATAATTGTATTCGATAAATGTAAAGAAGATAACTTCATATTTAAACTTAAATTTGACTACATTTATCTAAAACTTTCCTTTAAAAAAACATAAATTTTAAACGAAACAACATCCTATGCTGCCATTTTCTTAATTTAAATTCTGATTTTTGAAGTTTTCTTGAAAAAAAATCAAAGTAAAAAATCGTGCATTTCACCTGATACATTCCTTGATCGTTTTCTGCGTAACAAAGCATTTACTAAACAATCCCATCTCATATTTTCAAATAAAAGCAAAGAAAAGTCGTTTCTGCGACTAAAGTGTTTTCAGAATTTTCATGAATTTTTTTAGAAAAAACCGACAAAAATATCGCGACATTTTTTGAAATATTATATTTCAATATTTTCAGAAAAATTTCGAAAGTTTTACTTTTAAAGAGAAAACGCAAAAGACAAATTTTCATTTGAAATATTCTTCCGGTTTTGCTTATGACAAGAATTTTAACAGTTATGGTGATCTACCCGGTTGAGATCCTAGAGATATAATGAATCCATGAGGGGTTGATATCTTCAGATATTTTTTTTAAGTAACCCATATTTACACTGGTGTGCAAAATTTAAGGGCGAATCCCAAAATACCATTTTTTAAGGGATTTTCAAGCGATAATTTTCACGCGAATGTTCAAAAGGAAGTAATATAATTCGAATAATTACTATCCATGCATAGCAGCTAATCCATATAACATCTCATTCAGGTCACACATGGTTACAAGAGTCACAGTCACTACGGCTAAACAAAAAATAGGAAATTCCATACGTCTCTTTTATGAGCTTCCACTGACTATTACATGTGACTCCACTGACAGATCATTGTGACTACTGCTTTGTTGCGAGTCACCAGATGACTTAAAATATGTTTTCATTGAGACTCTCCTGTAACCTCTCATCTGAACACTCAATTTCAAAGTCATTGTGAACGTTGGATTGTGATAAAAAACCAAATAATGTCCCATTAAAGTCACATGGCGACTTTCTGTCACAAGACTTTTATCAAATAGTGAGAGAGACCTTACTGTGAAGTAACCACTGTGAAAAGTGATGAAAAGGCACCATGTGACTTTAATGGGACATTATTTTTTAATTTATTGTAATGCAACGATTACGATGACTTTGAAATTGCGTCTCCAGATAAGAGGTCACACGAGAATCTCAATGAAACGACATTGTAAAGTCACCTGGTGACTCGCCAAAAAGCAGCAGTCACAATGACCTGTCAGTGGATTCACATATATTTGTCATTTTAGATTGATAAAAAAGACTATGGAATTTTCTATTTTTTGTTTCGCCGTGGTGACCGTGACTCTTGTAATCATGAGTGACCTGAATAAGATGTTATATGGATTAGGTGTTATGCAGGGATAGTAATTATTCGATTACTTTCTTTTGAACATTCGCGTGAAAATTATCGCTTGAAAACCCTTGAAAATTTATATTTTGGGAGCCGTCCTTAAATTTTGCACACCAGTGTACTTAAGATTACCCTTCCCACTGCTACAACCGGATATATCCGTTCACTGGGCTGCAGGTTTCTTAGCAGTTGAAGCTATATTTAAATTAATATAATTCCACAAATGTAATCCAGTATTAATAAATTAAGTTATGATCGATACTTTTAAGGCTTATAAGCATATACGTAACAAAAAAATTATACAGTGATAGAAAATCTCTCTTTTATTAGCATTTAAAATACATTGCAAAGAAAAAACATTAGAATTTTGCCTTTTTGCCCTGTGGTATGGGGATTAAAAGAAAACCAAGTAAAACATCAACTGATTAGGCTAAAAACGATATTGCATAGAATTTAGCAGCTCACATATACGAATTTGAAAGCAGAACAACTCGCTCACTGCTTGGACATGAAATTATGATTTTTGTTTTCATGTTTCTCCTCAAAGCATATGCAGAATAAATGAATTTTTAAATAGAAGGTACTTGAATACAGTTCTTTGCATTACTTACTGCGATACTGCTAATGCAATACTATCAAAATTACGCTTTATGTTTTGACCTTTCCATGATACTCTTCTGCATTTACCAATAACATAGGAGACGCACTTTCAGCAAAAAGCTCTTTTAAAAACTCTTTGTTAATATGTGCGGGAATGAGAACCTCATTTATTATTAAATGCGTAAAAATTTCAAAATTTCTTTTCATTTTACACAAACAAATAAAGATATTTGATGTAAATAATCATTTATCCATGTAAATGATCATTTATTCAGGAAATTGCGTAGATCAAGTACTAACATAACTCTTCTAATAACAATAAATGGCTGTTTATTGGAATTTCAGGAAGCTTTCATCAAAAAAAAAATCTACCTATTTATGCCATCCCACAGTGAGGCAAAATCCCGAAAAACTGGTAAAATTAAATTATTATAGTATTTAACTTTTATAGTATTTAACTTTATTATAGTATTTAATTATTATAGTATTTAACTTTTATATTATTGAAATAAAAGAAAACACATTCTTCAAATTCACATCCTGAATCAATTGTATTGTAAGAAATACATTATTTAGAGGCTGAGATGTCGATATAATTATTAGAAAATGTTAGCAATATTACAAGATGCTGCGA
Organism: Maratus speculifer; assembly: GCA_964019185.1. Classification (NCBI taxonomy): domain Eukaryota; kingdom Metazoa; phylum Arthropoda; class Arachnida; order Araneae; family Salticidae; genus Maratus; species Maratus speculifer. Next base: position 141,773,415 of record OZ025300.1, read on the forward strand.
TTCTAGGAAAAAGGTTTTTAATTTCTTCTACGCGTATTTACCTAAGCTTAAAATGAGTATCAGATGATTCTAAAAGACCTAAAAAAGCATATTACATTTTTTTCGTACTGCTACATTATTCGAGAAATTTTCATGGCACCTTTTGATCAGTGTGTTGCACGGTTCTTGAGTGCCTTCCGACATTTGCCGAATTGGCAATAATTAAGAAGCTATTATTTCTTTGCAAATTTATGCACTGAAATAGGTATATAGATCCAGGTATATAGTTGAACGAATCAACGAGTTTTTTCTAAGAAAAGACTATTTTTTCGAAGGTAATTAAATAAATGACGTGGTTAACAGAAATTACATATGACGTAGAATCGTTTGATCAAATCTTCGTATTGTCATCATTTATGCTTCAAAATACGGGCTTTGGATGACCAGATTTGCCATTCCATCCTCACTTGCAAATCAAATTTAGATTGTTAATATATTCGGAAATCGAATTTCTATTTACATTCATTTGCATTATTAAAATACAGACAGCAGTATTATCCAGCAAAGAATGGCATTGACAAGATTGTTCGTTTAATTTTAAAAGAATGAGCAAAATTATCACTAATAAAAATCAGAAAATCCAATTCTATCAAGTTAATAATAGAAAATTATGTTCTTTTTTTGCTACTTAAGTTAGTTATTAAATTAATTCAATTTTGCAATTAGTAATCCAAATATTTCAAAAATATTTGTCAGGTAATTAAATGTGAAAAGTAGTCAATTTCACAATATTTGAAGTGGACAAAAAAGTCATTTTCACATACGGTTACTAAAATATGCATGAAATGAAGAATGAAAGTTTATAGCAACTGATTTTTCATGAATCATTAGATAATAGATGAAAATTTTCCAATTGTGTGTTCGTGTTTTAAATAATTCTAACATTAGATATTAGTCCAGGCTATCATTTCCATTAAGTTTATTGCGGAACACTGTGGAACATTTAAACTGTTTGGTGTTTGAAAGCAATAATATAAAATAATTTTTTAAAAGTAATTTACAAAAAAAAAAATATGAAATTAGTGCTTATTTTTAGTATTATTTTTAGTGCTTGTTAAAATTTTTGTAATACATGCAAATAAAGTACATACTATCTTAGAGTCAATCCATTTTAAATAATTAAAATCAGATTATGAGAGAAAATTAAGCGCGAAATCAGAAGAACCATTGTTATGTTATTTTTGTTCGCACCAAATGATACTTCTTGAAGCAGCACTTTTGAAATAATGCATATTATCAGGACAAAGGATAACTCTTTTTTTTAATATTAAAATACAGATTCTGACTTTCCAAATATTATTCTAACTGTCTTTATCTGTGTTTAATAAAAAAGGATTGTATAGGCTAAGTACTATTTTACTTCCTCTGACAAAAAAGTTCGGAATTCAGAACGACCGATCAGGTAACACTGGGGAAACAAAATGTTGCACCTACATAGAGGCAAGTGTTGACTATCTTCCCCAACCGTTGTTCAGTTGAGCGTCATGTATGGTCTCTGTAAGAAGTGATTGACTAAGTGCTTGTTCAGTGTGCTGATTCTTAACTGATAACAAGAAAACGAACGAACAAAAGATCAGTTTAAAGTTTGGTGTTAAACTTTGCAAGACACCGAAAGAAATTCATGAGGACTGGTGCAAACTGAACATCCACCATACTCGCCAGATCTCAGTCGTCCAGACTTCTTCCTATTTTCACCACTCAAACTCTCTTTAAAAGAGATTTGACCATGATGCTGACATCCAACGAAACGTGACGAAGCTTTTGAACTCCATCCCGAAAGAAGATTTCTTGCGAATTTCCCAGGGCATGTATAACAGATCTCAGCGATGCATAGTTATGAGAGGTGACTATTTTAAAGGATGGTATGGTAACTTTCGTTAATATTTCATTTACATTAATGGTACAGGGTTATTCACCGAACTTTATTGTCAGAGGTGATATATGAATGCATTAACATAATCTTCAAGTCTTAAAATAATTAAATAAGTTTGAACAAGATAATTTTATACTTAAAATTAGAAATGAATGTCATATCTGAAATTTCTTTTTAAAAAAGAAAATAAAAGAAACTTTAAACTATTATAAGACGAAAAATATCCCGTGATCCAATTTCCTTTACTTAAATTCTGATTTAAATTTTCCTTGAAAAAAAAAAAGACAAAATAAAAAATATACATTTGACATTTCCTTGGTCGTTTTCTGCATAAAAAAGCAAGTACTAAACAATTCCATCTGATATGTTCGAATAAAAATAAAAGTAAATTCTCTGAATAAAATGCTTTTAGAATTTTCCTCATTCTGCTTTAAAAGAAATAGACGAAAATATTAAGGAATAATTTTAAATATATTATTCGATGTATTTGTAGATGCCAACTCGTTTATATTTATAACACTAACCTTAAAAATAAGGAAATTCATTTTGAATTATTTTTAAATCACATGTAAAATATTTGTTAGATAAAAATATAAAGCTCTTAATCACACAAATCTCAATTTCCAAATCTTAAAAATAAAATGTGGATTACTTCTTTGTAAATTATAAATTTCTTCTCTATATAAAATGATCATGTTTTTAAGCTTTATCACAAATTTATTTATACAGTTATTTCTGATATTTGTTCTTTTTAAAGACTAAAGTACATGGATATAAAAACAAAATCTATGCTTATTATGAATGATTCTTATTTTTGGGGGCTTACATTAATTTACCTAAGTTTTTCATGAAAGTGAAATTAATTCATCATTAGAAAAATACTTTATGCGTGGAAAATGTAAAATTTTCTCTTGAAATAAAATGTCTGATATAAAAAAATTATTAGTATTTTTGAATCATATTCTATCTGTTGTAATATGGTAGCTTATTGTTTATGGATTCCCTACTAGATGATATGCAATTACTCATTAAAAGAGAGTGAATTTACATCGCAACTAAGTGACCCATTAACACCTTGGGGACGAGCGACACGTATACCTGCCGCAAAAAGGATTCAGAATCCTTGTTTATTCTCACCGGTAAAATTATACTGTAAAATTTGGTTTATTGAATCGGAGCATTTTCTCGATTTAAGAAGGAACGGATTTCTGTATTTTAAAACCGGTGACAAAACATTAAAAAATTCGTAAAAGGTTCCCGTCGCGAAGGGGTTAAAGCATAACCTGGTGATCATTGAAATTTTCACAGATATTTCATGTAAATCACCAGTATGGATATGGATTTCTTATATATATATATATATATATATACATTGAAACCACTAAAAACTAATGAGTAAAATGAAATGATGTTGATCTTTTGGCAAGGTACATATCCATAAGTTTGAATATGTAAATTATTTTCTGTACACATCATAACAGAGAAATTAAGTTCTTTTATTTACCGAGAAATGACGTCCAAAATATCGATTCATTGAAATTCGAGCAATTCATTGATATGATTGACGATTTTTGCTTGTGTATGCTTAGACTAGACGTGCCAAAGTTCAGAAGACATTGATATTTGCATTGTAGTGCATGTATATACACATATTTATATATATAAATAATCCATCAAAAAATTATTTAGCCAGAACTAGCACACTCCCCTCACAAAACAGAAACTGATTTTAAGTTTAAAATTCAACAAAACTGTTTTAAAAGTTAAAACTTCACCAAGAAAGATACAAAAGAAACAGCACATTAGCCGTGGGTTTTACTTTAAAAAAGCAGCCGAGCATCCAACTATGTATTAAAAATATGTTTTAGTGTCAATGGGTTTCGGCCAAAACAGGAATAGCAAAATTAAATATTAAAACATTCAATGACTACATATAATTTGTTCCCTCACCGTACCCTTCGCTACATTAGTTAATGAATGCGTCGCCTGGAACATAGTATAATATGAAAAAATTATGTTGAAAAAAGAACACTCATCCCCAATTCAGCCACATTGCCACATTGCCACAATCCAAAACATAAGAAAATAAAAGAAGCAAAATCCATCTTCCAAAAGACCAATACAAAAGCATTCCAAGTCTGTTGCCAATCGACACATAGCATAATCATAGGACCGTCCTTAAACAGGCTTTTGAAAACACGAGTGTCATTCACTGACATCAAAAAGCAAACGATCAATAATGAAGAGAATCAGAAAATCAGAAAAAAAAATTATGAAATTTAGAGGTGTACTGATTTTGTAATGAAGATAACTTCTAAAATTAAAAAGTTCCTTTTAAAAAAAGGTGTTTTTAAAGGTGTTTGTCTGTGCAGGTTTTAAAATATTGAAAAATTTAACTTATAATCATGTAAATATATATGCGTTTGCATATGTTGGATATCATATATATATATAAAAAAATTCAAAAGAAAATCTTGCGGTACACATTCATTCGAATGCATGGTGATTCCATTTAAGTGATGCGCGAATTCATTCGAGGAACAACGACACATTGCCGGTCGTTAATGCAGATTGTGAAGTGGTCGAATAGGCAGTGGAATAATTTCTTCTCCAAGATTCTCCATGCAATAACTAAGGCATCTGCGTAGTTTTTAATCTTTATTAACAACATATCAGCGAAAATAGTCATGTTAAAGCTCAGGTCTTGCTATGACAAATCGCAATGGATTTTAGAAGAAATTTAGAATTAAAAAAAACTGTAGTCATAGTGAGACATTCAGTCAGGGTGGTATATTAACAAATTGAAAATAGCATTTATACTCAGTTTTCACCGAATGCTACTGCTTTTTGCCAAAACTGACGTTAATAGAAATCATGATGTCAAGCGTGTCTGATTGATAAGGAACAAGAACGTCACGCGAAAAAGTCATCACGAAATATTCTTCCAAAAACTTGTGCTAAAAATAAATATTGTAAAATATGAAGTGTGAACAAATATCCTTGGGCAGGAGACTGGTGGACGGCAGGTGCTGGGTTCGAACCCATTAGCGGTTGCCGGTCTAACCGTTCGGAGTTTTTGTTTTTTCTTCGAGCCTTGCGTAAATACGGGTTATATTCCCTTAGAAAGACCCCCACGAATGACACTCCCCCCTTCTGGTCCTATATCCCTAGTGTAGATAATTGGACGACAAAAATAAACCAAACCAAACCTTGGGCAGGAGAAATCTTCGAAGAAAAATGAGTAAAATGAAAAAAAAAAAATGGCTGTTTTAATAACATTCGAATTTTCATGAAATAATAGAAATTGATAAAAAACTAATGAAGCAATTTTGAAATAAACTAAAAACATTTATATTTAAGTAAATTGAATAAAATAATAAATAATTCAACGAGAATTAATAGAATTAATTTTATATATTATTAAATAATAGAAAATTAGTGAATATTTCGGTAGTTTAGCGAAAGAAAAAGAAAATAAAATAAGATATCGTGAAGGAAAAATTAATAATATTACATCATAAATGTATAGATAGATAGATATAGATATTTGTAGAGGCAGGTATTTTTGCCTCCAATTTATTCAAAAACCTGAATCTAAAATATTACTTTCTTCGATTTAACAGATTTAACTACCGAAGCCACGATATATAAACAGTTATTCTATGCTATGCCTGTCTTGGATGTTTGAGAAAAGTTATGATTTTTACGAAAATACATTTTCAAAAGTTATGATCCTTATTTTATTTGTCACAGACATTTACAGATTTAGTTAATTAAAATTATTGTATATTTATCTAAAATTTTAAGGAAGGTCCTCATTTTTTACGAATAAAAATACATTTTTAAAAGTTATTATCTATATTTGATCAAACGTAGTTATCTTCAAACTTAATCGATTGAAACAAACTCTTCAGAATTAATGATTTGTGTCTGACTAAAAATTCCAATTTATTACTTTGATATCAGAAAAAAATATATTTATGGCACAGAAAATTTTAATTAAATACAGTATTTTCACAAATAGCCGATCATATCACAGATAAGTGCAAATTATAATAAATCCACTTTTTTGTCTTTTGTTTTAAATAAGAATATCCGTCTTAAGTTTTGGAACATAAGTGTAATTGTTCAACGCAGGCAGTTTGGCAGTTTGCTTTATGCTATTTGTTTCACTTGTTCTTTACGGAAATGTAAATATGTTTAGTTCATCTGTGTTAATAATGCATCAAAAAGTATCTTATCTGATGTTGCATTATTTCCATGAATTATTACATGATTACACGTTTGACTGCATTATGTCGGAGAAACTGTTAGAAACCTCATCCCCTCTGTTCCACTCATATACCACTCAAATATGCCTCCACTAATTTTTTTTTTACATATTCCACTGAATTGTTAACATTAGAATCCAGAAATAATAGATACCAAGCTCCTTTAGATCTGATCGCCAATTCTCATAATCATGAGTCGTTTTACACTACTTGCCTAACTCGTTAATTTTTCTCATTTTCTTTATTTATGTTTACTCAGCTAAACCATAATTCCTCCTCTTTAATTCGTGTACAACATCAATTTCTTCGTTATCAATGAAGTAACTATAAAGCATTCTCCATGGAAAGTATAAGCGGAAAATTTTTCTCATATTAATAATGCTTATATTAAAATGGCTTAATTACTGCAAGCTTAACGTTGAAATAAGCCTAAACTAACAAGGGAAACAAGTTAGATATTATAGGGTAATCTTATGAAATGAGGTGTTTTCGTATCATTGGTTTTCTAAATATTCAGATCTTGACGTAATAAAATTTAGTCTGTTATGCAAAAATTGATGAATCCGAAATATATTACGTTTACATACAAATAAATTTAGTAACACGTATTCCCTTCATGGCAGGAGTGCTGGAACACATAAAAAAGGACAGGCACACGCACGAACTTATTCCAAAATTTTCCCTTTACTATTAAACCTCGCGCCGCACACAGCTATGTGAGCTTACGCTCCATGCCCCCTTTTTGGCCTACCTAGTCAAATTTATGTGTGCCTCTTCCAACCTATGCGAGTGCAGTCCGGTGGGCACGGTAAGCCTTACCTATCTCCACTATGAATGTACGCAACTTTGGAACTTAAAATCCGGATATTTCCACCAGAAAGCTGGTTCCATAAACACTTACACGAACTCTCCTTATAAATAAATTAAACCACATATATAAACAACTTTTTCAAATTTCAATTATAACTACGTAGCTTAGGTATGCAACAGTTTATGCTATTCCTTGTCGCGCGGTACTTTTTCGCGCATTCATCCGCCCATTGTCGCCTAGGGGATCTAATCGCCGGCGGATCGAAACCTATTATGTTATTTTCACTCCCTATACTATCTTATCTGCTCTTTGTAGCACTAGGTTCATTTTCACCTGGTAGGTCTGTCCATAATACGTGATTAGATATTTAACGTCGACAGTCACGATTCTGGCGGCTTCAGCTCTCGCTGAATTCTGTATATATTTCAAGACCTTAAAAAAGACAACCAAGAGGGACATTATTTTTACAGAATTAGTTTACTTGTCTCAGAGGTATCTCTTAAGTAATTAAATAGGCAATATAATATAATTTCATCTTATGACGAATCATCAATGAAATTCATCTAATCGTATTTCCATTTTATTCTTAGATAATCGATGATAATAGCGACGATTTTATTAAATAAAACGCTTTATACCGTATTTACTCGTGTATATCGCGCACCCCTTACTTTTCTCGTATATAACGCGCAACATAAATTTGGCATGTAAATAAATGAATGGACAAATGAATTTAAGTAAAGAACGTCGAAAAAATCATAGCGTTAGGCCGGAAAACAAGACGAAATTAATTTTTAAACTTCGGATAGGAAGTAAATGACGGGAAATAGGTGTGCATGACGGCAATGAAAATTGTTAATTTAGTGTTAAAATAACGTTACCAGCGTTTTTCTATATAAAAAAAGTGCAAGGAGTGGAATAAAGACACAGTAATACTTCAATTAAGTGAGATTTTTTTCATTTTTAATGTCTTCTTTGAATACATTTTTAAATCCATACCTATATCGTCTGATATTTTCAAGTAGTAAAAAATTATTCCATGTATAATGCGCACCTACGACTTTTGCCTTTTTTTTTCGAAAAAAGTGTGCGTTATACACGATTACATACGGTAGTTTGCGTATGCTACAATATTAATTTATAAAAAAAAATTATGTTTCAGTGTTTGTCATTCTCAATTCCTGGTACAAACTTTCAGAGTTCGTACAAAACACCGTAACAATTATTTATCGTTTAGTAATGGACGCAATTGCGGCGTAGAAATACAAAGAGCCGGAGATCAGTTTGGTCCTTTCTAATTTCATAGTGTCTCTTTCATACCATAAAATTGCATACCATTTTTGTATTTATTTAAGACAGACATAAAATAAAATTTTTGCACACAAAAAAATTTTTCTTTGAAATTTTTTAAAAACTTAGGGGGAAAGAACGCAAAACTGGCAGAGCCGTCAAACGCACAAAACACATGAATTTCCGTTTTTTATTACTTTTTCTTCACATTCGAAATTTTCATTTTTTTATGATTATCTATTTTCATACATTAGTTTCTTAAATTAAGAAAAGAATAGCATAGACATTTTCTGGTATGAGTTAGAAATTTTGAAATAAAAAAGGGGGTAAACTTTGCCCCCTCGTGTTTATACCAAAACGCGTCACTTTCATCCATACATTGCTACATAATTAATGACTCTTACAGTATCCTCTACCAACTTTTAAAATTTATTCCACGAATTATGAATAAAAGATTTAACATCCATATCCCAGAGCATCTTTAACATTTAACATTTTAAAGTTTGTTTAACTTTTACGAAAACCGTTTTTTACAAGTTTATTGAGGATTTATTTTAATTGGGATTCTTTGAACATTACGAACACAAACTACTTTGTTTGAAATTCAAAAGTTTGCAAAACGGAAACTGATCTCCCAAGGTAAGTGAATATTTAATAATATTTCAATTACAATATCCCTGTTTAATATAACAACATTAGATAGATATTTTTCGAAAGTGTTATAGTTTTACACTGAATGAGTATTCTGTAGATTCTCAGTCTTTTAAGATTCTCGAATTGAAAACGTTTATGTCAACAGTGGACTTTGGCGTGGCTTAACATTATGCAGGCATTGTTAGTTTATTACATATTAATTTTGATTTGACTATTTCTACTATATTACTTAAGATTTATCAGTAAAGCATGTCTAAACATTAATATATATTTTTTTAAATCTAGGGATTCATATTTGAACACAACTATGGAATTAAAAATGAGTGCATGTATTTCCCATATTTGTTTACATTTTGATCGGAGTTCTTTAGAGTAATTGAAGTACATAAAATTCAGTACATTTTACTCAGTTTTTAAAACTCAATTTTTTCAGCATAAGCATTACTACAGTCAAAAGTTTTAGTGTAATCCTGTAAATGATCCGGTGTGCATGTAATGCACACCGGATTCTACAGTAAGCTTTTTATTGCACAATTCAATAATATATACAAATATATCAATGCATTTAAAATAGTGTATTATCATTAAAATACTCCAATAACAATTTTTTTTCATTGGCCATAATGCAGCGAAAATTTTTAATCCCCCTGTGTGTGAATGAACAACTAATTCTATAAACTTCATTTTTAATACCATATATGCAAACGTTAATACCATCATACGTCAATTTTATAGTAATCTGACAATATTTAAGCGAGTTAGAGCACGGATAATCAGACAGAATGAACAAGCTGAATACATATTCACTTTTCACCTACGACAGAAAGTATTTATGCTCTTGTTTTTAACATTTTTAACGCAAACACATTAAGGGTTTCATAGGCACAAAACTTGCCAAATTTTCTAATGAAATTTTATTGTATTTTTGTTTTTGTTGTCGTTGTTTTATAATTGACGTTTAAACTATGTTTTTATCTTAATTGGAACAGGAAATATTAATTTTATATTTTGCTTTATTTTCAAAATCAGCTTTCAAGCAATGGTTGTTATAAAAGCAACTTATTTCTAAAATGCTTTTTTCTTCATGATTTGCTTTATAACCATTTCTCTTATTTATATTGTTATAACCCATTAAACGTAAGTACTTCAAACTTGGAATAAGTCTTTTTCAATTATTTTACTTTAGTTTTGATTCAACAAATTTGAAAAAAAAATTGCTTTTAGAAATAGGATTTTCTTTTTAAGTTAGGTGATTTTTTTTTCAGATTTCTACTTAAAATATTTTTAAGTTTTTGTTTAGATTAATTTTTTGAACGCTGAATCAAAATTAAAGCTTTATATTTATATACATTTATTTAAATGAAAAGAAATTGAAAGTCTAAAAATAATATTTAAAGTTATGACGATTTAAAATACAAAATTTTTTTATTAATTTAAAATATTTAATTTAAAAAGAAAATAAAAAGTTTTATCATTTGATTTTGTTTAGAAATATTATATTGAATCATCACAAAAAAGTACCAATTTTTTTTTTTTTTACTTTTATTGTGCCTCTCACTAAGTATTCTTTAACTACATTTTACATTTAAATTTTCGTCACATTTTAATGTATAATTAGCTAATCCAATGTTGTAATTTTTTTTACGATTTTTTTTTTTTTTTTTTTTTTTCTACTTAAAAGACTTCACATTTTTTTTCTCTTTGATAATGCTACTTGAATGCTCTCTTATAATCTAAAAAAATGGTTCCTTAAAAATTTAAGAGGAACTATTTTAAGAGAGGAACTCTTTTCTTTTAGTTTCTGAATGTAATCTGAATGAAATCGGATCTCTGTTGAATAGAAAATGCCTTACTGTTTCTCAAATATATTCCCTATTTAATTCACTGGCATTAGATATTATAGAAAGGTATTGCGATTTCGTTTGAATATTTCTAACATGTCTAACGCTTCAACTCATATAAATGTAATCTACAGAACAGAATTTATCATAATGGTAAAATTCAGTATAATATTTAACTACAGATAATAACAGAATACATGTACATATATATTTTTAATCATCTATTGATACTTTATATTATGTAGTTTTTCCTCAAACTTGTATTTATCTTCCGACACATTTCAGTGTATAATTAGCAAAATAATTGTCGAAAAATTTTCTTTTCATTTATTTATTTATTTGTTTTATTTCTTAAAATGCTTCAAAAGTTCTGCTCGTTTCGAATGCTCCGGAAATCCTCACTTATATTCTAATGACTTGTTCTTAGGTATTCAACGCACCGTTCTTTTAAATCTAATTATTTGTGCATTGTAAAGATAGGAACTATTTTCTTTCAGTTTCTGAATCTAATCTGAATGAAATCGGATCTCTGCTGAATAGAAAATGTCTTAATGTTTCCTGAAATATCTTTCCCTATTTAATTCACTAATATATTATATATTGTAGAAAAGTTTTGCACTTTTCTTTTGAACATTTCTAAGATGTTTAACGCTACATCTCATAAAATTTAATCCACTGAATAGAAATTATGTGAACTGTGAAATTAAGTATCATATTTAACTATGTTGCATATATAATAATTTATCTCATCTTTTTAAATCAAGTACTGTTACTTCATATTATCCAGTTCGTTCTCAAACTTCTCCAGTAGTAAATTTTCAGTGCAGTTTATTCCTAGACTAATTACTTAGAATCTCGAAAATACATTTCAAAATATATATCATTTTAACAATTGCCAATCGCAACTTATATGTTTATAATACCTTTTAAATATTTAAATGTATGTTTTAATTTTTATATTAATAACAAGGACAAAATTTCTTCACGAAAACAGTTTTTAACACATTTTTGGGACTCAATTTAAAGGTACAGTTTGATTTTTATGCATTATAAATTACTATATATAAGTATTTTTAGAATCATCACATGTAGCACATTTTGTCCGCTTTTTAAGTAATCACATTTTTTTATTAGTATTAAGTGCACGGTCTTCCAAAAATCTACAAATTATTTCTATTTTAATTCTATCGTTTATTAAGATTTTCTATTTGACAGAGCTCAAAAATGCTCATTTTTATTTTAATTAAACACTTCCTTAGACATTCAACACTCTGTTATTTTAAAACTAATTATTTGTGCACTTTAAAGAGAAGAACTATTTTGTTTCACTTTTTGAATCTAATCTGAATGAAATCTGATCAATGCTGAATAGAAAATGTCTCAATGTTTCCTGAAATATGGAAATATTCCTTTTTTTAATAAAAAAAAATTGGTAGGTGATAAATTTAAAATTGCAATTATAAAATATGACGCGATAATATTTATACTGTTGTTTCCAATTATATTTAAATTAATTGTCGCAAATAAACGATAGAATTAAAATAGAATTACTTTTCAGATTTTTGGAATACTGTGTTTCTAAGGCTAATCAAACAGGGTAATTAGATGAAAAACGGACAAAATGTTCAGCACGTGGTTTTTCTATAAATATTTATAAATAATAACATATAAGTTGTTAAAAAACAACTTTGGTGGAAAATATTTATATACCTGTTTTTATATGTTTACTGTAAGCCTTTTAAAGCATTAATTTAAGTGTACTTAACATTTAGATTTCGGACACATTTTAATCTATAATTAGCTAAACAAATGTCGTGAATTTTTCCTTATACTTTTTTCGCCGTAAGATGCTTCAAAAGTTTTTTTCTCGTACAATGCTCCGGAAGCACCCTCTTATATTTTAATGAAACGGTTCCTTAGAAATTAAACACACTGTAACTTTAAATCTCATTATTTGTGCACTTTAAAGAAAAGAAATATTTTGTGTGCATTTCTGAATCTGATCTGAAGAAATCTGATACATGCTGAATAGAAATTGTCTTAGTTTTTCCTCATATATGTTTCCCTGTTTATTTCACTGATTTTAGAGATTTTAAAAAAGTATTGTAATTTCCTTTAAAAGTTTCTATTATGTTTAACGCTTCAACTCCTAAGATTTAATCTACTGAATAGAATTTATGGGAACTATAAAATTCAATATATTTAACTACTTTGAATTTAACTAGTTGTTTATCTTTTTAAATCAAATACTGATGCTTTATATTACGCAATTTATTTTCTAACATGTATTTAGATTTCCGACATATTTCAATCTACAATTAGCGAATCTAATGTCGCGAATTTAAACCATTTCTTTTCTAAAATGCTTCAAAAGTTTTGCTATTTGACAATGCTCCGGAAATGCTCAATTATATTTTAATGAAAGAGTTCCATAGAAAGTCAACGCACCATTATTTTAAATCGAAATATTTGTGCACTGTAAAAAGAGGAACTCTTTTGTTTGAGTTTCTGAATCTGATATGAAAGAAATTTTATCTCTGCTGAATAAAAAATATCTCACTGTTTCCTCAAACATGCGTCTCTATTAAATTCACTGACATTAGAGATTTTAGAAAAGTACTCATATTTTCTTTGAAATTTTCAAAGATGTTTAATGCTTTAACAACATAGCATATAATCTATTGAATAGAACTTATGGGTAGTGTAAAATTCAGTATCATACACTGGCGGAAAAAAAAATCCCAACACCAAGAAAAACTTATTGTAGAGTAATGAAATTTGGACAGTGCATTTGTCTAGTTAACATGTTTAATTGATTAGATTTTCGAGATCACAGATTAATTTAAGGTCAATAAAATGCATTTCAAATGTGAAATGCTGTTACATTAATAGTTGCTATAACCACCCGAATTTTGAATGCACACGTGCATGCATTGTGTCATACAGGTGCCGAATGTCACTTTGTGGTATGGAGTTACATGCTTGTTGTATTTGTTGTGTCAATACTGTGATGGTCAGTGCTGGCTGGGGATGACACCGAAGTTTTCATCCAATGATATCCTATACGTGATCAGTGGGAGACAGATCTGGTGATCTGGCTGGCCAAAGTAACATGTCGACACTCTGTAGAACACATTGCGTTAGAACAGCGGCATGAGGGCGAGCGTTATCCTGTTGAAAATCTCCTCTTGAAAGCTTGTTTTGAATGGCAGCACTTCAGGTTGAATTACCAGACTGACGTATACATTTGCAGTCAGTGTGTTTGAGAGACCCACGAGAGTGCTTCTGCTGTCATAGGAAATTGCTCCCTAGACCATGACTCCAGATTGTAGATCCAGTGTGTTTAGGCTGCAGACAGTTTGGTTGCAGGCTTTCCCCTGGCCTCCTTCTGACCAGCACACGACCATTATTGGCACCAAGCTAGAACATGCTTTCATCAGAGAACAAAACAGATCTCCACTTCATCCTCCAGTGAGCTCTGGCTTGACATCATTGGCGTCGCAAACTGCAATGACTTCGAGTCAGTGGAATGCATGCCTTGCATCGAGCTGCCCTTGAAGTAACCGATTTATAACAGTTCGTTGTGTCACTGTGGTGCCAACTGCAGCTCGAATTTCTGTCGCAGACGCAATACGATGCACCACAGCCGTACGCCGAATACGACGGACTTCCCTCTCAGTAGTGCTACATGCTCACCTGGAGCCTGGTCTTCTTGAGGCAGTACCATCCCTTGACCCCTACTCCCAACAATCATACACAGTCGATGCATTCCGTCCAAGTCTTTCTGAAAAATCGCGGAAAGAAAATCCACTTTCTCGTAGCCCTACTTTACGACCTCTTTCCAACTCTGGGAGTTGGTGATAATAGCTTCTTCGTCTTCTTAAAGGCATTCATGATCAATCTCAACTCAATCCATCAAATTTTGTAGATAAATAATGCTCACGAACTTTACAGCACGCATTTAAAGCAAACCTGGTTTTAAAGTTGTGAGTGGCGATACTAGCGCCACACGTATGCGCGAAGAATGAAATTTAAATCAATGTCGTCTTTCAGATGTATAAACACGCCTACAAAATTTCGTTTTTCTAACACAAGTCTTTATTGGTGTTGGGATTTTTTTTTCCGCCAGTGTATTTAACTATATTAAGTAATATAATGATTTATTTATACTTTTTAAATCAAATACTAATCCTTTATGTTGTACAGTTTATTCTCAATCTCGTACAGTAAACAGTAGTTATTCTTCAGTGCAGTTTTTTCCTTCATAAGTTACTTACAATCTTAAAAACATATTTCAAATTATGTATCGATTTAACAATTGAAAAAATTAGGAATCGCAAATTACATATGGTTATTTATTATATTTAACACATGCTCGACTGTGATACTTTGATATAAGGTATTATTAAATTAAAAATTAAAAAATTGCAATGATTAAATATGATGCGATTATGTTTATACTGTTGTTTCCATATATAATTAATCTAAGTAATATAAATAAGCGATAGAATTAAAATAGAATTAATTTGCTCATATTTGGACTTCTGTGTTTCAGATGGTAATCATAGAAGTTCATAACAGAAAAAAGGACAAAATGAACTGCCTATCATGTTTCCATAAATACCTATAAATAATAACTTATAAGTTGTTAAAGAGCAACTCTCTTAGGAAGTATTTATATATCTGTTTTTTACATTTTTAGTATAAACCGTTTAAGCAATTATTTAAGTGTACCTATCATTTAGATTTCATTTAGATCATATTTTAATCTATAATTAGTGATACCAATGCCGTATTTTTTTTCTTTATGCTTTGTCCCGTGTAAGATGCTTCAAAAGTTTTGCTCTTTGACTATATGTTCCGGAAATGCTCACTTATATTTTAATAAAATGATTCCTTAGAAATTCAACACAGTGTTGTTTTAAATCTAATTATTTGTGCACTCTAAATAGACGAGCTACTTTGTTTGAGTTTTCTGAATGTGATCTGAAAGAAATCTAATATATGCTGAAAGGAAAATGCCTTACTGTTTCCTTAAATATGTTTCCCTGCTTATTTTAATATAAATTATTGGTAGGAGATAATTTGCAAATTTTATTGATTAATGTGGCGCGATATATTTATACTGTTGTTTCCGATTATAAATAAACTGTCACAAATAAACGATAGAATTAAAATAGAATTAGTTTGCAGATTTTTGGAATACTCTGTTTCTTATGCTAATCAGAGTCATTAGATGAAAAACAGACAAAATGTTCTGCACGTGATGCTTCCATAAATACTTATAAATAATAACTTATGAGTTGTTAAAGAACAACTCTAATGAAAAGTATTTATATACCTGTATTTTACATTTTTGCTGTAAGCCATTTAAAGTATTTATTTAATTGTACTTAACATTTAGATCTTGGAGACATTTTTTCATTATACTTTTTTCCCATAAGATGCTTCAAAAGTTTTGCTCTTTGACAATCCTCCGGAAATGCTCTCTTATATTTTAATGAAACGGTTCCTTGGAAATTCAACTCACCGTAATATTAAAAATAATTATTTGTGCACTTTAAAGAAAAGAAATATTTTGTTTGACTTTTTGAATCTAATCTGAAAGAAATCTGATCTATGCTGAATAGAAAATGTCTTACTGTTTCCCCAAATAGATTTCCCTGTTTAATTCACTGACATTAGAGATTGTGGGAAAGTACTGTAATGTCCCTTGAATATTTCTACTATGTTTGCTTTTCAACTCCTAAGATTTAATCTATTGAATAGAATTTATGGGAACTTAAAATTCAGTATTATATTTAAATACGTTGAATAACATAATAATTTATTTTTACATTTTCAAAAAACTTCTGTTACTTTATATTATGCAGTTTATTCTCAAACTTGTATTTAAATTTCCGACATATTTCAATCTACAATTAGCGGAAGTAATGTCGAGAATTTTTGCCAATGTTTTTTTACTCTCTTCTATCTTCAATAGAAGAAAGTATTGTAATCGAAGTTTTTTCGACTTCCAGATTTCGACGGATTTACACGTTTTAGGGGTCAGAGATTCCAAAAAACATGTTTTTACAAAATGTCTGTCTGTCCGTCTGACTGCGTGTGTGTGTCTGTGTGTCTGTGTGTATGTCGCCATTCTACCATCAAAAAGTGTATGATATGCATAGAAATGAACCACATTTTTTGTGAATGTTTCTGGCTGTGGCAAGCAGGTCCTCCTTCAGTTTTGGAATATTCGCCTGAAGGAGGCGCTGCAATCGAGAATTTTGTGCCATTTCCAATATTGTACCGACCAAAAGTACATGAAGTTATGCATCGAATTGAACCAAATTTTTTGTGTAAGTATATGACTATGGCTAGTTGGTCCTCCCTGAATTTGAAAAAAAAAATCCGTAGGACGGGGGCGCTGCAGTCGCGAGTTTTGTGCCATTTTCAATATTGTACAGACCGAAAGTATATGGAGTCATGCATCGAATTGAACCAAATTTTTTGTGAAAGTATATGGCTATGGCTAGTTGGTTCTCCCTGAATTTAAAAATAATCCACCAGAAGCGGGCGTTGCAATCGCGATTTTTGTGCCATTTTCAATATTTTACCGACCAAAAGTACATGAAGTTATGCATCGAATTGAACGAATTTTTTTGTGTAAGTGTATGGCTATGACTAGTTGGTCCTCCCTGAATCTGAAAAAAATTCGCCAGAAGGGGGCGCTGCAATATCGAATTTTATGCCATTTTCAATATTGCACCACATAAAAGTGTATGAAGTTAGCTCTAGAATTGAACTAAATTATTTGTATATGATTATTTTATGATAAGGCAAGTAGGTCCTTCCTGAATTAAAAAAAATATGCCTATCATTCTATTGTCCATCGGCTCGTGCAGAGACGGAAATTTGTTTTTACTCCGATTAATTGATTGAAGCAGAAATTTAAGGGGAAAATCAAAGTTGGTATGGTATTGAATTAAAATTATTAAAGCATTAAAATGAGTAACTGTTTTTTTTAATATTAATATGTATGTATGAGATAGAAGAAAGTTTTGGGATTGGCTCATCCAACTAGTTTTACATAAAATACTACAAAAGTTTTGCTTTTTGCCAATACTCTGGAAATGGTCATTTATATTTTAATGAAATGTTTCTTTAGCAATTCAACACACCTTTATTTTAAATGTAATTAATTGGGCACTATAAAGAGAGGAATTGTTTTGTTTGAATTTCTGAATCTATTCTGAAAGAAATGTGATCTCTGGTGAATAGAAAATGTCTTAGTGGTTCCTGAAATATTCACAGACATTAGAAATTGCAAAAAAGTAATGCACTTTCCTTTGAATATTTCTATGATTTTTAAAGCTTCTGTACCGGAAATATAATCTACAAAATTCAGTTTATGAGACTTGTAAAATTCAGTATTATATTTAACTACGTTTAAAAATATAATAATTTACCTCTATCTTTTTTTTAAATGTGTTCGTAATTATAAAAATATGTAGAACCTATAGTCATCGAGTCGTTCAATGCGTCCGTCTATCTGTCTATCCGTCTGCATATAAGACAGCAAAAACTATCCAACCAAATGCTTTGAAATTAAAAAAAATGCAATTATTGCAAATTTTTTTTTAGTCATTTCAAATTTTATATAAAAATTAGATGTGTAGTTAATAACAGGGGTGGCCTAAAGTTTTTCGTTACATTACGGCGAACGGAGAATTTTTAGTTGTGATTTGAGTTTCTAAGTTTAATTAAATTTTGGATAATGCAATGCGTATATAAATGCTGTAGATCTTATACAGGGTAATACAACAGAAACTGCACAGGTTACAGAATCTGAACGAAAGTAGCTTAATGGTAAGTTTTAAATATGCCGTTCATTCTTCCGCTGAACAGCATTTAGTGAACCAAGATATGTTCATAGAAAAGAGAATAATGATATACAGGTTAGTTGAAGGAATTGGATACATGGATGCCCATGTAAGATAATCTCTGGAAGATTGACTTCATTAGATTTAAGTGTGTTTTAGTCTTAATTAAACTTTATATGACAACAGGCTGAAAGAAAATTTTTGGGTATGCTTAGAAAATATAGTATTACAATAAAGTTTAACTTATATTACAACTTTCTAAAACTTTTTGCGCTTTATCACACATGTTTTTTTCGGGAAAGAAATTTTTATTTTAAATTTAAAGAATGAAATGTATTGTTGCGTATATAGGGTTCTTTTGATCTTATGGTTAGACGACTTAAAACTCTTGTCTCTTAGAAAAGTAGAAAATAATCTATTTACAAATCTTCAGAACAACAGAGTCTTCGAAACTCACAAATATTACTAGATATTCAAAAATAACTGTTCAAATCTATCGTACAAGTACAAATATAGGTCCCAGAGACTCTTTATACAATGTCTCAACGCTAAATCACATTCAAAACAATGTAGAGAAAATTCAAGCAAACTTGCTTACAATCGCAGCTCACTCAATGGCTGACTGATGAATAATAACAACGATAGCTCGTATTGCTCTCCTTATATAGGCTTGCAGCATGCGCTAGAAGTTTCCCCAGGCTTCTCAAAAAATCCAGAAACCAAGGAAAAACATTCAATGTCTCAGCATACCTAAGGGGGGTTACCATAGAGAGGGAAGGGTTACCATCGCCAACAATCGCCAAGTTTGTCGCCAACTTGGCGATATATCGCTAAACTTGGCGACCAAAATTAGACGTGAAAAGTGACGCCAACTTGGCGATATCTTTATTATTTCGCCAAGCTGCCATAGACATTCACTGAAAATAATAGACAAGTTTGCTTGATAACAGGGACAAAAGCTAATATTAGTAAAGGAATGGAGCTTAATAAGATTATTTACGTTATTTTACAGTACAAACACTAACTATTTACAAAATTCGTAACAGTATGTTTAAAATAAAAAACTCACAAACGGCACAAAGAGAATGAAGCAAATAATATTAGTAATTTTTATTACTAAATGCCTAAACATAAATGAAGTCATATAGGAAATGCGTAGACATATACTAACATCACTACATGTAAATTGTTGCAAAAATATTTCTTTAAACAAAATAATACTTCATTAAAATAAATGTAATATTATTAGATCACCAGACCCGATAGGATTAAATACCTTTTAATTTTAATAATAACCTACATCGGAGAGTTCACAGTTTTAATTAATGCATGTGATTACCTTTTAGAATCCTTTTGGGACGAGGTTAATTTAACAGTATTTTAAATCTTTTAAAAGTTTTTGATAGAAATTTCTGTCTAAAGTAAGCTTTATTTTTTTACAATTAGTACCTCAATTTTTCCTGTTGAAATTTACTGCCGGGAATAAATAAAAGCATTTAGAGCTGTTTATGCATAACGCATATGTTATTGATAAGATATTACATTTTGCACTGTGTATGAATTAAAAATTAAAAAACAAATTTGTTTTTCAAACTAAAAAATAAATTACGTCAAAGAAATAATAAAGGAAATCACCTTCCTATTTTACACAAAATAAAAAAAAAGGATGACTATAATATTCTAAAATTATTTTGCAAAACATAAAAAATTAGGATCAAATCTAATTACTCCAGAGAAGCAGAAATTGTAATGAATCATTCAAATACTTTGATTTAGTTTTAAATGAAAAAGGATTTTTTCGAAATTATTGAAGTTGCACGCACCTTTAATCAAGAATGTTTCGCATAATTTGCAAAACTTTTTATCAGAGAAAAAAATGCTTTTTTGATCGTGCAAATTACTTCAAATGAAATGCGAAATTACGATTTCTTGAGAAAAACATAAAACTGATGATATAGTTCAATCTGTAAAATGATTCTCAATGCATTTTATTATTTTAATCATTCTTTTCGAACAAAGGTCGATAAAAATGAATACATTTCAGTTATTCATGATAAAACTTATAGATATGTATATATATATATATATATATAAATGTATACGTAAATTTTTATGATTATTGTTAATATGTAAAACACTATCTCTTACAATGTATTAGACTATTAGAAAATAATATTAATAAAAATAATACAAATTAGTCCTTCACAAATAAACCAATCCATGTGATTTCTACGTGTGTTTTCCTTTAAATGTTGTAAATGTAATCCATCATATTATGAAAATTAAATGTTCTGAATTCGGAATGCGTTTTTAACATGTCGGGAAAGTGAAAAGTAAGTTTGTTATTGATTATTCAGAAAAGCAATAAGAAAAGTTATTTATCTTCATAAAATCCGAATTTAAAACCTTCTTTTCATCGAAGTACTAATCCTTTATATATATATATATATATATATATATATATATATATATAATCCTTTACAGGACAGTGAATGTGCGAGATATATTAAAATACTCAGTATGGACTCTAACAGCTACTTAAAAAAAAGTAGCTGTTATAGTAGTAGTAACAATAGTAGTAACAGTAATTTTTTTTGGGGGGGGGGATATGTATTTTTCAGAGAGACGGCACCTTTAATTATTAGCCAGTTTTCAGTACGTAATAAGTCACATGCTCTTTTAATTACGTAAACTTTCATTTTATATAAACTTAAGAACAAATATTTATTGAAAAATTAGAGACCATGTGTAGTTTATATTTCTCATCTTTTTCATTAAAACATTTACAAAATATTTTAACTTGTAACTTCAAAAAATATCATATAAAAGTGCTTAAATTATGTAACCAACATCAAATATGTGTATTGAGTTAAAGAAGTTTACCAAAAAACTTTTAATTGATATGTTATCTGCTATATCACAAACATTTAAACTTAAAGTTGGTAAAGTATTTAGAAAAACATAATTTCAGGTATTCGGAAAGTTATGGAAATAATTATAGACCGAAAGTCTATCGTGTTCAAAACTGAAACTCGGGAATTAGTTAAAACTCTATTCGTATATTAAGACAAAATTAATTAGTCAAATCATATTTTGTGGAACACATCTGAAAAAATGATAACATTAATTTAAAAAATAATTTAATTGTTACAAAATATTTGATGCTTTTTCTATGAAAATCTGAATATGGAAATATAATGAAATTAAAGATGAGCATATTTTTACAAAAATATTATCTACAAATACAAAAGATCGGTAATAATAGAAGAGTATTTTCAAAAAATGTCAAAAATTTTGTGTCTAATCTCTGTGTTCGACTATAATGTTTGATTTACATGTTTATAATTGTGTTTACCTGCTCTCAATCTTTAATGTTTTCATATCTTTGGGTGTAGGTAGACACAATAATAAACCCTTGTGTCTAACCACTGGCAGGCTTTCAGTTGCTTTCCACCAGAATATGACTTGGGAGATTAATTGCTTTTTAGGGGAGAGTGGGGCATTTTTGAACATTTTTTCAGAAAATCTATATATTTCTTTCTTGAACTACATTTTTATTGAGTTTTAAATATTACATAATAAAAGCAACGCATTTCTTCATCATATGAACCATAAATTAAACATTTTCCAAAAAAATTAAATAAATTGTGAGGATTAAAAAAGTTGAAAGACTTTTGTTCAAACCTTCCCCATGTAGGGGCATCTTTGAACAAATGAATAAAATATGAAAATATTGAGGATTTTTATAAAAAGTTGCATAGGTTACAGAAATATTAATTAATATAAAATAAAATTAAATAACTACATTTTGTTGAAATTACGAAATTTTTTGTTATTTAACGAAACTTAAAACAATCAACGTTGATGTCAAAACCCATTGTTGATAAAACACAAAGTGTTCCTCCAGTTGTGTTTGGTTGTGAAGACTTTTTTTACAGTGCGATATCTGACGCTTCTGGAAAATTAAATTATTCATTCGCTATTTTTTTAAGAGACCTGATATAAAATTCCGTTTTATCCGTTACGGAAACCAGAAATAATGTTTGGAAACCTGTTAAATCATGAATCATTATTTTGTATCCAGGATTTGCAATTATCCAAAAAATGAATTTAAATTTGATTCTATTTAGATTTGAAACTTCCCATCACTGATAAATAGAGAGATTGGAACCTATATATGGAGTAATGAAATTGTTAGCAGTATAAGTACATGTTCTTTTTGACATTCTTAATTAGCCTCTTTCCGCATAAAAAAAATCTCAAATAATAATATTTAGATACATTAAGAACTCTTTGCTTTATACTTTTCAGTGTTCTCTTTAAATTCAATTATTATTTATCAAAAGTTTATTCGGTGTGTTTTCGTTGTTCAATGGTGCCCAAATTTTTTGTTCAATGGTGTTCCATCACATGGAGTTCAACTTTACAATGGTTTACTTAATTCGGCTGAAGAATTTGAATAGAAGAAAGCTTATAAACTAAAGCTAGCATCTTTGTTTAAGCATTGATCAATAAATCAAAATTTTAGGAATAGACGTTTGTAAACAATAATTTTACAACTTTATTAGTTTAGATTCAAGAGGGAGAAAAACACAAATTTTGTTTAGACAGTACTGTTTATACAAAATGATATAGCTTTGTATAATTATTCCATGGAAGCAGCAGCAATGTATTTCCATATACATTTTTTTTAATAATTTATTTGAAGGAAAATATTTAGAGTGTTTAAAGGTGCCCCCAGTTCAAACGTGCCCCTCTTTCTCCTAATATGTGAATCGAGATTTAACTATTTGTTGAAATGAAATTCAAATTCCAACTCGATGAGTGGTTATGCAGTCGACTCATGGTCTGTTATTTTTAATTAAAAAGTGCAAAATACAAATATGCTTTTGAAATAATGATGGTGTTTGTGTTGTTTAGGACGGGTGATTATTTACACTAAGTATATACGCCATTGCGGGCTTAACCGCTGATGATGTCTTTCTAAGGGAACTTAACAAGCATTCGTGCACACTTCCAAGAAAATCGCGAAACTATATACTCATCGTTAATGCGGTTGAGCGCGATTGGTTCCGAAAACGGCTTCTTCCACATAACAGCATTAAGAGCAATATTTTTCGGCAACTGATTTGGCTTGAAATAATGAATCTTTCATATTTTCCCTTAAAGCAGAAAGTAAATTGTAAATTGAAGAAACATGAATCTCTTAGTCACCAATCTCTGCATTATTTTTGAAATGTAACTGTCGTGATACTCTATTAAAACGCTTTTGTGTAATAATAAAAGAAATATTAAGAAATTATGTCATTATAAATAAGGTTGCACAAGTCATCCTAAAACTATTTAAAATAATAACATATTAATATAGTTGATTGTAATGTACTATCTCCGCATAGACTACTTCATGAAACACCACATTAAACTATTCAAAAAATAAAATATTTTTTTTTTTTTTTTTTTTTTTTTTTTTTTTAACGTTCTGACAATTTTGCAAAAAGGCAAATTTGTAATGTTTTTTTCCTCTGCATTTTCTTTAAAATGTTTTTTTTTATTTGATTTTTTAAACATTATATAAAAAAGCTTAATTACAAATATGAATGTAATCCTTGAGAGTCTTAGCCCCTTGAAGGGCAACGGTATATTATATATACCACTTAATTTTAATTCTCTTATGCCACATGGAAACCGGAATTTTAGTATTGAGATTTGCTTTTTACATTTTTTCAGTAATAATATTCATGAAACACCACATAAAACTATTAAAAAAATAAAATATGTTTTTTTTTTTTTTTTTTTTTTTTTTTTTTTTTTTTTTTTTTTTTTTTTTTTTTTTTTTTTTTTTTTTTTTAAACATTATATAAAAAAGCTTAATTACAAATATGAATGTAATCCTTGAGAGTCTTAGCCCCTTGAAGGGCAACGGTATATTATATATACCACTTAATTTTAATTCTCTTATGCCACATGGAAACCGGAATTTTAGTATTGAGATTTACTTTTTACATTTTACGCAAAAAAAAACAGCTTTTACTTTCTATCATATAAATCTGTTTGTGAATATCGGTGTCAATCAGTCATTTGAACATTTTAGGAGCATAAGTGTTTTGCCCCTCAAGGGGTTAATCTTGAGAGACTTAAATGTATTGAAAGTGCATTAAATCAATAGAATTATATTCTTTTAAATGTTGCTTATATTCCACAAAAACCCGGACTCTAGTGAACAGAGATATTGTCAGCGAGAGAGTACTTCGTTGAGTACAAATTAAACACAATTAAATAATAAAAACACTAATAGTGACTATAACATTTTGATTACATAAATTTGTGAATTTTATATTTTATAAAGAGACAATATTATATTTATATTATGTATTATATAGCAGTGTAAAATACTACATTTTCACTGTCTGTGATGGTGTGCGAATAATTCCAATTACTACAAGTATTTCAAAATGTTTTAAATAATCTTGATGCGTGCATTCTGTTATTTCATAAACTAGTTAAAAATACGGTACAGTTTTAAATCTTCTAAAGCATTATACATTTTTATTTACGTTCTGCGATATTCTTAGACAACAATGTAAAACATATTTCATCCCTTAAATTTATTCGATGAATTTTCCAATTTGATAAATATATGTGTCCATAATAAATAATTAAATATATATACATATATATATATATTGAGATCCAGAATTAAACTAGTCAGATGTGACAATTTCAAAACTTTCTTCTATCTTATGCATGCCAATACATTTAGAAAAAGCTGCATTGCTGCATCACCGGTTAGGTGGTTTAAACCAAAATATATTGTCAGCAACAACTTATGTCAACTTATAACTGAATCTGCAGATTGATAAAAATCCGTGCATTAGTTAATGAGATAGAACTGTTGCAAAATCTTCAAACAAATCTGATTAACAATGCCATATGTTGGGTGATGTACACCAAAAACTAATCTTGATAATTTTTTATTAGGTACTAACTGATTCTGAAGTTTCATGAAAAAACATGCATTTATCCTTCATCTACTATTATTGTGAAATCGTGAAAAATGCTGCATGGTAGCACAATCTGTAGTGTTATTTACACCAAAAACAAATGAATATTAATCTATATCAGGGACTAACTTAATATGAAATTTCAGAAAATTTCGTGCATTAGTTTTTGAGATAGTGCTATTGCGATAATCACGATAATGGACCATAGCAGTGCCACCTGTCGAGCGATTTGCACCATAACTTAATTAGAACCATGTTATATCAAGTACTAACTAAATCTGTATAGTTATTAAAAACCTATGCAATAGTTCTTGGGATATGGCTATTATAAAAATTGTGAATAATGCAGCATAGCAACGCCATCTATTGAGTCAAAAAACAAATCGGTTTTAGTTTATATTAAGGTCTAACATAATCTAAAGTTTTGTGAAATTCCGTGCATTTTTTCTTGAGATACAGCGCCCACAACATTTTTATCGCATACAGACAGACTGACAGACTGATAGGCAGACATACACGCTCACAGACTCACAATCAGATATTTAGCGAAAAAATGTTTTTCGCGTTCTCTGAACCCTAAAACGTGAAAGACCGTCGAAAACCGGATTTCGTAACTTTTCACGAAACCAATTCTTTTTTTCTGGTACCGAAGAAAGGAATTTTTTGCTTAACTTGAAGAATAAAATGTGTTTTTGTTAACAATGAAAGTGTCCTACATTCTGCTGAATACTTTTTCTATCATATATTTTGCTAAGTAATAAAAGTTGTTTGCTTTTCTGATGAACGTCCAATTGTCATTACTTGTCGAAGATGCAAAGATAAATTTAATTATCAACATTCTTCTTTTTCTATACTCCATTTTGTTACTTAATCTTGAAATTCAGTTTTACATTACAAGAACTTAAATATATATATATATATATATCTTTTTTTATAAAAAATAAATTACGAGAAGCATATATTATCTACTTATTTTTTATCATTTTTTTGTTGTTTTTTAACAGGTAATTTTCAGAGATTATAAACATATTTTCTTTTTTATTTGTTCTGGTCATTTGAGTATTTTCAATCTTAACTTGTGCTGAAATTTCGATACATTCTTTCAGATATTTATGTTACATTTTCAAATATGCACAAGCATAAAAAATTATAAATTGCACGCCAAGCGTGGCGAATGAGGAGCGTTCGTACTTATTAGAAAGTTTTAAAAATATTCAGATCTTGAGGTAGTGGTATACAGTACTTCGGACATAATAGAATATCCGAAATCATTCGTGTGTCCCTGTACATACTATCTGCAATTCCATTATAAAGGAAATAACTTGTCGTAAATCACAGCAAACTATATCCATTCTATAAAAGGTGAAATAGAATAATAGTATTAAAACGTGCCAAATAAAAAAAAAGCTTCTGCCCTATATCATTATGTAATGGGATACTTTTGTGTAGGCCTGTAAATTAATAATAAATATCCTATGCACCACAAATTGTATCGAAGTTAAATGCAGCATATATTTCATAGATGCATTTCAATTTTAATATGTTTAAAGAGGTAACACATTACAATGCGCGTGAAACTATTTTTTGCCTTTGGCCGTTGTGTAACGGAATACTTTTGATTGTTCCTGTAATTAAACTGTACGTCTGACTTTCATAAAATCTGAAATGACAAAAATATGCAATAATTATAGATTAAAAATTCCAAACGATTCGATTAAGTAGCTATCCTCTATTATAAACGGACGGATTAAAAAACGACTATAGGTGCTGCATATTTACATAATTGCGAATGCACCTAAAAATCAGTTATAATATTTAAAAGATATATTGGATGGTACTTTTACATCTAATTTACAATATAAAATTTATTTTAATTGTTCATAACAAAATATGAAAATTAATTTATTTATTTCATTTACTATTATAATTTTTATTACAATATTTCCCTATTAAGGACGAAAATATGTATTTGTAATTCTTTAAGCAGTTTGTAGAATTTTATCATAAAATAATAATAATAATAATAATAATAATCTATAAACGTAAAAAAAGAAAAAAAGAAAAAAACTAGATGAGAAATAAGCATAAAAAGAATTTTCTTTTTCATTCCAGAATAATGCATGCCGTTAACATTGTGGCAAGGATTTTTATTTCTCACATATTTTCTCCTGTAATAAAATTTGTGTGATTTTCTCATAAACGTCAAAATGCGATAACTTTTCGGTGATGCAGGGCAAATATAAATATTATCAATGTTCTCGTATGTTAGTTTTATTATTTTAATCCTATTCTTCTTTCAGTTTTTTAATAATAAAAAATACTTATAATATTAACAATTTAGAAATTGCACGTCTAGTGTAGCAAATGTAGTGCGTTCGTACTACAACGAAGTTTTAAAAATATACAGTTCTTGATGTAATAGTATTTGCAGTACTTTGGATACAGTATGGTAGCCGAAGTCATACGTGTGTCCTTGTAAATATTATCTGTTTTCTATTATAGACGAAGTAACTTGTAGTAAACCACAGCAAAGTATATTAATTTCATAAAATATAAAATAGCATAAATAAAACGCGCCTTTTAATATAAATATACATGTGTATTTCATACATTCATAATTTTAATATTTATATTTAATCAGAATTTATTGCTAAATATAGGTTTCTTTCCAAGTTTCGCTCTAAACTGTCTCTCCTCCTATACCGTTATCTAATGGAATACACCAATATTTCCCTTAATATTAATTTAGAAAAAATCTTTTTTATCATAGATTGTAAAGAATGTATATTTTAATACCGGGTGTCCCAAAAATGACTGATGGATTTTATAATTCAATAACTTGCAAACGGTGGCACCTATTTAAAAAAAAAAATACAGGAGGGTTATGTATAATGTCAGGAGTTTTCTTTTACCGTAATTTTTTATTTTAGTTCAGATTTCAAACAATAGGTGGCGCTGACGGCTAATTGAAGGCTATGTGATCAATGCTGGGTGAAGCGTCGACCTGGCCTTCAATCGCCGTCAGCGCCACCTATTGTTTGAAATTCGAACTAAAATAAAAAATATCGGTAGAAAAACTCCTGACACTATACATAACCCTCCTGCAAAAATTTTTTAAATAGCTGTCACCGTTTGCAAGTTATTGAATTTTAAAATCCATCAGTCACTTTTGGGACACCCGGTATATATTTCTTAAATGCATATCAGTTGTTTTACGTTCGAAAGTGTTTAACATCATTAAAATGAACTTGAAACATTTTTTCCCATTGGCCGTAATATAACACAATACTTTTGATTGTCCCTATAATTAAACTACTCATCCGATTTTCATAAAATTTTAAATGACTGGACAAAATTATGCAATAATGTTAAATTTCAAATAATTCGGTTGGGTAGTTTTTGCTCTGTTATATGTAGATGGACAGACAGATGGATTTATGGACGAACGGACTGAACTACGACTATAGTGCTTCGTATTTACATAAATACGAATGCACTTAAAAAACAGTTATAATATTAAAAAGACATATTGACTGATACTTTTACATCTAATTTGCAATTTAAAAATATCAATTGTTTTTAACAAGATATATTTTTTTTTCAATTTACTTATTGTAATCATTTTTTTATTAGAAGAACTCTCTATTGAGGATGAAAATATGCAATTTTAATGTTTTAATTATATTTTAGAATTTATCACGTAAAAGAAAATGTATAAATACACAAAAGAAACTTTTTTTAACCAAAATAAAAAACTGAAGATGAAAGGAAATTTCTTTTTCAATCTAGAATAATTCATGCCGTTAACATTCTGTTCCAGTTTTTTTTTTTTTTTTTTTTTTTTTTTCGCACATATTTTTTGTGCAAGAAAACTTGTATGCTTTTCTCATAAACGTTAAAATGGATAACTTCTTGGAGATGATGGATAAATTTAAATATTATCAATCTTCTTGTGCTTTGTATTTTTTTTTTTTTTTTTATTTTTTTTTTTTTTTTTTTTGTTTGCTCAATTTCCCCTACTTTGTTTTTTGAAGAAAATAAAAAATGCTTCTTTGAGAGCGCATAAATTGTGCCTAATTTTTTTCCCCTAAAATGCTTCAAAAGTTTTGCTATGCTCTGGATATACTCATTTATATTTTAATGAAACAGTTCCTTAGAAATTAAACACACCGCTGTTTTTAATGTAATTAATTGTGCATTGTAGAGAGAGAAACTACTTTGTTTGATTTTCTGAATCTAATCTCAAACAAAGCAGATCTTTGCTGAATAGAAAATGGCTTACTGTTTCCACAAATTTGTTTCCCTATTTAATTCACTCATATTAGGAATTGTAGAAAGTATTACAATTTCCTTTGAATATTCCTAATATTTGTAAAGCTTCTGTCTGAAATATGATCTACTAAATACATTTTATGAGAATAATGACATTCAGTATCATATTTAACTACGTTTAAAAATATAGTAATTTACTTCTATCTTCTTATATGCCTTCGTAATTAGAGATATATGTAGCACATATAGTCGTCATACAATCCGTCCGTCTATCTGTCCGCATATAATACAGCAAAAACTACTCAACCTAATTCTTTGAAATTAAAAAAATGCAATTATTGCAAAATTTTGTGAGTCATTTCAAATTTTATAAAAATTAGATGTTTAGTTTAATAACAGTGATGGTCAAAAGTTTTTCATTACATTACGGTCAGTGGTGAATTTTTAGTAGTGATTTTACTAAATTTTGCGTATTGCGTTGTGTGTATAAATGATGTAGATCCTATACATGGAAACTCAACAGAAATCGCACAGGTTACGGTATCTGAAAGAAAGTAGCTTAAAGGTGTTTTTAATTAAGATATTCACTTTCACGCAGAGCAGCAATTAGTAAACCAAGATATGTTTATAGAATGTAGTAAAATATATACAGGGTAATTCAAAGAATTAAATACATGAATAAATATGCAAGATTATCTATGGAAGACTGAGTTCACTAGATTTAAGCGTGTTTTAGTCTTAATTAAATTTCAGTAGAATAATTTTATATAATACGTATGTAAAGTTAGTAGGCAAAATACAGGGATGTACATGTACAAAAGAATTAATCTTACACTACGCAGTTTTCTTCAATATAGAGGCAGTCAAAATTACCCCATGGCCATAATTATTCCATCTCAACCTACTATTCAATTAATATTCATATGACAAGAGGCTAAGTGAGAATTTTTGTCGATGTTTAGAAAATATAGTATTAACGTAAGATTTAGTTTATATTTCAAATTTTCTAATATTTTTTGTGCTTTATTTTAAATGATTCTTTCAGGAAAGCAACGTTAATTTGAATTTTAAAGAGTAAAATATGTGTTTAATATAAAAGAATCGTAAACGGTGCAAAGAGAATAATAACATTTATTATTCTCACTAAGTGCCTAAACATAAATGAAGTCATATAGCAAACGCGTAGACATATACAAACATTACTACATATAAATAGTAGCAAAAATATTTCTTTAAACCAAATAATACTTCAATAAATATATGTATTATTAATAGATATAATAATAATAAGATAATAATAGATACCCCATTAAAAATAATCTTCAGATTATCTGAAAAAATTGCCACTTTCTACAGAAATTCTACAGAAATTTGAAGAAAATTTGCAGACTTAGCTTTATCTTTAATATATCTGCAGAATTTTTAAAGATATTCTGAAAAATATTTGCATAATGGGCCAAATACCTTCGGATTTCCCACAGAGTTAGGGACAAAAAGCTATAGATTTTCTACAGATTTTTTTAGTGGGGTATAATAGATATTAAAATATATAATAGATATATAGTAATAACCTACATTTTTTTAATTAATTTTTGTGATTACCTTTTGGCTCTATTTTCGGACGAGGTTAATTTAATAGCATTTCAAATCTTTTAAAAATATTTAATCGAAAATTTTGTTTAAAGTAAGCGTTAATTTTTTTTATTAATACGCCGAGTTTTCCTGTTGAAATTTACTGCTGGGAATAAATAAGGTCATTTCGAGCAGTTTATGCATAACACATATGTTAATGATAAGGTATTACATTGTGTACGTTGTATACATAGGAAAAAAATAAAAAAATAACTTATATTAAAGAAATAACAAAGGAAATCGGGCTTGTTCCTTCTTATTTAGCACAAAATAAAAAAAGGATAAATATAGTATTCTAAAATTACTTTGCAAAACCTAAAACCAGAAAGAAATCTAATTACTCCAGAGAAGCAGAAATTGTAATGAATCATTCAAGAACTTTCATTTCGTCTTAAATTAAAAAAGGATTTTTAGAAATTATTGAAGCCGTAACGCTTTTTCAATCAAGAATGTTTCGCATAATTCGCAAAACTTTTTGTCTGAGAAATGAATGCTTTAGGATCATGCAAATTATTTGAAATGAAATGAGGAATTATGATTTTTTGAGAAGAACATAAAATTGTTGCTGGAGTTCAATCTGTCGAATGATTCTCAATGCATTTTTTTTATTTATTTTATCATTATTTTGTTTTTCGTACAAAGGTCGTTAAACAAGAATACATTTTAGTTATTCAAGATAAAACCTATATATACAATGTATATGTATATATATGCATAGAAATTTATTCAAAATTTATTCTTTACAATTATTGATAATATTTAAAACACAATATCTTGCAATGTATGTGCCAATGTATGTGACTAATTCACATGAATTATATGTGTGTTTTCCATTCAATGTTATGAATAAAATTCACTTTATTATGCAAATGAAATTATCTGGATTCGAAATGCTTCCTCAAAATGCAGAAATCGAAGAAAGATTTTCATAGATTTTTCTGAAATGGAATAAGGAATTTGTTTGTTTTTTTTTTTTTCATAAAATTTGAATTTACATAAAACTTTGTTTTCATTCAGTTTATAATCCTATAAAATATAAAATAAAATCTTTAACAAGGCAATGCGTGTCTATCATGTGAAATTATACACAGTGTGGACTGTGGCAGCTAAGTTTCTATTATGGATATGGCACCTTTGCTTATTACCATTATTCAGTGAATAATAATTCATATGCACTTTTATTTATGTAAACTTTCATTTTGTTTAAGCTTAAAAACAAATACATAATCAGAAATCGCCAAGTAAATTATAATCAACTAGAAGATAGCCCGTCAAAACGACGTGTTTCTATTTTTGAAAGGATGATAAAACATTACAACGACTTTGGTCAGTCATAGCCACTTTAGGCTTTAACAATTTTGAAAAATACAAATATTGAACATGAGGGAAAAATCTAAAAAAAAAATAATAATAAATTAAAAAATTCAATAGAAATCTGCATTTAACACTATAACAAAACTATATGGTGGATGGGGAGGGATAGTAATGAACAAATGGTAAATGCATAAATTTTAAAAGAATAAAGAAAGGTAAAATATCAATTATAAAAGAATACATTGTGAAACTACATCCAAAAAATATTTTAAAATACTGAGAGAAAATAATAAAAATATCCAAAATGTATAAAATTTTTTCCCATTTTGGCCATTTCCAGAAAATATAAAAGGGTAGCCAAATTATTAATTGAGTGGTTAAAAAAATGGCATAGAATATGCCGCTAATGAATTTCACTCCCAAAGTTACAGTAATTATTTTACAACAAACATGCAAATTAACAAGAATTAATAATGCAAAACATGAACCAATAATGCTATTTTAAAATATTTGTGAATTAACTATTTTATACCATTAGCTAATACTTAAAAGAAAATACTTTATAAGATCGAAAACAAATGTCAACAATAAAGAATAAACAATCGTGATTCGTTACGTGACAATGAAGTCATTCACCGCTGTAAAAAAAAAAAATAATAATAATAATAATAAATAAATAAAGTAAATAAAATAAATAAATAAATAAAGCAACACAATTATAAAAATTCTAACAATATTGTATTTAAAGCGCACCTTAGCTTTTCTTAAATAAAAAGTTTTAATTAAACACTGTTAAAAATTTGACTGTTTTGGTGCATCGTCATTACACAGCTTTTATAGAAAATGATTACTTTACTGTATTACACTGTTAAAAATTTGACCCATTTGTTGCAGCGTCACTCCACAGCTTTTATAGAATATCTCTTTTATGACCAATGAGAATGCTCCATATCACAGTAAAAGTAACCGCTTTATGTAAAAACAGTTGCTGCAGCATCACTCCAACGCTTTTATAGGAAACGGTTACTCTGTGTGTGTTACTTACAGTGTATTCTATAAAAGCTGGGGAGTGATGATGCAGCAAAAGGGTCAAATTTTTAACAGTGTACTGCTAAAAATTTCACCCATTTACTGCAGCGTCACTCCACAGCTTTTATAGAATGTCTCTTTTATGACCAATGAGAAGGCTCCATAGCACAACAAATTAATCGTTTTCTATAAAAGCGGTGGAGTGATGCTACAGCAAATGAGTCAAATTTTTAACAGTGTGAATATTGTGTTTGAAATAGGGAAAAGATTTCAAAGTACAGTAAAATGTAGTGACGTCATTTACAGCTCAAACTGCAAATCTGACAAATGAGAACGCTCCATTACGACTCTGGAACGTTTGCATTGGACAAAATATTGATAGCCTTTAAAATCGGAGATAAATTTTCACAATGGAATTTGTCATTGGTCACAATAAGTGTTTTTTCTCGTGGATGGGTTGACCCCGGAATCGTTATACACGGAGGGATTTAATATATATTATTAGTAATTTATTGAAAAATTAAAAATCCTGTTAAATTTATATTTCTTACCTTTTTCATTAAAAAATTACAAAATATTTTAACTTGTAATTAAAGAAATACCATTAAATAAAGCTTATATTAAAAAACAAACATTAAATATATGTAATGATCTAAAGGTTTTTACAGGAAAAAATTAAACTGTTATTTTATCTATTATATCAAAAACATTTAAACTTAAAGTGGTTTAATTTTAAGAAAATGATTTCATATGTTCGGAAAGTTTTCTGGATAGTTATAGACCGAAAGTCGACAGAAAATCGAGTTAAAATCTGAAAATCAAGAATTAGTTAAAACTCAATTCTTATATTAAAACGAAATCGTTCTATAAAATAATATCTTTGTTGAAACACCCAAAAATCCAATGTTAGCGTTTGATTCATAGGTTTACCATTGTGTTTTTTTGCTATTAGCTCTACATGCTATAATATCTTTGGGTGTAGGTAAACATAATAATAAACCTGCGATTTAACCACAGATATCAGACTTTTTGGTGTGTTCGACCGAGATGTGACTTTAACTAGTTATGGAAATGAAATTAATATTCGAATTTGATGAAGTGACTATGCAGTCGCCCTCTGGCTATTACTTTTAAGTCGGAAACTTAAAACACAAATGAGTTTTTGAAATAATGATGACCATCATTATTTCAAAAACTCATTTGTGTTCTAAGTGTGTTTGTGTGCACAAACATACTTGTGTTAAGTTGTGCTTTAAGTGCAAAAACACCAGTGTTTGTGTTATTATCTACACTGAGTGCATATGCCAGTAGGATCTTTCCTTCTGTTCATCTCTTTCTAAGGGTACCTAACATGCATTTGTGTAAATTTCCAAGAAAATTCCAAACTTTTATTGCTATCGTTAATAACGACGGGCTCGATTGGTTCCAAAAATAGCTCCTCCCTCAATTTGTTGGAGCTTAAAATTAGGAATGTTTTATGTTTATCTTTAAAACATGACTTGGATTCTTAAGTAAAATAAATATGAATATAATATTCACGACTTTAAAACACTAAAAATTAAAAACTTTAAAACTCTTTTTTTAACAATTTTGTGTTCTTTTTGTTCCTTTATTGTAATCGATCATAGAAAATTTAAAAATCCTACCTATCCTTTGACCCATAAAATTTAAAGTTTTTAAAATTTCTTAGCATATTTTCTTTGTTTTACCTATTTCGCGCTGTTTCGATCCTCGAGCCGACTAAAATCATAAACTCCTTTGCACATGCGCAAATTTTTCAATACCTAGTTGCTGCAATAACCGTTTCATGTAAACTACAGAAAAAAAAATATATTTTATAAATCGATATTTATTTTTATTTATATTATTTATTAGACAGCAGTGAAAAATAGTTTTTAACTGTCTCTATTGGTATACGGTTATGCTTAACTTATAACGGAATGCAAAGTTTCTTAAAAATCTGTGCATTTGCTTATGAGATAGAGCTATTGCAAAATTTGTAGAAAAACAGAATAACAGCTGAATGATATACACCAAAAACTAATCACGATAAAATTTTTATCAGTAACTAGATCACTCAACCATAGAGCGAACCAAGAAATGGCAAAGGCATGACTTATTGCTCTGTTATATGTAGACGGACAGACAGATGGACTTATGGACGGACGGACTGAACTACGACTATCGTGCTTCGTATTTATGAAATTACGAACGCACCTAATAAACAGTTATAATATTAAAAAGATATATTGACTGATACTTTTACATCTAATTTCCAATTAAAAAAATTATTATCAATTGTTCTTAATAAAATATGATGTTTTTTAAATTTATTGTAATCATTTTTTATTAGAAGAATTCTGTACTGAAGATGAATATATGTATTTTTAATGTTTTAGTTATATTCTAGAATTTAATCACTTAAAAGAAAATGTATAAATACACACACAAAAAAAAAAACTTTTTAAACTCAAATATAAAACTGAAGATGAAAGGAAATTTCTTTTTCAATCTAGAATAATTCATGCCGTTAACATTCTGTTCCAGCCTTTTTTTTTCGCACATATTTTTTCGTGCAATAAAACTTGTATGCTTTTCTCATAAACTTCAAAATGGGTAACTTCTTGGAGATGATGGATAAATTTAAATATTATCAATCTTCTCGTGCTTTATACTTTTTTTTTTATTTGCGCAATCTCTCCTTCTTCTTCTTCTTTTTTTCTTTTTTTAAGAAAATAAAAAATATGCTTGTTTGAGAGCGTATAAACTTGGTGTTTATCACTGTTCCTCCGTCTTGATGAAGAAAATATTAATTTCAGTTTTCCATGAACATGTTAATTCTTTAAATATAGATTAATCATTTTATATTTCTTCTCAATTTGAAAAATTATCTATTTTGTTAAATCACCGTATTTCTCATGCATACCGCGGGCGCGTGTAAAATGTGCACCCCATATTTTACAAGAAAAAAATGACGATTTTTTAAAACCTCGGACACATAAAGCGCACGATAAATTTGATATGCAAGTGTATGAATGACCAAATGAATTTCAGTAAAAAAAGTCGAAACAAACAAGACATCAGTCTGGGAAACAAGGCGAAAATACATTTTTAAATTTCGGGTGGTGTTAATAACGGGGGGAGGGGGGAAGAGCAATGAGTGACGGCAATGAGAACTGCTAATTTGCTCTTAAATTATGTTACTAGCTCTGTTGTATAAAAAAGTGCAAGGAGTGAAATAATGATGCAGAAATAGTTCAACTTCAATTAAGGTGGTGTGGTGTAATAACGCCAGGCGGGGTAATAACGCCAAGTGCTAATATTATGCATAATTATGAAATAATTTGGTAAATGACACACATGTGCTCTGCGCAGAAGGCTATTGAGTCATATAAATCGCAAAAAAACAGCTTCAAGTTAATTTGTTTCATTTTTAGGTCTTATTGTTTTTACAAGCAACTGAAATTAACGCCTGATCTAAAATTTGCGAGATACGTTTTGTGAAGTGAAGACTATTTTTTTATCCGGTAAATAAATTTGTAATACATAAATTTGTAGTACATTTCATGGACTTTCAAAATGTTGTTAAAGATTTTGGATATCTTCTCGAGATAATTTGTAATTTAAAATGTACAGCGCAATAATTATAACGGGGTAATAACGCCAATCCTTGGCATTAATACCCCGGTTGATTCCCTATACTGGCCGAGCTACAACCTAAATACTGATTCAAATAAACACAGTTAAAATTGTGCAATGTTTCTAATAATTCTATTTAAGCTGTCCTTTTGAAGCAAAAAGAAGCTCACGGTCTGATATTCTTTTGCCTCATCCTCCCCCCTCCACACACACACACACCACACCTTTATTTTTCTTACACTTTAACAAAAAACTGAACATTTTCAATAGCTTAGAATGCAATTTGTCAATTTGTAATTATTCCATCTTATTTCATAGTTTTGTTTGCATGGCGTTATTACCCATATAGTGGGTAATAACGCCAAATAGCATTGGTCAAGAAATCACGCCATTACATTTTATGAATACATATATGTTAAATTATTTTTTATATAGATAGTCAATGAGTTGCTGTATCAGATCATATATTTGTTTCAAAAATACAAACTAAAACTGTGCCGTGAAAACTGGTAGAACCTTAACGTGGCATTATTACCCCAGGGTACCTTAATTAGATTTTCTGAGTTTTAGTTTATTTTTTTAATACATTTCTTGATTCATGTGTATATATTGTGATTATATTCGGCAATAATTATTATTCTGTGTATAACGCGCACCTAGGAGTTATGCCCTATTTTTTTGAAAAAAAAAAGTGCGCATTATACACGAGTAAGTACGGTATTATTATTATTTGTCTGCTTATGAAAAATGATGCCCGACGCGACGATTAAACTAAACATTAGAAATTCAAATATACTGGTAAGTTGAGCTCTTTAGTGGTTATTTAATTCACGGAAAAACACACGCTCACTAATTTTAATCCTATAGGAGAAAACTTTAAAAATATCTTGTTTTCATTTTTGAATTTTTATTATTTAATAAAAATTAGATTATCTACGTTGATCTCTGCGAATACCGTTTATTAATTTTCCGATCTTGTTTACAAGTCTCATTCTCTTAAGAAATTTTCATATTTGGAAATAGTTTCATAATCGAAGTGTTTTCTTTTTACCAGAACACGGTGATACAGAAGCTAAAAAGAGTAAGTTTTATTGCAAAAAATTCAAGCTTGTCTAAATAACTTTCAGTTTTTTTTTTACCTTTTTTTTTACTTTAATACTTTA
The DNA here is from genome assembly GCA_964019185.1 of Maratus speculifer. Classification (NCBI taxonomy): domain Eukaryota; kingdom Metazoa; phylum Arthropoda; class Arachnida; order Araneae; family Salticidae; genus Maratus; species Maratus speculifer. Next base: position 141,812,109 of record OZ025300.1, read on the forward strand.
AGTGAAAATCTATTAGTGTCATTTTAAATATTTGTAAAGAAATTTCGGCAGTTGTGATTGATCAGTTAAACTAAAGTTGTAAAGAACGGAAATAACGAGAATTATAGTAGTTTTGTTGATGGTAATTTTTTTAAAACTTCAAATAGCAATATTCTTAACTTGAAAAGATTGTGGGAAAACTTATATTAAAAAAAATCTGGAATACCATAAAAAAAATTCTTGTGTATAAAAAAAAAAAAAAAAAAAAAAAAAAAAAATCAAATTTCTCACATTATTGCATGACAAATCAGATTTTGGCAAATATATATATATATATATATATATCGGTAGACATATAATAACCAAAAATCAATTTATTTTTGGTTTTCTTTACTCGATACATTCAACCGTGTTGAATATTCTACATTCCTGCAATCATTACTCAAGTAATCTTAAATTCAACAATCATATTCCACTTTAATGAAAAATTTTATTTTAAAAGAAAGTTCCTAATTCAGCTAATTATTTCTTGAATAAGATGCTTGGCTGTAAGCGTCCTGCAAAATTTTACATGCAAATTTAACGATTCATAAAATAATAGCTATGGAAAGTATTGATATGGAGATTTGTATTTTAAAATGTTAGACATTTACTTATCATATGCAATTAAAAAAATTAACAGTAATATATATTTTAGATAAGTTAAAGAAACCTTTGAATCCATAAACTATGCGACGGAAAAAACCGCTTAGGCCGCTTAAAGGATTAACTGATTTTACATTGATTCTAAAATGAGAATGCTTTATGAAGAAAAAGTAATAATGTTTTCCCCTAGCTTCAAAACATTTGCAGAAGTAATTCTAACCGTCGATATCATGCTTTATCATTAATTTTATTTGTGCAAGTTCAAAACGAAGTTCTTGTTTTTCTGTACCATTTAATAATTTTATATGATTTTAACGAATACATTTTTTGTTTAAATTTATCAAAACAATGTAATCGGTAATCCCATAAAACGTAAACAATTTTCCTTAAGCAATGTAATCGTTAATCCCATAAACTCATAAACTAGAAAAACAGAATGAAAATAAGAACATCCTTTCGACAAATAATGTATTTAAAAATGTGGAATCTGCACTGTTTTACTATAATATCCTGTAACCTCATAATATAATTTATCTTAAACAGGCGTGGAAATATTATTTCTTCTCTTTTACATTTTCATTTAATAAAATTAATTTTGTAAATCTTTTCAAATATGCAATAAAATAGTATTTTTGTCCGCAGAAACAAAACTGCAAATATCCCAAACCTGAAATTATCAGGTTTTTATGCAATTACTAGATTTGAAACTACATTTTACTGCATTGTTTTCATTGTTACATAGAATTTTTCGATATTACAATTTTAAAGTATTTAGGGATGCCAGAACTTTGAGATTTCCTATTGGGCCCTTTATACCATTCAGCTTTAGCTTAATATTGTATTATTACAATGTATAATGTACAATATTATTGCATGGCAACTTTATTTAGAGTTATAAAATATATTGTGACTCAAAGGCTGTACATATGGATGTTTGAATTAAATTTTGTCCGCATGTAAAATTCACAGCTATGCGTGGATTGTATTGTTACTCATCAAAAACCTTGAGATGACAAATTTGTCGGGGTGATGGCAAATAGGCAAGAATGGGTTAATGGTGTTGGAAATAGGGATGGTTAAAAAAAGCATGACTCGGTACTACTTGATTTTCCCTTCAACCAATTTTACAAATTATATAGCATTCATAACATTATATTTAACATTTAATTTAGGAAAATAACTAAATTCATATGTATATATACATTAGGGTGGTTCACAAACCTATGGAAAAAATGAACTTTCTCGTACAGACCAGGACACCCCCTCATTTTTTTTTTATATCTGCTCATACTATTATTCTGGCAAAGTTTTAATGTCCTACTGCAAATAGAAGATGGTGCTCAACGAACTGTCAACTTTCGATTTTTGGAGATATTTAGATATTTGCAATTGAATTGGCTAAAAGTTGAGCTAAAAGCTGTTTTTTAGTGTATCTTTAATTTATATGTTTACATTATTAGTAAGGTCCAGCGAAATAGTTAATATTGTCAGTAACAATATCAACAATTAATTTTTTTGCTGTCTTAGATGCGATATTCCTATTTATCGTAATTTCCAATGTATAAGCAGCGGATCAAACAATTCTTTTTTGACCAAGATTTTTTAAAGAAATAAATGTAACTACTTAGATCGCCGTAAATAATTGTCTTCAATCACTAAATAAGATTTCTGGGTCCAAAAAGAGCTGTTTGATCAGTGGCTTAAACACCGGAAATTAAAATACTTAAAAAAAAATACTTATTATCCTCATCTTTGTTAAAAATTTGTTGAATTCTTGCATCATCTGCACATCTATCTCAACAGTATCAATCACCACTCTTATTTTTTTTTACATATTTTTTTACCATTTTCATATTTGATATTATCCTTCCATTCTTCAGGTGAAAGTCGCAGAAAAAAGTCATTAATTCTCAAAAGAAAAAAGAGAGTTAAACAGTTATTTTTCTTACAAAAAACCTCCAAGGCTTGCATAATCTTTCAATAAGTTTGATTGTCCTCTTACATTTCATGAACATTCCAGATTGTTCATTCCTTCAATAATTTTTGCTTTTTCTTTTGTTGGTATTGTGTCTAAAAATAACACAATCACAAGAATCTGACCAATCAGTTCATTAAAGGTATCTCATGTGATTTTCTAGGACTTTCCTTGCTCATAGTCCAATCTCAGAATCGATAATCTCATGTTTTCTCAGATCTTTCCATAATTGCAAGACAATTGCGAGAACTTCAGTTACAAGCAGAGCTATTATTCATGCTTTACTGTAAAGAAAAGCACTGAATTCTACATATCATTGAAGCTGTATTTCTTCTCTCTTCGTTAGATGGAAAACTTCTGATCATCTTAATATTAAAGAGAGAAATTTTGAAAGTGTATAGAAGATTAGCAATCCACCGAGCATGATAAATAGCACTTGGTGCACTCCAGTGGATTTTCTCAGGTGGATTTCCCAAAGTATCAAGTATTAACTCAGTCACTCTTTCTAATTATCTCTAATGACATAAATATACCTACAGATAAAAGGCAAGCAATGGTTGAATCTTTAAAATCTTTTCTAGATTCTTTCAATTCTATCCCCTAAAAGTTTGTTTGTTTAATTCTTTGCCAAACATTCTTAAATCTGTTGAAGAGTGGGATTTCTGGAGAATTGAATAGTCCAAGGCACAGGCTAAAAACTTCTGCCAAGATTAAGTCCATGACATGGTGTCTGCAGGCTAGCCACAATAATTCACGACCAATTTGTTTTTAAAACTAATGCGTGCTCCTTTTATATAACCAGTGTTTACACTCATCATATCAAAACAGAAACCCTGAATGTTTATCTCTACACCCCACATGTGTAATAAGTTGAAGAAAGAATATACTATATTTTCTGACTAGCGGCCTTCGCCCGCTACGCTGGTCGGTTTATCTAAAGAAATCTTGAAGAAGTAGTTAGATAAGGTTCAGACATACATTAAAAAAAAAAAAAGCAAGTCGATCATTCAAAAAACGTTGGGAAATATCAAATATTTACTGTAATTTTTTAAGAAAAACAAAGTTTCGAAAAAAAATTAAATCGAAAAAAAAATTACACTGACATATTAATGCAAGGAAATTTTCCCAGAGAGAAAATTCGCCTTGAATACAATATTTCAAATTCTTTTAATTGCTTATAGGCGTTAATGCCAACATAGTGAAAAAAAATTCCATGCTGGGAATCGAACCCGGGCCATCAGTATGGCGCACTGACGTTCTACCGACTAAACCACATGGAACGACAGCCAGCTTGAAACTTTCTCATACTTAAGTAGACTGGCGAAAACATAACGATAGCGCGTTTTAAAATCGCACAGTGACATCTATTGGATTTTATATGTACTAAAAAACGTTATGTACTAAAAAACGTGAGCAGCGCACCTAATAGTTTCTTTTGTTTCTTTTTGTTACTTTTTTGTCTGTTGTCCGATTTTGATGAAACAAAGCCTATACACTGCCCGGGAGTGTGCATTCTTCATTAGTGAAAACCGCATAAAAATCCATTCAGTAGTTACGAAGATAACCTCGAACAAACAGACAGACAGACAGACAGACAGACAAAAAATTCAAAAAAATTTTTTTTGTGTTTCATTGGTTTTCTTTTATCGCCCTGACTCCATTTTTGTCAATTATCTTCAATGTACAGACACACCGGGTCCTACTGTTTTATTATATGTATAGATGTTCAACCGCCACTCAATTTGGGCACACCAAGGAGCTTTTTAATACCAGATCCCGAAACAAGTACTGGCAACCTATCAACTTTTCTTAATCCAAAACATCAGATAAAATTTTGCTGTTTCAATGGGGGACTACAGAACAACCTGGTTTGAAATCAAGAATTTCCAATTCAATATATTCTTTTCTAGTTTTTTTTATCATTCTATAGTGCTTCTTTAAAGGGATGTGTGCAAAGATCATGCCCCAGAACTGATATAACTGTAACAATCAAACGCAGAGCTTCATGATCAGATGTCATGTTACAATCTAAAACATAAATAACTTCAGATGGGAACAATTGTGTTTTAGACAAATTTTGTTTCTTTTTAGGATTGTAAATAAGATTTTTCTTTACTTTGGGGGGAAACATCGTCATCAACAACATCTGATTGAGAAGTGGAGTTTTTTAATCAGTCACTGAATAAACAGCAGTGGATAAAATGTCTGACTTTTTTGTCCTACTTCCTGTTTTTTCCTTTTAAGCATTCTCTCTTGTTTTTTATTTTTTTTTATATAAATTCTTTATATTCATTAGCCAGATACATTTTGCGTTGTTTCTTTGATCAATAAGAAAATCAAAATTTCTCTTCTTTTTATTACAATAAGTTTGTAGAACTTGCAATACTACTTACAAAATGGTGACTTCTTGTGCCACAAGTGTTGCAATGTTGCCAGATGCATTTGGCAGAAAAACTGTAGACAAATATTTAACTAAACTTTATATTATGTACTAGGAACTATGAAAGCTTAAGGAAGTCAGCTTTTGTTTAAAAATTATGCAGTTGAAAAACACATATTCCCAGTATTCGAAAACTGTAAAATTGTGCAAAATTACCAAAAAGTATCAAAATGGAGGGTCATTGAGCACCATTTTCCTGTGAGTGTAAACAGCTGTAATTTTAGGAGTGAGATACTATGGGTAAATGTAAAAAAAGTAGGGGGTGTCTTGGTGTTTATCTCGAAAAAAGTTTTTTTGAATAACCTTAATATACATACATAAATAAATTATGAACCAATTTAATTATCATTTTCAAATGTGAATATAAAATTATAAAAAAAATTATTCGAATGCAAAGTCAAATATAAACCATTACTCAATTCTTTGAAACGGAGTATATATTTTATAACAAATGAGACAAAAAATAATGAAAATATGGCAAACATTGGAAAAATCGATATTTTCGTTAATCCAGCGAAGAGTCACTTGGCCGAAACTGCCTTGATTTGCAAAAATAACATGTCCGGTTTCACTCATGTATTGACGTAGTGGTCTCACGTCTGAATGATCAAAATTTTAATTGTAAACATACAAAATTTTATAAGGAATATTTAAAGTAACACCCTTTTTGAATTCTTAAAAATGTATTTCGATTTTAACCCATTTAACCGCCGCTGTTAGTGGCCTACTTCCGTCCGCGAACCTACATTTTATGCTGAGATTTAGAAAAGAAAAAGAAAAAAGAAATGGAAGAATTGATACTGGATCTATTTTAAAGAAAAATTATGCAAAATAAACAAATTGATTGGCAGAATAAATTATCCCAAAACTATAAAGCTACCAAAATATCCATGGGGATTCGAGCTTATTGTTGGTGTTTATAAATTTCGACGTCAGTCAATTGTTTAATAATTTTACTTATAGAATTTTTATGTGCCGGAAAGGGTAATCCATAACATAATTCAAATGCAAAATAAGAACTACCGTACTTAATAAATCGAGAAAAAACTAGACTAACAAAGATTACACACGAAAATAAAAATATAAAGGATTAAAAATTATTTTAAGAACATTAACAACTATATATCTAACCATTGTATAAAATGTATTAGGAAAGTGTTGCAAATAGGGCAGAAAATATTTGAATGTATATTCTTATACAGAATTCAAGAAATACTTCTTGTTAAAAAATATTGTACGTTAATATTTAAAAAAAGAACTTTCTTGTTGACTTTACTGGTTAAAAGAAATTTCTGAACAGAGATAAAAAAGATTTTGTCTCCAGAGAAAATGAAAATATTTATGAGTGATTCAGAATCTTTACATTGTTTAATAAATTTAAGATTTAACAAAAATACAATACTTGCAGGCTTTTGCCATACATTTATTTCTAAAATAATACGATTTTAAACATTTTTATCTCGCAAACAAAACATTAAATATCTTTAAAATCAGATATGAAAGAATATTTTAAAACATAAAAATATAAATACAGATAGTAATATTTTATCATCGATTTAAATCTGTTGGCCTTATCTGATATAAATTATATTAAGATAAAATATCTAACAGTAGTTATAATAAAATATAAAGTACTATGAATCAATATCAAAAAAATCTTTTTCTTTAATTTTCCTGAGTATTTAGGTGTGACTTTTATGCAGTTTAGAATTTTGATTTTAAATGAGTCATAGACATTATTTAGTCGCAAAGAGTTCATTGAAATACAGAATATATGTTATTGGAAAAGGATAAAAAATAAATCTGCAGATCCAGTAAAATTAATTATTATAGAAAAACTTACGTAATACCATTATATATTCCTAAAAAAGTATCTAGTAGAACATTTGGAACTGTAGAAATTTGTTAGAAATGCCTACTTCAGTCATTGCCTAAAAAAGAAAAAAAAAAGGAAAACACAGTCAAAAAAAGGTGTTAAATATCGGTATTTTATTAAAGAGTAATTCACCTTCTTTAATTCCTGTATATTAATCAAAGGTTTTTTTATTTAAAAAATACTAATAATTACCTCTTTTTTTTGACTGTGTTTTGCCCTGAACATTTGCCTCCCTGATATATACATATAAATAAACACAGTTTTATAAATATACCATCTTTAAACATTTTTAATATATTTATTCTATAATATAATCAAATTAATAATTGAAGTAGATTATAAATTTAATGAACCATTGCAATTTCCCTATGTAACGTTAAGCATGCACATATATTGATTTTATTAAAATGTGCACTAAATCTAAGAAAAAATGTAACAATAAAAAACTGAAGACAGATAATTAAAAAAAAAACATAAGCTTTTTTTAATATATTGGTTTAAAGAAATGGAATATTATATCTTTGGAAAAACTAAAAGTCGATATTTTAGAGTTTAGAGTTGACGAATATCTTTGATTTTTAACACCTACCGGATTTTTTGTATTATCCTTCTCAATCCTGAGACAAATATTTCGAATGAGCACAAAATAAGTTTAAAATTAATTTAATTCATCTCCCCCGGTGTATTAGTCTATATATATATGCCTGTAATATGGATACGTTTATTAAAAAGGCTCAGAAGCAATTTTAACAATTGTACAATCATTTTAAATTAATTTAAATGATGTTCTTTAATGTCTCTAATAATATGATGTTCTAAATGCTCTTTAATGCGACATCAGCACTGAGGAGATTATGAAAATCCAGCTCAGTTTTTATGTCGATTCCACAAGTATTTTAGACGCTATCGTGTTAACAATTTATTTTATTTTATTTTATTTATTATTATTATTTTTTGCAGGGAAGCCAGAGCTGGGCTTCGACAATAATATATTAATCGACAATAATAAAGCATTTTTTTTTAAACTATGAAAATAACAAAATACATCACACACACACACACACAAAGACAAAAAAAAACCTGAGAAATGCATTAATTGAAGAACAGAAATGAAACAAAATTATGTTCGTAAAAATTATGTATGCGCTTGAAATCTCTACAAACTTTGAAGTTAGACATAGAATTTGAAATGAGCCACTCTGGCCATAATCAAAATCTCCGCCTTTTTCTTTTTTTTTGTCATTTTGCCTTTAAAACTGTTGATGGTATCATAAAGTATATTAATAGTGTTATTATTTTTACTTTGTATTAAATGCTAACAACTGTTAATAATACAAAATATTCCACACCATTAAGAAATAATAATACATTTTTGGGGGTCAGAAAATTGCGCTGCCTCTGTTATTAGCGTCATCCATGTGATACGACTTCGCTTTTTTTTTTCAATTTTCTATATCTTTAGGGCCTATATCCCACGTGTAGATAATCGGCCGACATAAAATAAACCAAATCTATAGTAATGAGGGCAAAATATATACTGCTCTCATTACCTGCCTTTTGAATTAAAAGGAAAGTAAATGAAATAAACTGCGGAACACGTTATTGGACTCAGGTACATAGGACAACATATTCAGAAGTGTACGTGTGTTTTGTACATAAATAGCTGAAACAAATAATTCGAAATTCTTTTCAAGACTTCAGTAAATGTCTTAAAGGCTTAAACCCTGTTTAATTAAAATAATTTGGAGCCAAAATTTTACTTGATGGTCCTCAACTTAACAAACGCAATTAATCTTCAAATTTCAGAAATATTTTAACATCAAAATCTATAATAAATTGCCCATAAAAGAGTCCTAAACATAAACATTTGATACCAACTCTACTACCTTAAAACTCAGTAAATTCTTATTGAAACAGTCATTTTCCTTTTGTAATTTCTATAAAAGATTTATGTAATTAAATATTTTGAAATATAAAATTATATAGTATTTTGAAAAAAAAAAAAAACTTTATAAAGATATTGCTCGCAACATAAGCGTTCAATTTTCTAAACACGCATTTTCCATTTATTCCAAAAATTTTGGCGGAATTTTTTTCAGCATTTGCTGATCATAAAAAACGAGAAACCAAAACGTCGGCTTTTGAAATAAGAAGTTTATAACATTCTATTTTGAAGTTAATAGAATTCCTCAGCTGTAGGAAATGGAAATACTAGACTCTGTATACTGAATTGTGGAAGTAATACTCTTTCTTTCAAATCTATTTTCTGAAATTTTTGAAGTAGTACAATATGAATTTATTCATGTAAAAAATAATTTGCGTCTGAAGCCACAGAAATTTCTGAATATATTTTCACTCAATTATGCGCGGTAATAATTTATACTGATGATTTTGCAATTTTTCGGAGTGAACATTTTATGTTATAAAGAAAAGTTCTCATGTGTCATTCAGATTCTTATATAACATGATATAATGAAAGATCAGATAAAGTATGGGATATTTTATAATAGAATAAATACATTTCTCAAGTATTCTTCAGCAACGTTAAACATAAAATACAACTTATATTCAAAATATTAGAATAATAACTTGTTTAACAAATTTAAAATATTCTTTGGTAATTTGATGTCTTTTGATGGAAATATGCAAACGATAGTTTTATTAATAATTTATTGTTGACTCATTTATTATCTTAAAAATAATCATTTTTGAAAATATTAATTTAAAAATATATATTTTGAAAAGTGAAAAAATCAGAATATTTATTCAACTGATCAAAAATAATAGAATATCTCACATTAATTCTCTTTTAACTATCAACAATTCACAACTGTTGGCATTATTGATTAAATTCAGAAAATTTTATTTAAAATCAATATTCTTTTTGAAGTTTGTTTGCTTTTTAGACTTAAAATGGGTAGTGTGAATGATATGTCTAAATCTATTAAACTTCGTGTTGTTTATTCGTATCTGCACGTTAAAAATCAATATTATATAGCGAATGAATTGCATAGTTTGAAATCAAGCGTTAGTAAAATATAAACACAATATTCAAACGCCGGAAATATTCCAAAATAATGGAAAACTTTTATAGAAAATTTCATAATAATCGCCTAAATGGTGGTCGAAAAAATTTCTTAGCGATTATAGGAAATTAAAACGTATAATTACGAAAAATCGTTTTAAAAATGCACTATACTTGTACCGATAATGAAAATAAGAAGAAGTTGTTAAAGGAGTTTCTACATCGAAAATATTAAGACATCTCCATAAATTTAAGTTTGATTCTCGTGTGCAGAAAACAGAATCACTCATGTCTGCAAAACCAGAGAGCAAAAATCTGAATTTGTTTAAATCAGACGTTTAGGGAGCGAAGAAGATTGCAAAAATATATTATTTAGTGATTAAAGTATGTTTTGTGCTTCATATTGTAATCAAAGTATTCGAGTTAGGAAAATGAAGTAAAAACATTTGATAAAGAATCGCCGTCATACTCGTGTAAAATATGGATTATCTCTACTAATTTTTTTCCTAATTTCTAAGCATCAAATATTTTCTTTTTTTTTTTGTATCACCGTATAGGGAAAAAGCACTTTTGAATAAAATATATTTGAAAACAGCATCACATTTTATTTTTGAGACATTATTATTATTATTATTATTATTATTATTATTATTATTATTATTATTATTATTATTATTATTATTATTATTATTATTATTATTTGTTAATTTTTAGTTACATTTGCTTAATGCTGGCAACTGAAAAATGTGTATTATTGTATAAAGTAAAGGAAAACAATCGAAGAATCGCAGATTACTATATTTTTGTGGTTATTTTCTCAATAAAACTGAAAAGATATATAACAAAAATTCATTCGATTAAAAAATATATAAATAACGATTTCTAACAAAACATGCTACAATTATGAACTATGTTTATTTTTAGGTATCTATATTAATGTCACAAACATATGAAACCATATGAATCATTAGATAACCAATTTTTTTTGTTGATTTTTTTTAATAGTGACATCGCTTTTTCTAGATTAGTGTATTATTTGGCGATAGTGACATCAGACGTATACTTTATTGCAAATGGTCTTTAAGATTGAATCATAAATGTGAAATTCTTCAGCGGAGGTGAATAATATCATTATTTATAAAATAAAAGCATATATTTTATATTAATATTCATACTTTTACTCAATAAAAAATATAAACTCTTTGACAAAATTTAAAACTTAAAATTGAAAATTCTTTATTTCAATACGGTAAAAACTGAAATATATTTTATAATATCTATCTATCTATATCCATATCTATATCTTATATCTACAGGGTGTGTCTAAACGCTTGGGCAAAACTTTAAGGGGTGATAGAACACATCAAGACAAACAATGATAAATAGGAAACCAAGGGTCCCAAACGTTTTCTGAAGGAGATAGTCGCCATTAAAGTTTAGGGCCCAACATTTCAATTAATCATGAAAAAATTGAAAATTTCGTTTAAATGATTTGCGGTTTTCACTAAAACTATTCTTTATGTCACTATTGTTTTGAAAATAAATTATAAAAGTAAATTTCAAAAAAATGCAATAGAGAACTCTTTAGACTTTGGAGTAACGGACAACTATTTTTTGCATCTCATTAATTTTTTTAAGTAGCTTAGACATACACTTAAATTTTGAGCTAAAAATCAGAATCGTTCAAAGCGGTTAAGTAAAACAAACTGAACTGTGTTCAATGGGGGTGGGGAGTTTCGATTTTAAAATGTCTATAAAAAGCGGAAAAATTGGTCGATTGATTTGCGGTTTTCACTAAAACTATTCTTTATGTCAGTATTGTCTTCAAAATGAATGTTAAATTAAAATTAAAAAAAAATGTCGATAGAGGGTGGTTTAGACTTTGGAAAAACGTATAACTGTTATTTACCGTTATTTTTTGCATCTCATTAAATTTTTTTAGAAGCTTGGACATAAACTTACATTTTGAGCTAAAAATATAAATCTTCGGGGGTGTTTAAGTAGCGCAAACTAAACTGTGTTCATTGGGTGTGGGGAGGATCAAATTTCAAATGATTACATATATATATATATATATATATATATATATATATATATATATATATATATATACAGAAAAATTGGTTGATTTGTTTGCGGTTTTCGCTAAAACTATTCTTTATGTCAGTATTCCATTAAAAAGAAATTTTAAAGATAAGTTTCAAAAAATTCCACTAGAGGGTGCCTTCAACTTTTTAGAGTAGCCAAACAATTATTTCTAACCATTACTATATATTTTTTGAATCTAATTAAATGCTTGCAAAAGCTCAGGCTTAAATTTTAAGCTCAAATTCTAAATCGGTGGAAGGAAATAAGAAGCATAAACAGAATTGTGTTCATGAGTTGAAATGTTACACTCCCCACTTTACGAACGCAGTTCAATTTTGCGCTACTTAATTACTCACAACGATTCAGATTTTGAGCTCAAAATTTAAGTCTAAGGTTTTACAAGCATTTAATTAAATACAAAAAATAACGATTAAAACAATGCTGTTGGTTACTCTAAAGTTTAAGGCGCCCTCTAACGAAATTACAATTCAAAACCGCAAGCGAATCGACCAATATTTCCGTTTTTTATAATTATTTGAAATTTGAATCTCCCCAACACCATTGAAAATACTTCAGTTTATGCTACTTAACCACTCCCAACGATTCAGCTCAAAATTTAAGTTTATATCTAAGCTTCTAAAAAAATCAATGAGATGCAAAAAATAACGGTAAAAAATAGTTGTCCGTTACTCCAAAGTCTAAAGCGCCCTCAATCGGCATTTTTTTTAAATTTATCTTTATAATGTATGTTCAAGACAATGCAGATAAAAAGAAAAGTTTTAGTAAAAACTGCACTGAATCGACCAATTTTTCCGTTTTTTATAATCATTTAAAATTTTGGATTCTAAACTTTAATGACGCTTATCTCCTTGGGAAAACGTTTGAGACCCTTAGTTTCCTATTTAATATTGTTTGCCTTGATGCGAACTATCACACCTTAAAGTTTTGCCCAGTAGTTTAGATACACCCTGCATATCTACCTATATATGTATACATACAGGGCGCATTTTTTTCATCTCGTTATTATTTTTTTAGAAGCTTAGATATATACTTAAATTTTGAATTCAAAATCTGAGTGGTTGGGAGTGGTTAAGTAGCGTTAACTCAACTGTGTTCAGGAGTTGAAATTTAACACCCCCCCCCCCCTGGAACACAGTTGAATTTTACGCTACTCAATTACTCCCAACGATTCAGAATTTATACCCAAAAGTCTAAGCTTTTGCAAGCATTTAATTAAGTACAAAAAATAATAGTTAAAAATAGTTGTTAGTTACACTAAAGTTTAAGTCGCCTTCTAATGGATTTTTTTTTAAATCTATCTTTAAAATTTATTTTCAAAAAAAAAAAAAATACTGACATAAAGGATAGTTGTAGCAAAACCCGTAAACGAATCGACCAATTTTTCCGTTTGTAAAATCATATGAAATTTGAATCCCCCCTCCCCGCCCTTGAACAATTAGATTGTCTAGAAAGATAAAGTTTTGTAATATTTTGAATTTTTTCTTTTAAAGTGAATTCAAAATTCCATGTTCGTTCCACAATTTTATCATTTTACATCTTCTGATTTCATAAATTTCCAAAGCAAAATTATGTGGGTATAGGTCGTTTTGAATTGAATCTATTACATAATTTTGCCTACAAAATTGAAATTTATTCTATAGGGAGCGTTCTACATTCGATAATATCTATACTGTTAATCCAGATGTATGTGACACATATTGATTAGCTTAGTAGATTCTGCCTTCTCCCTTAGTGAACATGAAATTAGTCCTAAGCATATCTGTGATTTAATTTAATTTCAAGACATATGTGGACCTCAGAAAATAAAGGGTACAACTAACAAAAATTCGAATTCTAGTAAATTGATTTCAAAGGTAATTTACGTTAAATTTGAATATAAACAATAATTGAATGAATTTCTATAAGAAATTGACATTTGTTTCTTTGTGTACTCTTTCTTCAATAAGTATAAAAAAAAGTAGAATACTATTTTCTTTAAATTTATGATTAATCAATATTGATAAATATACGGCAAAAGTGGTTGATCTGATGAACGCAAATGGCTGAGGTTGATCTGAAGAATTAAAAAATCACTTATATTTCATTACTTGAGGAGAAAATGGCATAATTACAGGTCGTCTGTGCACTTAATAGAACATTTTCAACTAGCCGCCTTTGATGACCAATTTGGTCTCTATTTAAATGTATACTAAGCATTAAATCATATTGCTTTTATTCATACTTTTTTTTAATTTCTAATTTTTCTTGTCAAATTAAAAGATTTTTCTTGATAAATAGGCGCAGATATGAACGTACTACGATGGCGCGATTGCATTAAAATGGCAATTTGCATCACATGGTATCCCGTCTATTGTTGTTTATTTCTTAATAAGCTATTTACTTTTATTTTAATTTTTAAAATGATATACTTTGTTTATTTCTATAATTATTAACTAAACTTTTTTTTAGTTATCATTATTTCCTTTTTAAAATAATATGAAATTGTTAATATGTAACTAATAATTGAAAAAGAAGTTTTCGCCGGCTTGGCGTAAAAAAATCGATTCAATGTGGTGCGTATATGACATCTGTGTCGAAAAATTATGAACTCAGTATTTTTATACTATACTTGTGCATGTGATAAATCGCCAAATATTGTACCTGGGACCTTTTAGTAGTATTTCATTAATTTCATTTAAAATATAATAATGCATAACTTTAATTTCAGACTGAAACGTTTAAAATTCAAGGCTTTTATTTATTTAAGTAAAAAGAACAGGGAAAAAATAAATAATGCTTTTTTGAAGCTCCTTAATTTGAGAGAAAAAACAAAACTTAAATAAATCCATTTGACAAGGCCTAAATACTGACAAAGGACTTCTTCACAATAACCAAAAAGATGCGTGTCATTTTAGTGTTGCCTTTTAATAATTAACAAATAATTGCGATTTCTGTGTGACATACGATAGCGTAATATACAAGATAATTAGAATTAAAGTTATCATTTCAAAAATCGATAATTTTAAAACTACTGGTTCGAATTGCTTGATCTTTCAGCAGAATAGTCGTGACGCAATGGAATTTTCTTTGATGAAGGAAAAAAAAACTCCAAAATGTGCCAATTGATGGCGCTGTCAAGGTTTGCATTGTCTGAAGATATGCAAATTACTAATATGTGAAGTGCACTGCAGGTATGGCTGCCATAAAAATGAAGAGACCCAGCTCTTTGTCTGAATACTTCTTCATGACTCTGATTATGAAGGATCGCGCTCCACTCTTAAATATTTGTTTTAGAACGGTTACTGTGCACTTACAGCTATTAGGAAATTTTGATTTTGAAATCCATACAATGAGGTCCAAAAACAGCAAATGGTCAGCAAAAAATAATTGCTAAGTTAGCAGTGCCGGTTCATTTGACGTAAACTGGGATAGAGGAAGGAAACCAGTTTCGGTTGCGGCAGTGGAAGATGTGGTTACAACATCACAAAAGACAGACTAACAGTGATTCTGGAATCAGCAGTGCACGAGAAATCGGCCTAATACTTTATATGCCGAAAAGCACGGTACTCTAGCACGGTCCTCGGAAAATCTTGCGCTATATCGGTACAAAATAACTCATGTGCAAGATTTGCCACCTATTGATCTGGAAGTACATTAATTTTGTATTAGCACAGATACCCTCCAATCTGTTGTAGAGCATACAGTTAAGCTCTTTCAATTAGTAGCCGAACAAGTTAGTCACTAGTTTTTGTCGATGTAAACACGCTCTCTTGTCTTCGCCAATATATTTTTAGGAAATCCCTGAACTTTATTTTTTTTTCTTTTTGGCTAACAATATTCATGTGTTTAACGAATACATTTTTGTTATTTACCCTGATATAACTCTGACAGCGCCATCTATCGGCACATTTTGAAAAAAAAATCTTTCGCCAAATCAAATTCCATTTGTTCACGATTTTTCTGCTAAAATATTAAGCCGTTCTGACCAGTAGTTTTAAAGATATTGACTTTTGAAATCGTAACTTTAATTATAATTTCCCGGTATATATACAGGGTGGTTATTATTAAATTTACCCTATTTGGACCTACGTAGAGTCCGCCCTGGTTTACCGATATTGGTGAAACTTGGAATATAAGTTATATGGGCCATGGGGAAACGAAATCTGCAATAAAAATAGTTTAAATTTCGACCACCAGGTGAAAAAAAGGAATTTAAAACCACAAATCGCAAACTGGAAACAAAATTCTTTCAAATTTCGACCGATAGACGGCGGTTTTCACCTGCGAGAAAGGAATTTATGCAAATTTGGAGCATTTTAAAAAGCCAGTAATATCTGCCGTACGTTCATTCTGCATCATGCCGTTAGAAAAGAAGGAACGAGCGATACAGGTAAAGTTGGTTTATCAGAACGGTAGTAATTTGTCAATTGCACTACGAGAATACCGACGCTTGAAAGGCTTACGAAAAGGGCCAATGACGAGACAAGACTTGACAAAGATGATGCCTAAATTTGAAAAGACTAGGGAGTTGCCTGTGCAGCAAGGAAGAGGGCGGAAAAGAATTTCAAATGAAACTGCCGAACAAGATGCTCTTGCTGTGGTCGAAAGAGCATCGGGTTTCCAATATTCTTCGACAAGTGCTCGAACTGTGTCACGTGATTTTTCTCTCCCTTGGTCTACAGTACGGAAGGTTCTACGATCCATTATAAAGTGGTATCATACAAGAATCACGTTGTGCAAGCGCTGAAATCTGCAAACCGGACGCACGAACTCAATTTGCGAGGTTATTTTTGGCTAGAAGAGCCGTTGATAATGCATGGCCGTAGAACATTTTATGGTCGGGCGAGGCGCATTTTACTCTCGATGGAGCAGTGAATACTCAGAACTGTCGCGTATGGGGTACTGCAAGTCCTAATGTTCTCCACAAACAGTCTTTACATTCTGCTTACGTAACTGTTTGATGCGACTTTACGGCTGATTTTATTCTTGGTCCCTATTTTTTGAGGAGAACACTTCTAAGGGTCCTAAAAGGTGTTCCATTACGGGCTTGAATCTCTGTGGCTTTTCTGATTGTGGGGATTCCTGAAAAATCGTTTGTTTGGATAAAGCATACGGGCATTATCTGATTTAAAAGCAAGCATAACACGTCATGTGTCTACAATTGATCGAGAAACCCTTCTCGCTACTGTTGAACACGCGATAATCCGTTTCGAACATGTGCTTGATGCAAACGAAATGCACATTGAACATGTCCTGAAAATAAAAAGGAAAGATTTCTGTTTCCAGTTTGAGATTTATGGTCTTAAAGCGCTTTTTTTTCACCTGGTGGTCGAAATTTGGACAAACTTTTTTTTTTTTTTTTTTTTTTTTTTTTTTACTACAGATTTTGTTTCTCCATGGTTCATATAACCTATATTCCAAGTTTCATCGATATCGGTCAACCAAAGTGGACTCTACGTAGGTCCAAACAGGGTAACTTTAATTATAAGAACCCTGTATATAGATTTTGTCACAAATACCCCCTTGCTTCTGAAGTCGTCATATGCTACCAATTCTGCCAAAAATAAGGAAAAAAATATTAATTAAATGTCTTGATGTGTATACATAAACAGGATTTTTACAAAGCCTATTCATTAACATTCTTTCATATAATTGTTTAGATGCATGGAATGTCATAATGATTTGAAAGGTGTATTTGTCATATGCATGTTTCTTATGCGATAGATTAGCTTGAAGACTGAGCTACATTTAAAAAATCGTATGTAAAACCATGCGATAAAACAGAAATAAATGTTCATAATTTGATTTCTGTGACATTGGTGAACGGAGTATTGAATTGGAGGTATGTAGAGTTTAAATGAAAATATAATAATCCATTTAATATTTTTATTTTTAGGGTTTTTTCCTTTTTTGTGACATGAGTGTGCAGATAAAAAATTTCTTTTTCACAGATACTGCCTATGGCGCAACTGAGATACTTGGGACCTTTTAAAACATTTTAAGTGCAATATATACGGACATATAAATTTGTATATTATTTAGCATATTTTTGTCGCGCATATTTACTATTAATAAGAAAAAAAGAACTTGGCGTCAGAAAGACAATAAAGCAATCAAGTTATGTACATTCAAAATGAATCATATAAGAACATTTAAAACAGAAATTATTTTAATTATTTTAATAAATATAGTACCATTGTGTTCTCTAAAAATTGCTTTAATTATGTCGTATACACAAAAATATTTATAAGTACTATTCATCAATAACTATACAGTGGACTGAGTTAAGTAATATATTAAAGAAAAACAATATTAAATCACATTTTTTTTTTTGAAAAAAGTTTATAATGTATTTAAAATTTAAGAAAAATGTGATTTAATCTTTTTTTCCTTTTCCTTCAAGTTATATTTATATTGAGATAGCTTTTCTTAGAAAATGTAATGAATTTCCCGTTATTTCGTTCTTTACAATAATTATGATTTTAAAAAATCATAATTATATATTAAAAAAATCGTAAATTATTAAATAACAGTGATTAGAAGATTAATATATATATGTATAAATTCAGCTGATGGAAATATATTTTTCGAACAACGGAATCTTTGAAAAATTTCCATTTTATTGAAGAATTATAATATCAGTTTAAAAATTGTATTTAAAAAGTATTTATAATATGTACATTTAAAGTGCGCAAGAAATTTCATGTTTCTATACATAAATAAACAAATGTGAGAAATGTATTTTATCTGTTTGTTATGTAATTGAAAACAAACAGTAGTTAATACCATTGAGAAAAAATTTGTTAATTACAGTTTTTTAGAAAGATGAGTCACTCTCGTAATTAAAGAAAATTTTGCAGAGAATGATTTAGAACTTGATCATTAGTCTCATCATCAGTTTACAATTTGGTAATTAAAAATTATAAATAGAAAACGTAACATAAACTTCAAAAATAATATAAACTATTTGTTGAAAAATTAATTTTGCACTTTCTCAGAATAAAATTTATCTTAAATTTTTAACTGTTTCAATATCAACAAATTTCTTAGTTGATAATTTAAAAACTGTGATAAAAATCATAAAAATGGTTGCGTATATTTTTATTAGTTAAAACTAAAATTCCATTTTTTTAAATAAAGGAATGTTAAAATTCTAGTGCTAAGTTCTACGTGGGAAGTCACAAATAAAAAAACTAAAATTCCTTTTAGGTGCAAATATGAAGCATTCTCAAAAAATTTTAACTTTGAGAAATAAATATCTGGTCTATAAATAATAAATATACACTTTGGTATTATGAAATATGGAAAAATTCTGTTTAATTAATAAACTTTCTGAAATGAAATTGTTTTAATATAAGCAGAAATTAACTTTAAGAAAGGGAATGCATCATTTCAGAATAAAGAGTGTTCTGAGAGAAAAATTCATTTATTAACAAACTGTTGCAGAAATTTTTGTAACATTTGTTGTTTCCAAGGAAGCGGAAAATAAAAGCGTCCGCTTTTGAAAGAAATAGTTTATCATATCCCATTTCAAAGTTAAAGGGAAATCCTGTGCAGCATAAAATAAAAAACCAGCAAAGATTAAATTAAGATTTTTTTTCAAAGTGTCGGAAATTATTACTGAAATAGAATTGTGACGAGTTATATCGAACTCCTTATTTGAATCTTTTATCAGCACAAGAATCATTGGATATATTTTTTAATGATTGCAAAGAGGAAAAACTTTTATATACAATTTAAAATTGTTTAAAATACTAGAAATTTATTATTATTTTTTTAAATAGACAAAATGTTGATAAAGCAGATGCGACATTTTCATTTATTCCCAAACTGTTGCAGAAATTTTTGTAACATTTGTTGTTTCCAAGGAAGCGAAAAATAAAAACGTCCGCTTTTGAAAGAAATAGTTTATCATATCCCATTTCAAAGTTATAGGGAAATCCTGTGCAGCATAAAATAGAAAACAGTAAAGATTAGATTGAGGTTTTTTTTCAAACTGTCAGAAATTATTATTGAAATAGAATTGTGAAGAGTAACATCAAACTCCTTATTTGAATCTTTTATCAGAACAAGAATCATTGGATATATTTTTTTAAATTATTGCAAAGAGGAAAAACTTCTATATATAATTTAAAATTATTTAGAATACTAGAAATTTATTATTTTTTTAAAATTGACAAAATATTGATAAAGCAGATGCGATCAATGCAAGCATGAAATTTGATTTATATATATATATATATATATATATATATATATATATATATATATATATATATATATATATATATATATATATATATATATATATATATATATATATATATATATATATATATATATATATATATATACATATACATATATGTGTGTGTGTGTTTACATAGATACACCTCACGCAATTAAAGTAAATATAGCAGACAAATAAAAAAAATAGTTTATTAGTCACATCTTGTAAGTGTCGTAACATTTTATCTCAAAAATAAAAACAAAGAATATATTAACAATTTTAAAATTAATATAAACAAATCGTTTGTGAAATTTAATTTGCGATTTATCTACAAATTTTCCATTGATTCCAAATCAACAAATTTCTTCGAAAGACAAAAAATGTGCATTTTCATGTGATGAGTTAAGGAAATATCCGATTTAATTAATAAACTTTCTGAAATATATATTTTTTTACATAATAAGTAAAAATTAGGTTTTCGAAAATCAATGCAGCATTTCACAATAAAGAGTATCCTAATAAAAGAATTTTTTCTTTATTCCCAAACTGTTGCAGAAACTTTTGAAGTATTTGTTGTTTCCATGGAAGAGAAAATCAAAAACTTCTGCTTTTCAAAGAAATAGTTGATCATATCCTATTTCAAAGTTAAAGGGAAATTATGAGTAGTTTAAATAGGAAATATTGAAGATTAAAATATGTTTTTTGAACTGTTGGAATTTATTGAAAAAGTAGAAATACATAATAAGAATAACGAAGTATTTATTTGAATAATAAAATATTTTATCAGCATACATATTATTAAATGTATTTCTTAATATGAAAAACAAAACTTCTGGCGTTATTGTCGCAGAACACATTATAATAAAATGCAGACAGTTTTTCTTAAAAATTTTTATGTATCTCCTGCCATTTCTTTCCTTACAATAATTATCATAGTAATAAATCACAATTATATATTTTTAAAAATCGTAAATTATTAAATAACAGCCATTGGATGGCTATATATATAATTCTGCTGAAGAAAATATATTTAATTTTTCAAATACCGGTATCTTTGTGAAATTTCCATTTTATTATAGAATTATAATAATATCAGTTTAAAAATTGTATTTTTAGAAACATTTGTAATATGTGCATTTAAAGTGTACGAAAGAAACTTTTTTATTTCTAAACAGGAATAAACAAATGTGAGAAATATATTTTGTCTGTTTGTTATGCAATCCAAAAGAAAAAAATAAAATTAATACCATTGGAAAAAAACATGCAAATTATAGTTTTTTATAAGTATGTGTCTCTCGTGATTAAAGAAGTGTTGCAGACAAGGGCTTAGAAGTCCATCATTAGCCTCAGCATCGCAATTTTATAATTTGGTAACTCAAAATTATAAATAGAAAACAAAACATAAAGTTTAAAACTAATATAAACTATTAGTTGAAGAAATTTAATTTGCAGTTCTTCAGCATAAATTTTATCTTAAACGTCAAACTGCTTCAAAATTAACAAATTTCTTTGTTAAACAATAAACATACGTTTTGATATTATGAAATCTTTAAATATTCTATTTATTTAATAAAGTTTCTGAAATAAAATTGTTATATAATAAGAAGAAATAAACTTTGAGAAAACTTTGACTTCCGAATTCTTTTAACATTGAATTTTTTTCCATTTCTTTTTATGATATTTTAACATATTATTTTTTATTCCATAACTTTAGTCAATCCTTTTTATTTTATTTTATTCTAAACATTATTAATCTTTCAAAATAATTCTTTTCTTAAAAAGAAAATCACATAACTTAATTCATCTTATCTGCTGCATCATATTTCTTTAGTTATTCTCTCAAATGTTCAATATACAAGCCATTCAGCCGTTTTTGTTTGAACAAGAGATTCTAGCTGCAAAATTTACGGCCTGAGAAAACTAACTTGAGGTTTGTTTCAGCGGATTAAATTCTCAAAATATAATTGGTAAATTAGGTGTTTGTCGTGAAATCCCTTCTTCCCGCGCTGATAACTTATTATAAAGGATTACGTTGGCTTCGGAATCAGTCAGTTTTAGTTCGTGTGTGTTTCTTCATATTGTTTTGATACCTGGTGAATGATGACGCAATGGGCGGATGCCTGCAATACCAAAATAAATCTTTTTTCTCTCTCTCTTCGTATCTTATAGTAATATAATTTTTAGAATCATCACTAGTGGAACAGTTTTGCTGTGATATGAAAGTTTATTAAAGGTGTTTAATAATATACTGCACTTCTGTGTCATTTCAGGGGGAAATATCTCTTAAGAAGTTTTCTTGTTGCCTTGCTACTTTGAAGGCACGATTGCTAATTCTTAGATGGTGCATTCTTCCTAAATGATATGGTTTCCAGCAGAATTTTACATCTCTCTATATGTATATAATTACAAAAATTACATAATTTTTCAATAACTTTCATTAAAAAGATAAAGATAAAATATTAAAAATATGCATTTCTTCTAAAGAAAACGATCTTCATTTTTCAAGTATAGGAATCGCAGTAAATTATTGGTTTTATTGAAGAATTATCGTAATATTCGCATAATTAAATAATTAAATAAAGTATTTATAATATGTACATGTACAAATAAGATAATTAAATAAAGTATTTATAATATGTACAAAGCGAAATAAAATTTTCTTTAAACCTGTAAATAAAGAAAAATGAAAAACACATTTTTCTGTTTGTTATACATTTGTTTGTATTAAATGTAAGAAACAAATATCGGTTAATACCATAGTGAAAAAACTTGTAAATTGAGAATTTTAGAAAAAAAAAGTATCGCGTAAATAAAGAATATCGCTTCAAAGACTACAAATTCAATTATTAGTCTGATCTTCGGAAATTTTCAGTTAGTTAACACATTATTAAAAATATATAGATGTATATGATACAAAAGCGCGTTTAAAACTAATATAAACTATTTGTTGAAAAAAATTAAATTTACAGTTCCTGACTAACACTTATCACTAATTTTCTACAGTTTCGAAATCAACAATATTTTTCGATAAACAATAAATGCGTGTTTTGTTATTATGAGTTTTCCAAAAGTTCTACTTTAATAACATTTTTTTAAATACAAATGTTGCGTTATAAGCAGAAATTATACTTAAGAAAACCAATACATCATCTATAATCATAAATAGACAAGTTTGTGAGTGTGTCAGCGCTGTTCTGAAGAGACTGCTACACGCAGAGTTACAAAATTTGAATAGAAGGTATCTCTAAACATGAAGTTCTGCACCTTGAAGCCTGATTTTCAATTTTTGGATTAGATTTTTTCATTTAAATTTTAAGTCGATTTTTATCATTTTTTTAATATTTCGAGGCAATTTTTCCAGATAAGTGAAAGGTATATGGTTTCATTCTTTTTACCGAACATAGCACATTTAGTTCTCTTTTTAATAAAGCTTATTGGAATTCGGGCAGCTATTTTTAAATTTTTAACGAATTTTTTAATACGACTTTTGGCCTTTTTTTTCGTATTTTGCAACTATTTTTTAACATTGATAAAAAGAAAATTGTTTTAAAATTTCAGCCTATTTTACTAATTTTTGTCTGCTACTATTTTTTTTTACTTTTATCGATTTTTAATGCTATTTTCGAAGTAATTGTTAAAGATTTTTCGAGTGTTTGTGCTTTTAGAATCGATTTTTCCCATCTTTGTCAATATTGTAGGTTAGTCTATGCATCATGGTTATCACGGACCCGTGAAACGCCGGGCGGGTCAGCTAGTTTTACAATAAAGCTTTATCTGAGAAACGAATTTTTCATTTACTGCAGGACCGTAGTAGAAAGTTTTGTTTCATTCGTTGTTTAAAAGAAGCAAACAAAAAAAAAAAAATCCGCTTTTGAAAGAAGTAGTTCATCATTTCACATTTCAATGTTAGAAGGAAATCCTATAATGCATAAAATAGAAAACATTGAAGATTAAAAATATTTTTTAACTTACCCATAATATGTAGTTTAGGGTCTTACAATCGTTTTGAAAATCGAAAAAAAAATCTTTGGATAATTTAGACATTTCAGGTAGTGGAGATTCCGAAAAACATATTTTTAGAAAATCAAAATGCCGTCCGTCAGTCTGTCTGTGTGTGTGTCTGTAAACGCTCTATCTCACGAACAAACTGAGATAGAGACTTGAAATTTTGTATGTGCTTAGTATGTAAAAATGGATGAAGCCCATTTAATATCAGTAACCTCCATTATCCGGAACTGTGTTTTTCGGACTCTCGAATAATTCATTCTGATGAAAGTTATATAAAAATTTTCGATTTTTTATTTTATTTTAAGGAGTGTAAGTAAAAGACAATGAAATAACACAAATTTTGCATACAGAACAATGTCGATAGGATTATTAGTTGACGAGATATTTGTAATCCTGTTTTCTACATTCTTCAATTTTTCATGACCCTTTTTTCATTCGAATTTAAATTCAAAGATATATTTTAATTGGAAATGAGACGCTTCATCCGACGAAGTAAATTGTTAGTTAATATGACATTTATATCTGGAGTTATAAGTATGTTTCTTGAACATCCATTCGAAAAATAGAAACTTCCGCTCTTGAAACAAATAGTTTATCTTATTCCATTTTAATGTTATAGGGAAATCCTGTGCAACATAAAATATAAAACAGTGAAGATTAAAATGATTTACTTTTCGAACTATAGAAAATAAATAAGGAGTTAGGATATTGAAGAAAAATATTAAACTATTTTTTTTCAATAATAAAATATTTTGTCAGCACATAAATCAGTGGATATTTTCTCTCTCTATTATAAAGAGCAAAATGTTTTATACAGGATTTAAAATATTTTAGAATATTAGATATGTATTATTTTTTAAAAAAGACAAAATGTTTATAAAGAACATAATCAATTCGAGATTGAAATGGATTTTTCGTTATTATTTTGTTTATTTTGTAATTAAATTTAAGTATGTATATATATATATATATATATATATATATATATATATATATATCAGGTAAAACCGTAATAAAAGCCTTGCAAATTGAGAATTTCAAGAAAAAAAAAGTCACACGTAATTAAAGAAAATATAGCAGACAAAAACTACAAAATCGAATATTAGTCTCATCTTGGAAATTTTATAATATGTTTATTACAAAATTAAAAATAAAGAATATAACAGCAAAATGAAAATGATCATAAACTGTTTCTTGAAGAAATTTAATTTGCAGTTTTTTAACATTACACTTATCCCAAATTTTGGACTGTTTCAAAGTGAAAAATTTCTTCGTTAAACAGTAAACCTACGTTTTGCTATTTTGAATATTTGAAATATTCCACTTAATTAATAAATTTGTTGAAGTACAATTTTTATATTATAATCAGAAATTAACTTTACGAAAATCAATGCATCATTACACAAAAAAGTTTTATCTCAGAAAACAAATTTTCATTTATTCAAGGACTGTTGCAGAAAGATTTGTAACATTTGTTGATCAAAGGAAACGAAAAACAGAAACCTCCGCTTTTGAAAGAAATAGTTTTTCATATCCTATTTCAATGTTAGAGGGAAATCTCGTGCAATATAAAATATAAAACAGTGAAGATTAAAATGATTTTTTTTTCCGGACTGGTGGAAAATATTGAAAAAATCGAATACCAAAGTTGAATATCGAACAATTTGTTTGAGTAATAAAATCTTTTATCAGAACACAAATCATTGGATATATTTTTTCAATGATTATAAAAGTGGAAAAATTTATATACAATTTAAAATAGTTTAGAAAACTAGAAATACATTTTTTAACTAGTCGTAGGGGCAACCGTAACACTTACCCATCATGGATATGCATAATATAATAAATGAAAATAAAACATGTCTAAGATATTTATAAAATAAATTGCAATTCCAAAACAAAATTTAAACGTTTATTTAAATATTTTAATGTGCATGGTAATGCACTTTTAATGAGTTGCTGTTAAACCAAATTTGACAAATTCTAAAAAACGCCAAACTGCTCAAGTACTATCAAATTGCATAAAAGAAACATCTTTATTACACCAAAAAATAATAATCATAGTAACTAACAATGTACTGCATCGGATTAAACGTCTGAAGTTCATATTAAAATATATCTTTGAATTGAAATTTCAATGAAACACAGGGTCATGAAATGTCAAAGAATGAGTAAAACAGCACTACAAATATCTCGGCAACTAACAATCCAATCGAATTCATTCTTTATGCAAAATTTGTGTAATTTTATTAACCCTTTTGCGTCCACTACTTAAAAAAAAGAAAAAAAATCGAAAATTTTTATATACTTTTTATCAGAACGAATTTTTTGAGAGTCCTAAAATATTTTTCAGTATAATCGAGGTTACTGATATTAAATAGGCCTCGTTCCATTCTTACATACTAAGTTCATACAAAATTTTAAGTTTCTATCTCAAATGTTTTGGGAGATAGGGCGTTTACAGACACACAAACAGATGGAAGGCATTTTTTTTCTAAGAAAATGTTTTTGGAATCTCCAATATCTGAAACGTGCCTCACTTAAAAAAAATTCGATTTTTCGATCTTATATATATATATATATATATATATATATATATATGTATATATATTGAGTAAAAAGTCAGAAAGTTTTGCAACATTTGTCGTTGAATGGAAGCGAAAAACAAAAAGTTCCGCTTTTGAAAGAAATATTTTATACTCTCTCCTATTTCAGTATTAAAAGGAAATCTTTAGTGGCTCAAAATAGAAAACAGTGAAGATTAATATGTTTTTTTTATTCAAACAGTTGGAAATTATTCGATAAATAGAATAAGGAAGATGAATATCGAAATATTTATTTCAATAATATAATCTTTTTTTTAATCTTTTCTCAGAAATCATTGCATTTTTTTTTTCTCATGATTATAAAGACGAAAAATTAATGCATAATTTAAATATTTCAGAATTCACATTTTATTTTAAATGGACAATATCTGTATTATATAGGCCAAACGTATCTGAGCGTATCATGTACATCATTTTGTGAATGGCAACACTTTGAAATTTGAAATAAAATTAAGGTTTTGCAATTATCGCTAATGCAAATTTTTAAACTTCTAAACATCGCACACTTCCAATTTTTACACCGTAGTATAGCGAAAAAATGCACTTTTAAATACTTTTTTGTTTAAAAAATACATCTTTATTTGTTTTTGAATTATGAATTTTTTTGTATTTTTTGTAGTTTCTGTAGTAGTCGCAGTTTTGTAGTTTTAATACATAGTTTGTAATTATGGAAACAGACATACTTTTATTTCTATTAAAAGAAAAGGGAAAAGAGCTTGAAAAAAGCAGATTACTGTATGTTTCTGTTGCCAATTTTACATAAAAAGTGAAAAGAAAAATGAAATTAAAGTATGTGCTACGTGAAACATTACATGACATAGACGTGTCTTAGCATAGTTATAAAATCCGGTGAATTTTGTTTTATTTCGTTTTTATTTATCAATTAAAGGATTTTTAGTTTATTACAAACTTACTTTACGCTCAATACAACACTTTCTTTTTACTCTGACGTCACAGGATTATTGTATATCGTATTTATTGCATGCAGATTATTTAAGAAAATTTCATTTACACTTAAAAGAATATAATTAGTCTGGTATATGTTTACAGCTAATAGCGAACGAGGCTTCCAATTTTGAATTGAAATGATTTCGAAAGGATCAAATTAAAATACCAATTAAAAAAAACGTGAATACGGATATGAGAGGTGCATATATAAATTTTGAGATGGTAAAAAAAATGTCAGGACGGGGAAAAAAATTCCCATATTTAGTCAAAGGAAATACTAAGAACAACGGCCTTAATTGCTAACTTTACCATAATAAAATATCTTTATTATATTTTATTATTTACATATACGATTATAGTTTGATTTTAATAATTTCTGTATAATTTCTGTATGTAATTGTATAAAACTGAGTTGTATACAAATACATTTATTTAAGGGTTAAACTTACCAATATAATATGCAGTTTTTACTGTAATTAACTTTGTAGGTTTATTATAAATAAATGAAACAGTTGCTTCTTAAACATTTGCTTTTGACGAAATTCGACGGGTTCTACCTTATTTTTGTTAAACACATAACATAAGCAGGTGTCAAAGGTATTTTTTGCATTCTTCTTTTCTTGGCTACTGAAAAGAAAAATACACTGTTAAAAATTTTGCAGCATTCTGCCCTGTCATTTGACCGTTTTTGAAAAAAAAAAAAAACAGTAGCATAACCGTAATTTTACGGTATTCAGACCATAAAATGGGCAATCATATGTTCAGAATAGCGTAAAATGGCGGTTCTTTTACCGTTTTCATAAAATTTGTGAAATGACTGGACAGAATGCTGCAGATTTTTAACAGTGTATGTATATGCATATTTATTGTAATTCTACAGATGTAAAATGAATTTAATCTGTATACTTATTAAAAATACATCTGTACATTGTGCAAAAAAGATAAAAACAAAAAATAATAATAATATTTATAAAGCTACAAAAACCTGTATCTTTTTAAAATAATCTACTAAAATTGCAGTAATCTTACGAAATTTTTGTCTTTTTACCCAGTTTCAGTAACATAAATGGTCAGTCATTCAGATTTTCTATATAATTCTTAATAAACCGAACGGATCTTTTTTGATTTACAGTGCAAACGTGTATCTCTTACATAAATCTTCGTTGTTACTGCTACAAGAAAAGTTCTATTAATCCAAGTTCCTACAAAAAGTTTAGTTAACTTTGTAGATTTTTTTAGAGGGTAATAAAAAAAAAAAATGTAGCAGACACAAGCACATCAAAGTCGATTATTAGACTCATCCTCGAAATTTAAAAATTTGTTACGCCAAAACTAAAATGAAATAGTAAAATCGATAGTTTAAAACTAATATTATATTTTTGCTTATGAAATTTAATTTGCAGTTCCTTAACATAAAACTTATCACAAAATTTCGATCGCATCAACAACTTCAACTTTTGCATCAAAATTATTCCGTAAATAATAAATGTATGTTTTGATATTATAAATTCTCCAAATATTTTACTTAATTAATAAACTTTTTCAAATACAATTGTTACACAATAAGCAGAAATTAAAATAAATATGATCATTACATCATATAACAATGAAAAGTCTTCTTAGAAAAGAACTTTTCATTTATTCCAGAACTATTACAGAAAGTTTTTTAATATTTGTTCTACATTGGAATCAAAAAACAAAACGTACGCTTTTGAAAGATTATAGTTTATCATGGCTCATTTCAAAGTGAAAGGATATTTAGAGCACCATAAAGTTGGAAGCTGAAAAGATTAAAATGATTTTTTTCGAACTGTTGAAAATTATTATGGAAGCAGAATATCAAACTATTTATTACAATTAAAAAAAATTCCTTCACAGAAATTATTGAATGTTTTTTTTTTTCTCGTGAATATAAAGAGGAAAACTTTTATGCGTAATTTAAATACTTCAGAATACTAAAATATTTGTTCTTTAAAAAATAGAAGAATTTTGTAAAACTACAGAAATCTGTATCTTTTTAAAGGTATCTACTAAAATTGCACTAATCTTACATTTTTTTCTGTATACCAAGTTGCAGTCACATATAAAGTTTCAGTCATCCTAATTTTCTAAAAAATTCTTCATAAACCGAACAGAGCTTTTATGCATAATTTAAATAGTTCATATTACTAGAAATATTTGTTCTTTGAAAACGACAATAATTTTGTTCAGGTACAGAAATCTGTATCTTTTTAAAAGAATCTACTGAATTTGCCGTAATGCTACATTTTTTTTTCTGTATACCAAGTTGCAGTGACATATAGAGTTTCAGTCATCCCAATTTTCTAAAAAATTCTTCCTAAACCGAACATATATTTTTTGATTTACATTGCAAACTTGTATCTCTTACATAAATCTTTATTTTAACTGTTACAAGAAAATTTTAGGAATCTAAGATTCCGACAAATAGTTTAGTTAACTTTATAGATTTTTTTTTTCTCTACAATGTAATTTAAAAAAATGTAGCAGATACAAGCACATCAAAGTCGATTATTAGATTCATTTTTAAAAATTGCAAAATTTGTTACACCAAAACTAAAATGAAATAGTACAATCGATAGTTTAAAAGTAATATTAACTGTTTGCTTAAGAAATTTAATTTGCAGTTCCTCAACATAAAACTTATCACAAAATTTCGATCGCATCAACAACTTCAACTTTTGCAACAAATATATTCCGTAAATAATAAATGTATGTTTTGATATTATAAATTCTCCAAATATTTTACTTAATTAATAAACTTTTTTAAATACAATTATATCACAATAAGCAGAAATTATCATAAAGAAAACCAATACATCATGTAACAATGGAGAGTCCTCTTAGAAAAGACTTTTCTTTTTTTTTTTCAGAATTATTACAGAAAGTTTTGTAACATTTGTTCTTCAATGAAATCAAAAAACAAACTTCCGCTTTTGAAAGATATATTTTACCATGCCCCATTTCAAAGTCAACGAAAATTCAGATCAGCATAAAGTGGGAAGCTGTAAAGATTAAAAGGATTTTTTTTAACTGTTGAAAATTATTACGAAAGCAGAATATGAAATTATTTATTCCAATTAAAAAAGGATCTTTTTTTTGCCTTCACAGAAGTTATTAAATATTCTTTTTCACATGATTATAAAGAGAAAAACTTTGATGTATTATTGAAATAGTTTAGAATACCATAATCTGTTTAGAAATCTGTATCTTTTAAAAAGAATCTACTAAAATTGCTTTAATCTTATTTTTTTTTTTTGTTTACACCAAGTTGCAGTCACACATAAAGTTTCAGTCATTCCAATTTTCAAAAAAAAAAATTCTTTATAAACCGAACAGATCTTTTTTTGATTTACAGTGCAATCGTGTATCTCTTACATAAATCTTTGTTTTTACTGTTACAAGAAAAGTTCTAGGAATCCAAAAGTTTAGTTAACTTTATAGATTTTTTTTTTACAGTGTAATTTTAAAACAGGGGATACCAGAACAGCAAAGCTCATCTTTATTACTAAGCTCATCTTCGAAATTTTACGATTTTTACATAAAAACTAATATGAAATAATAAAACCGATACTTAAAAACTAATATAAACTATTTGCTTTAGAAATTTAATTTGCAGTTCTTCAACTTAAAACTTATCACAAATTTTCGATTGCTTCAAGTACTTCAACTTTTACAACAAATGTATTTCTTAAATAATAAATATATGTTTTGATATTATGAATTCTCCAAGTATCTTACTTAATTAATAAACTTTTCGAAATTTAATTGTTACACAATAAGCAGAAATTAACATGAAGAATATTAATACATCGTATAACAATGAAGAGACTTCTTAGAAAAGAACTTTTCATTTATTACAGAAAGTTTTGTTTATTGTTCAAAGAAATCGGAAAACAAAACTACCGCTTTTAAAAGATATAGTTTATCATATCCCATTTCAAAGTCAAAGAAATTCCTCAGCAGAATAAAATGGTAAACAGTGAATATTAACATGATTGATTTTCTAACAGCTGGAAAATATTGAGGAAATAGATCACTAAAGAAGAATATCGAATTATTTATTTCAATAATGGAGTCTTCTTTGTTTGTTTTTGTTTGTTTGTTTTTTCACAGAAATCATTGAAGAATTTTTCTGGCGATTACAAAGAGAAAAACTATTATGCATAACTTAAATAGTTCAGAATACTAGGTATTTTTTTTAAAGGACAATTCTTTTATGAAGCAGATAATCTATGTAAATGTTAAAAGTTTTTTATATATACAATATAAACAAGTTGGAAATTGCACGTGAACGTAGCAAATGAGGTGCGTTCGTACGATAACGAAGTTTTAAAAATATTCAGATCTTGCTGATATAGCAGAGCATACTTCGGATACAGTATAATAGTCAAAATCTTTGTGTTTCTGTAAATATGCAGAAAGTAATTTTTATTACACCTCAGCAACGTATATCTTATTCATAAAATGTGAAATAGTTGAATATAATTAAAACACGCCCCAAACAATGTTTC
Source organism: Maratus speculifer (assembly GCA_964019185.1). Taxonomy (NCBI): domain Eukaryota; kingdom Metazoa; phylum Arthropoda; class Arachnida; order Araneae; family Salticidae; genus Maratus; species Maratus speculifer. Next base: position 141,844,461 of record OZ025300.1, read on the forward strand.
CCCATGTAGCATTATGTAGTGGAATACTTTTGTGTGACCCTGTAATTTAATAATAAAAATTCTTTGCATCACAGATTGTACAGAATGCATATTTTAGTATATATTTCATACATTCCTGCCGATTCTATTATGTTCGAATGAGTGTAACATCATAAAAATGCATTTGAAACTTTTTTCCCATTGACCGTAATGTAATGGAATACCTTTGAGTGTCCCTGTAAATGATCTATGCATCCGACTTTCATAACATTTGAAATGACTCGATAAAATTATGTAATAATTATATGTTTTAAATTTCAAAGGATTAAAATGCATTTAAAGTTCTTCCCCCATTGACCGTAATGTAACTGAATCCTTTTGAATGTCCCTGTAATTGATCTATGCATCCAATTTTCATAACATTTGAAATGACTCGACAAAATCACGCAATAATTATATGTTTTAAATTTCAAACGATTAAAATGCATTTGAAATTTTTTCCCCATTGACCGTAATGTAACGGAATCCTTTTGATTGTCCCTGTAATTGATCTATGCATCCAATTTTCATAACACTTGAAATGACTCGACAAAATTACGCAATAATTATATGTTTTAAATTTCAAACGATTAAAATGCATTTGAAAATTTTTTCCCCATTGAACGTAATGTAACGGAATCCTTTTGATTGTCCCTGTAATTGATCTATCCATCCGATTTTCATAAAATTTGAAATGACTCGACAAAATTATGGTATAATTATGTATTTTAAATTTCAAACGATTCGGTTGGGTAGTTTTTGCGTTGTTATATGCGGACGGACAGACAGACAGACAGACGGACAGACAGACAGACAGACGGACAGACAGACAGACGGACAGACAGACAGACGGACGGACTGAGCGACAACAATAGGTGCTACGTATTTACATAATTACGAACGCACCTAAAAATGCTTTAATTTTACAATTTTACCGATGTAAAATGATTTAAGTTTCTGTGCATACTAACATTCACCTGAAAATGTGCAAAAAGAAAAAAATCACAAATTTAAAATAACAAAATAACAAAATAATTAAACAGATCTAAAATAATCAAGATAAAGAATAATAAAGATCTAAAATAACAATGTTAAAAAATTAGTTTTTATAAAGCTTCAGAAATCTCTTTCTTTTTAACACTAGAACCGCGGAGCGGGTCAATTTGACCCAAATCGATATTTAATTTCTCGCCGTGCGAAAAGTATTCATCGAAAAAACGATTCCTTTTCTGACTTTTAATATTTTAAGGTAAGCAACAACTTTTTGTATTTAATAGCGAATAGCATAAATAATTTTTGAGTTATAACCATGTATACCTAGAACCGCGAAGCGGGTCAATTTGACCCGTAATAAGTTTTTACACATAAATGACAAAATAGAGATGTATTTTTTCAAAAGTAATGATAAATAATATCTGTCGCACTTGTAATAACGTTAAGGTGCCACTCACGCGCCAGCGCGTGATGTGGAGTAACGTCCAATAGCCAGTCACGCGCTGGCGCGGAAAAATCTGTCACTGATTCTTTGCTATAAAAAGTAAACCGGCTTCTGGGAAAAACCCACTTCTACAGTGCGGCATTAACTATAATCACATCTTCACGTAAGCGGCAGCGAACGTGTTAATAGGCAATATCGGAAGGGGGAGAATGTGAAAATTTTCAATCAAGATTTTATATTCTTGATGTGAAGAGTGGGCGATTGCAGAAAAAAATTACAACAAATATTTAGAAGTAGCATTGAATTTACTTTTATAAAGCATTTATTATAAGTTAAAATAAGATTTCGATGTTTTTATATTATCGCCAAAGAAGCTTTGGAATGTTAGCAACTATTATCTGAAAATTACTGAGAATGTAAATTATTGAGGATGAATATCTGCCTATAAAAGAAGAAAAATAAATTCTAGTGATGAAAATGAAAGTCACGATGATTCTGCTTATACTATTAACATTGTTGGACTTTTTCATTGGAGTATAAATGAAAATTTATCAGTATTGAACGAAAGTTTGTGATATTTATCAGAAAAAAATCGGATATAAAAAACAGAATTAAGAATTTGAACAAAGTTGACAAAATTTAAATTTTATACTCATGAAAATTTGAAAAATAAATAAACAATAACTTGCACATTCACACCTGTAAATAAAGAAGATGACAAAAAAACTGCAAGACTAACTATTTAAAAGGCCTAACATAAGCGTAGACGAGCACTTATTTCTTTCAAAATCTGCTAGTAGGTTTATTCATTATATGTATATCAAAACCAGATAAATTGCAAATAACACAGAAACTGTAAATCGTCCAAGACGAGAAATACAAAATGTCAAAATCGGAATTGCATACGACGAAATTGCATATCTCATTTACACATCAGCATAAATATTTACCAAGGAGAAAAGTGTAAAATTGTTTTGTTGCTTTGCAGTCTACATCTAACTGTTGAAATTTTAAATAATTCTAAAAAATACTTAAGGCACTTTTTTACAACAATGCAATTAAATTCAATGTAACTGTATGATTACCCCGATGACAGGAAGTCTCCTTATGTCAAGATTATTTCTTACAGGAAGCCAATGAATGCAATTTATAATATTCTGTATTTTGCTGTTATCAATGCTTGGATTTTACACAAACCTGTAACCTCAAGATCTATTAGTATACGCCAATTTCTTCAAAACTTAGTTGAAGACGTACAAAAATAGTTTGTTACTTCTTGCGAACTTTTCCCCTCTACATACCCCCCCCCCAAAAAAAAATAAATAAAATAAATAAATAAATCATTTGCGTAAGAAGAAAAACTAAAAACTGTGAAAAACACAAACTAAGCATAAAAGGGTTTGTTATAGTAACTAAAAATAATGAAAATTAAATTAAATATAATTGTTCAAAATATAATGTACCCACATGTTTTTGGTAAACGTGCGAAATCTTTAACCATGTTTGTTAAGCAATGCATACAATAAATTGGATTAGATAAATCAGTAAGTAACTTGTATTTTTTATATTTTTAAAAATTGTCCTTAGATTTTATATCTAAACTCATTTAAATGGAATAGCCTATTTTTAATATTTACTAAGCCGAAGTTTATTCATGTTAAAAATATATGTTCAATATTTATTCAATATATTTTCATCATACTGAATGAAATGTAATCTTGAATAATAGCATTTTCTGAAATGTAGGATATTTCTGCTGACTTTGTGTAAAATACAATGTAAATATTAAAGAATATTGATTATTGCAATAAAATATAATCTTTTAACTAATCAAATTAAGTATTTGGGCATATTTATAAATCATTTTCCATCCCGGGTCAAATTGACCCGCTCCGCGGTTCTAGGTATACCGAAACTCCCGCGGTTCTAGTGTTAAAAAAGCTACTAAAATTACAATAATGTTACTTTTTTTTCGTATGCCATGTACTGTTACGTTTAAAGCTCTAGCCGTCACAGTTTCTGAAAAATAAAAATTAATAACCAAACAACTTGTAAACTATGCAAACATGTAACTCTCACATTAATCTTTGTCGTTACTGTTACAAAAAAAGTTTTAGAAATCACAATTTCTTAGAAAAATTTTAGAAGTTTACTTTTTTTCTTTTTTTTAACAGTGCAATTAAAGAAAGTGTAGCAGACACAAGAACTACAAATGTAGTTCTTGGATTATTAGGCTCATCTTCGAAATAGCACGGTTCGTTATAGCAGAATTAAAAATAAAGAATCTAACAGGTAGTTTAAAAATATCATAAACTACTTGCTTAAAAATTTAATGTGCATTTCCCCTACATAAAAACTTATCATAAATTTTCGATTGCTTCAACAACTTCAACTTTTTAAACACATTTTTTCCTTAAATAATAAACGCATATTTTAATAAAATCACAAAATATTTTACTTAATTAATGAACTTTTGGAAATCAATTGTTACACAATAAGCAGAAATTACCTAAAAGAAAATGAGTACATCACATAACAATAAGAATCTCCTTAATAAAGATTTTTTTTTATTTTTTTTTCAAAACTGTTGCAGAAAGTGTTGTAATATTTGTTGTTCAAACATACACAAACTAAAAACTTTCTGTTTTGAAATACGGATTTTATCATATTCCATTTTAAAGATAAAAAAATCTTGAACAGTATAAAATGGAAAATTAAAATGAAGATTAAAATGATTTTTTTTCAAACTATTGGAAATTATTGCGGAAACAGAATACTGAAGCATTATATCAAACTATTTATTTAAATTAAGAAAATCTTTTTATTTTTATTTTGTATTTGTTATTCATTATTATTATTATTATTATTATTATTATTATTATTATTATTATTATTATTATTATTATTATTATTATTATTATTATTATTATTATTATTATTATTATTACAGAAATCATTGAATATTTTTTTTCTCATGATTATAAAAACTTTTATGCATAAATTAAATAGTTCAGCATATAAAAACAATTTTTACTTAAAAAAGAACAATATATTTGTAAAGCCGATAATCTATGCAAGTGTTATATGTACTTTTTTGCATTCTTCTTTTTTCATACAATATAAAAGAAAAAAAATGTAATTTTTAGATGTAAAATGACTTAAATCGGAAATTGTTCTAAAATTCATCTGTATACCGTGCAAAAAAGTTGTGAAACAACAAAATTAGTTTTTTTAAAGCTACAGAAATCTAACTTTTTAAGGCGTTTTACTGACCGGTCAGTGGCTGAGAGGTTCTGCTCTCGTAACTGGGAGACGGCAGGTGCTGAGTTCGAAACCAATCTCGCCGTCTGCCTAATCATCCAGAGTTCTCCGTTGTTTTCTTCGAACCATAAATATATTTGCGTAAATACAGGTTTAGGTTACCTTAGACCCCCACTACCTCATCCGTGCTGAGAGGTTCTGCTCTCGTAACTGGGAGACGGCTGATGCTGGGTTCGAAACCAATCACGGCCGTTGCCTTAATCATCAAGAGTTTTCCTATTTTTTTTTTCGAACCATGAATAGCTTTGCGTAAATACAGATTAGGTTATCTTAGAAAGACCCTCACGGAGGGCATTCTCCCTTCGGGCACACAGCGCTCGTGCTGATAATTATCCTTCACAAATACAATCAACCAACTAAAAGAATCTACTAAAGTAATCTTAGAATTTTTTTTGTTTATATCTCGACTTGTAGTGACATATAAAGTTGCAAACCATCCTAATTTCCAAAATGTTATTAATAACAGATTTTTTTTGATTTGCAGTGCAAACGTGTATTTCTTACACAAATCTTTGTTGTTACAACAAAACGTAAGAGTCCCCAATTTCTAGGAAATTTTTTGTAAACTTATATAGATAACTTATATTATTTATAACTTATATATTGTAAAATATATATATCTATATCTATCTTTCTTTCACTCTCTCTCTGCCTCGATACATATATATATATACTTTCACTCTCTCTCTGCCTCGATACATATACATATACATATATATATATATATATATATAATTTACAGTGTAATGAAAGAAAATGTAACAGAAACAAAGCTTAGAAAAGTGGATTATTAGGTTCATTTTCGACATTGTACATTTCATTACATCAAAATTAAATTAACATTTGCTGTTCAAAGAAACAGAGAAAAAAATTCTCTTTTGAAAGAAGGAGTTTATAACATTCCATTTCAAAATAAAAGGAAATCCTGATCAGCATGAAATTTAAAACAATTAATATTAAAATGAGTTTTGAAATTTATCGAAAATTTTTGAGGAAATAGAATAATGAAGTAGCTATTGTATATATTTTTAAATAATAAAATATTTTATCAACGCATAAGTCCTTTGATACTTTTTCTCACGAAGATGAAAAACTTTTGTGCACTATTTAAAATAGATTCCTTCATAGCATGCATGGTCACAGTGACGTCACAATTACGTCACTGTCAGTCACTTTGGTCACATCACATCTGTGACGAAAATGCCACCACTCAGTGACGTCACATTGTGACTGAGATGTGACTTTCTTAAAAATTTTTAGAAGATTACAAATATTCTTCAAAGCATGTTATTTACTTTAAAAAACATGTTTCTGGCAATTTAAATATCGTCGCTTTGTCACAATGTTAATGTCAAAGTAGTTACAAATGACACCCCTCGTAGCATGCATGGTCACAGTGGCGTCACAATGACGTCACTGTGAGTTACTTTGGTCACATCACATCTGTGACGAAAATGCCACCACTCAGTGACGTCACATTGTGACTAAGATGTGACTTTCTAAAAACCTTTTCACAGTTCGTCACAATGTTAATGTCAAAGTAGTCACAAATGACACACTTTTCACATATTGGTCACATTGTGACGTCACAAAGTGGTCACAATGTGACGTCACAAAAAAGCTCTAAAACGGCCATAACGACTACACATTTTAGTCACTGTGAATTCACATCGACGTCACGTAACGTCACATCGATGGTCACAAACTCACAATGTGACTTCACAACGACGTTGTAGTGACGTCACCATGTCTTACGAGACACTTTGCACAAATTAGTCACATTGTGACGTCACAAAGTGGTCACAATATGACGTCACACAAAAAGCTCTAAAACGGCCATAACGACTTCACATTTTAGTCACTGTGACTTCACATCGACGTCACGTGACGTCACATCGACAATCGATGGTCATAGAGTCAAAATGTGACTTCACAACGACGTTGCAGTGACGTCATCATGTCTTACCCCTTAAGACATGGTGACGTCACGGTGACGTCGTTGTGAAGTCACACTGTGACTTTGTGATCGTCGATGTGACGTCACGTGACGTCGATGTGAAGTCACAGTGACTAAAATGTGAAATCGTTATGGCCATTTTAGAGCTTGTTTGTGACGTCACAATGTGACCCATTTGTGAAAAGTGTGTCATTTGTGACGATTTTGTCATTAACATTGTGACGAAACTGTGACGAAAGTGACAATGCTTTCAAGTCACATTGTGACCAAATTGTGAAATACAGGGTGAGTCCAAAATCATGGAACAAACTTTGAGGAGGTGGTAGGACTCACTATAACAAATAATGATGGCAGAGAAATATATGACCGGAACTGACCAGTCAAGACGCTACACTACTCACTAAAAAAGACCCGGATGATAATATTAAGTGTATGGGAAGGGGGGCGTTGTTTTCAAATATCTTGCTCATATTTCAATATTTTACATGATATTTTTTCCATAGGATAGCTGAGGACGATCCACAACCGGGCTAATTTTTACTTTTTCGATTTTGGTTATTTTTTTATATTAAGGTAGTTTCAGTTTTAGAACCGGTTTAAATTGGTTCTGAAAGTTAAAGTATTTTCCTTTTAATCTGTAACCAAAATCAAAAGAGTAAAAACCAGTTCAGTTGCAGATCGTCCTCAGCTATCCTATGGAAAAAAAAATATCGAAAATATTAAAAATTTAGCGAGATAGTTGAAAATAGCGCTCCCATGCACTTAACATTATAATCCGTGTCTTTTGCAGTGACTAGTGTGGCGTTTCAACACGTCACTTCTAGTCATACATTTCTATGTCATAATTATTTATTATAGTGAGCTCTACCACCTCCCTTAAAGTTTGTCCCATTATTTTAGACTCACGATGCAGATCATTTGTGACAAAATTTTCGTTAACACTGTGATGATTCTGTGACGATTTAACTTTTCTTAACGGTTCTCTAACAATTTAAAAGAAACAGGATCTGCTGAAACTATAACTCCATGCCATGTTCCTGTTAAAAGAGGTTTTGAGTCCTAAAGTCATATATTGACAATTTATGAACAAATACTGTATAATATATAAAATAGTTACCTGAAGTAAAGAGATTTCTTCTAAATTAAAGTTAAAAATTCGATTTACCTCACATGCCTTACAACTCTGGTGTTGTTTTCAAAATTTGAAAAATATTACCTTCCAAAAATATTTATATATTTTCCCGCCACATGCTGAAAATTGCAAAGCTTCAATTTTATTTATAACTGACACACATTTAGTAGTATGTTGTTCAAACTGTTTAATCTTTTTTTGTCTTTTTTTAAACTTTTACTCGCTTTTATATCCACAAATCTCAGCACATATCTAAAACTTTACAGCTTGCCAATATTTCTGACCAATAATCCTGATGTCTATAATTATATATATATTTTAATTATCTTTTGTATTAATTTTTCAACTGATTGAAAAAGTGTCCAGGTCAGGACTCGAACTAAGCAGTCTTTCGCGCAAATGTCAATAGTTTGTCGACTGAACTATCTTGGAAGAATCTGACGCACATAATTCACATAGTGAATACGAACGCATACTTATCATTATTATCCCGTCAGATGTCGGATGTCGGTCTTTTTGCCGCCCATATATCTTATCTTATCCTAACTTGTATCATATTACAAATACATCGGCGATCTACCATGTAGCTGATTTTGAAGGTTTCTTGAACACCTTAGTGAAGAAACAGAGCACCTCTGTTTTTCTTTCAGGTATATTTTTAGAAACAAAGTTGAAATTGGCGAAAAAGTCTACTTAAAGTCACTAATGACAGTTCAATTTTACTTTTACAAATTACTCCGGATCTCCTGAATGCATAATGTAAGAAAACTGCAAATTTATACCTTCATTGAAATGTTATTTCGTATATTAGGTAAAAAATATTTCTTACATATTTGGTACGCGGGGAGGTCAGCGGCGAAAAGACCAAACGGGACTAATGACGTTGTCAAAAAAGTCGGGACTACTCGCGGGTAAATATAACCCTATGTAATAATACTTTAATTTTTTTTCAAACTACTCGTATGATAAATGCATACTATTCGTATGAGTATATAATGATATTTCTCCGGGTGAATTGTGCGCGCTAAGTTTCTCTCTTGGAAGAGCATTGGCAGCATACATCGAGGGTCTCTAGTTCGAATCCTAACCTAAACACTTTTTTACTCATTTTGGAAAATTAATATTCGTTTGATTAATTATTAAAATCATTCTGTTAAATATAATATAGAATTATCTTTTGATAAAACTACGTAAAGTTTATGCGCAATATTCGTAATATACAAATTTTATATAAAAATCGAGTACAAATGAAGATGAGGCAATTAGTTCTAGTATTACGCTTACTTATTTACTTACTACAGTGGCCTGTGCGCATGTATGATTACACCAAGTTTTAAATTCGTAGTTAAACTCATATATATATATATATATAAATATATATATATATTGTATATGTGATATAGTGTAGATGTGCCGGTAAAGGACATCCTTATGGAATTTATTTTTAAAAAGATTCCTTATTAATAGTTATAATTATTAGATTTCATTTTTTTCGTATTAGATGAATCTATTAATAATATTTAAGTATTCTCAGTCTCACTTCCCAATATTAGACACCATTTTATTGAAAATAATAGAAATACATCAAACACTAAAAGTTTCAATAATGTACATCCCACAAAAAAGTACATGTAATTATTTTTATGACTATTTAGAACCATGATTTAATGAAACAAAATTGTTATTTTCAACAATATTTAAAAAATAAGATATCAAAAATTAATAAAATAATGCGATAATTACTCATTTTTTAAAATCAATAATTGTTATTATCACAAAATCAATGTCTTAATTATTTTAGATACATGGTTTAAAATAATAAATGTCATGGAATTACAGTTATCAAATCTTTGGAATTATGAGAAATTCAGAAAGGTAATAAAAAAGTTTAAAAAAATTTGATTTTGCAATATTAGTGCATAGATTAGTATATTTATATATATTTTCAACAGTTAAACAACCCCAAACTCCTTTATACATTAATTATAACGTTAACTTTTGATTATGCATACATTTTTTAATTTATTAATATTTGATTTTAACCATGTAATTAAAAAAATGTGATTAAAGTGCATTTTAAAAATAATATTATTAACTATTTTTAAATCGTTGACATGCTGTTCCGTATTTCAACAAAAAAAATGTTAAATTTATTGAATTTACTAAGGTAAGTGAATTCAAAAAAGTTAAATTAATAAAATACTTATCATTTTTATAACTTTTTTTTTTACGAAATTAACAGAAATCATTATAAAAAAGCAGGAAAAATAAAATTTTCTTACCTCTTTCTTATCGGCATTATCCTCTAATTCCAGTGTGATAATCCAAATATGGAAGATAATTTCGAAGTCGGAATGTCCGAATGAAGTACAATGACATTGGCGCGCTCATATTAACTAAACACCACTGACATTGTATTTTTTCGGACCGACATTTTATATAAAATGTCACCTGATTGCACTTCTGCATAACTTTTTTAAAATTTTCAACTTACGTACTAAATATACACACATAACATCATAACAAAGATACTAGAGCAGCTGTCTAATATTCTAAATAATAAATACACTAGTGTCAACTATTATGGTCGTTGCCAAACGATATTTTTTAAGCAGGTGATTTTTTGTTATTATTGGTTGTTTGAGCTTCGAAAATTTGTAAGTTGATTGCGCATGCGCATTAGTTTTATGAGAGTATCTCTAATTAAAATTTTGAGTTTATTTTATTTTTTTTTTCACGCATTTCTATTTTACTGTCATTTAGTTTCGAAATACAGTGGAACTTTCATTTAACGAAACCCATATTTAATGAAATTATCTACTTTTTTTTTAATTTTCTGTTGAGCCTTCATTTAGAACGTAATTAATATTTAAATTAATATTCATATCAAAAAAAATTCCACTTAGCAAAATTTGTTGCACTTCCGTGCGTGCACAATATTCAAAAGGATAGATTGGTGTTAAGATTGATTGGCGAATATACTTCAGCGGATTGTATGAATTGAAATTATGTATTTATTTTATCTTTTAAATAAAAAGGAAAAAATGCGAAAATGTTTCGATATGCTGAGAAAGGGATTCTAGTTCCACGAAAATATTATAGGTCCATTCTCTGAATACTTAAAAAAGATGCGAAAGTTTTTATGAGTGTATCTTTCATAAGTGATCACCACAAAGTAATATTCCGATTTTTTTTAATTTTTCGATTTGAAATACAAGAGAAAACGAGAAATAGAACGATGCGATTCAGTTTTTGTTTCCCTTCCTTTATTACGTAGTTTTTTAGATATTATACTAATGAATTTTTTCTTATGTGGTTATGTTGCATAACAAAAATTACTATCCAAATTAAAGCACAGTTTTATAATATTTTCATTTTTATTTGTAATTTACTACACAAATTTCATGAATTTTCGCGGATTTCTATTCAACGATATTTTTTTCATAACGAAGCATTTAAGTGTAACGAGAAATTTCCTTAAATGGAAGTTTCACTGATAGGTTCATTGCTGGGTGCTTAGTTTCATATGATGGGAGGTTTACCTCACATATGTGATATGACGTACACGTTACATGCAGTGCATGTAACGTGTGACATAACAGCGATTGTACAATATTCTTCTGAAATGCCAGAAAACACGTTTTTTACCAGTAAATAACATGGTTTGAAGAATTTTTGTAATTTTCTAAAGTTTTCTAAGAAAGTCACATCTGAGTCACAATGTGACGTCACTTAGTGGTGGTAATTTGGTCACAGATGTGATGTGACCACAGTGACTCGCAGTGACGTCATTGTGACCATGCATGCTTTGAGGGATCTTTTGAAGAATTTTTTTATATATTTTTTAATTTTCTAAGAAGATCACATTTCAGTCACAATGTGACGTCACTGAGGGGTGGCACTTTGGTCACAGGTGTGACGTCACATTTCAGTCACAATGTGACGTCACTGAGCGGTTGCATTTTGGTCACAGATGTGACGTGACCACAGTGACTCACATTGACGTCACTGTGACGTCACTGTGACCATGCATGCTATGTGGGACGGGTTAGAATACTAGAAACGTATTATTATTTTTTAAATGATGGACCACATTTTGGTCAAGCAGATAATCAATGCAAACGTGAAGTGGTTTTGCATTCTTCTGTTTGCTTTATAAATAAATAAATAAATGTATTATACAGGGCGAGTCATAAATATCGAAACAATAGGCTATCTCTTGCCCCTAGACCCATACTTCCAATTGCAAAAATTCATAAAAAAAGGTGAAATTTTTTAATAAGATAAGTTGCAACTCCATGGGGGGTCTTTTTGAAAATTTTTGAAAATTAACTTTTTATACGGCCCCCGTAGGATAAAAATTCCAATTAGGAAAACTTTCCTTACCCAGTCCTGAATAAGACAAAAAAAGTTGCATCTTCATATCTTTAAAATTCGCAGAGTTATAGCTGTTTGAATTATTCATCAGGTTTTAAGGGATTAGACACAAACTGAAACGCGCAATTCAAAAGACAATGTTACTTTAACAGTTCTAGAAAACGTGCAAAAAATCTATCTTTTGAGTTAGAATTTTGATTTCTCATACTTTTTTTGTGATGGTTAGCCATATAATTTGCTAAGAAAATCATCCTAAATCATCCAAATTTATCCTAAAATTTATAAAAATTTCATATGGTTAGTACTGGTTTAAATGGGATAATTAAAAATCGTTATAACTCGAAACATTATTTATCGGATTTCACTTTCTTTCCATTTAATTAAAAATGAAAATCTGATTTTAGTTTTGTTTTTCAATATTAATTTTAAAACAATTAAAAATATTTATTGAAAATTAATATAACTTTTTAAAAAATCATATTTTCAAAAGTAAATATTTTTTCAATTTTGCCCGAAATAAAACTAATGTATAATAAATAAAAATGACATGTTTAAAATTTGTATATTTTCTTTAACAATTCTCAACTTTTAAAATTTTAAAGACAAGAAATATTCGGGAAAAAATTCATTATACAGAAAAACGAAATGTACTGTTTTACTGCCCGTCAGTTATTTAAAAGAATGCTTTTCTAAGTCTTTTTAGAAATTTACCTCTCACAACTTCAAGCATTTTATCGTACTGGAGAGGCTGTCAAAAAATCTGTTTTCTGTGCCCAAGCCGGGTCAGGACAGACACGTTACTTTTTTCTGAACACTCGCCTATCCGGGCCTAATGTATTTTTCATACCGGAAGAGACTGCTTGCTAGGTCTGCGCAGGACGAAGCTTTCAATCCCGATCTCGAACAATCCGTATTAAAATCATTGTCTCTGACTGACCTAACACGTGCCTGAAATAAGTAAAATTTGGTTCAATCAAAATTTTTAGAAAAACCACACAAATCTTTAAATTGCTTTTATTTTCCAAAAAAAAAAAAAAAAACTTCATTTATTATTATTTTTTTAAGAATAGTGTAATCAAATGCTAGAAAATTAAACAGAATAAAACTAAAGAAAAAACTGTTTATGACGAAATTCTGTCTCAAACGGAAAATGAACTCAAACGAATCGATGCAAAATACATAAAATATTACCTGTGAAAAAAATAAACTCCATTTAACCCTCCTTGGATGGGCATTTGTCTATAACGTATTTTTTCTTTCCTATGGAGTTCCGTCTTAAAAGGTTTTAATGTATAACATTTTTCAAAGTCTCCAACGCACGGGATATAGATTAGCGATATTAAAATATAAGTGAAACATTTACATATAAATAGAAATTCATTGGTAAAATAAATATATCACAGCCTTTGGCGCTTCTTTAATAATAAAACGTATAAATATAAAAAACGAAAAGCTATAATAAGTATTTTTGGTCAGAACTCCTCCATACGAAAGAATTCTTATCCTCACCGAAGTAAAAAACTATGTAGAAATTCACGACTGAACTGGGTTATGATTAAAACTTTTCTCTAGGTCGGTCTGGGTTATGATTTTAACATTTTATTCATGCCGGCAAAACTTTTTTTCCTTTGGGACGGTTTGGGACCGGACCTACATAATTCGATCCATACAGATCTCTAGTGCTGACGATCAACATAATTTGAAAACAAGTTTTGATTTAAATTAATACGCTGCTGTATTACGTCCAAATAAGAGGCACTGTCTTAAATCGACATTTAATAGCAGATAATTTGTGGACGATCCCTTAACTGCATTGAAAATCGGTGAAAAACGCTTTGTTTACAAGCATGGTAAAGTGATGTAAGTCACGAATTTTGGAGAATTTCCTATTTTAATATCTTTGTCAGATTTTTAGATAAGAAGATGAATTTTTTTTGTTCATTTTATGAATGGATAAGGAATAATTTACTAATTGGGAATTTTGCTCTACGTGCGGCCGTATAAAAATTTTATTTTCGTATTTTTTTTTTCAAATAGAGCCCCCATGGAGTTGCAACTTATCTTATCAGAAATTTCACCTTTTTTATGAATTTTTGCAATTGGAAGTATGGGTCTAGAGGCAATATTTAAGGAGATAGCTTATTGTTTCGATATTTATGACTCACCCTGTATATCGCTAAAACCATAATAAAAGTCTTTCAAGTCGAGTGTTTTACTAAAAAAAGTCTTGTGTAATTAAAAAAAATACAGAGCATACAAAGGCTACAAAATCTATTTTTAGCCACATCTCTATGGATTTATAACATGTTTCCTCAAAAGTAAAAATAAAGAATACCATAGCAAATAGAAAACTAGTGTAAACTATGTGTTTAAGAAATTTAATTTGCGGTTTTTCTCTACATAAAACTAATCTAAAATTTTCGCCTGCTTCGAAATCAATAACATTCTTCCTTTAACAATAAATGCACGTTTTGTTATTATGAATCTTTGAACTATTCCTTTTAATTAATAAACTTTCTGAAATACAATAGTTACATAATAAGATAAAAACATTGCATCATTTCATAATAAAAGGAAATGAATTTGTCTCTTATTCCATGTTGCAGAAAGTCTTGTAACATTTGTTGTTCTCAAAGAAACGAAAACCAACAATTTCCGCGTTTCAAAGAAAGAATTTATCATATCCCATTTCAAAGCTAAGAAGAATTCCTGAACTGCATAAAATGAATAACAGTGAAGATTAAAATGTTTTTTTTCTCCGAACAGTTGAAAATGATTGAGAAAATAGAATACCGGATTTATTATTTGAACAATAAATTTTTTGACACAACAAAAATCGTTTTATATTCTTTCTCGTGATTATAAAAAGGAAAGACTGCTATACATTATTATAAATAGTTAAAATTATTTTTTCCTTCATAAAGAACAATTAGAAAAAATAATAATCAACGCAAACATGAAATATTTTTTTAAATCCTAATTTTTTAGGGGTCACAGACCATCTAGTAGTTTTAAACAATGTACATAAAACACACATTTTACCAATTATATTGACTTACCGATTGAATAATCGTGTTTAAAATTAATCTAAAGTATATTGATTTTCACTGTATGAAAAAAATGTTAAGTATATAATAAACACACAATTTTTTTTTCAGAATTTTAAAACTTACACATTTTATACAGCTATATTGAAAAATTGCTCTTTCGTCACATGTGACTCCATTGTATTAGAAATTTAAATGGCAGTAATGTATTTTTTTATATGTGAAATTTGACATAACATTTGTAAATAGGTTAAAAGTGCACTACTAAAGTCATAACTATTTAAAAATAAAGGAAAACTACCCCTGAACCCTAAATTTTAATTTATGAGCATGATGACCATTTTTCATGTACAAAACCTTACAATTCGCCACTGCAATATGAAAATATCCTTTTATAAATTGGAATATCGGAATTTTTATAAATTGGAGTATTTACAATGCGTGCAATTAAAAGTGGGCGAAAGAATGTTTTTAAGTTTTTACATACAAATAAATACATTTGCGTAACTTACTTTGACCGCTTATTTTATAATTTAATGTAAAACTAGTCAGATGAGGCACTTCCAAAACTTTCTTCTATCTTACGCATGTTAATAAATCCTGCAGTAAAGTTCAGTACTATAAAATATTTGCAGACAAATGTTCACCAGGTTCTTTTAAGTATGCATTTGCCGAAATTCATAAATAGCTGTAGGCTGTGATCAATTATGAAAATAAAGGCTTTTTAAGGAATTTATTTTTTTGTAGTAGAATTATAGATTTAAATCATTTCACAAAGAAATAGTTTGGGATGGTGCCTTAGATCAATTTTTTAAGAAACGGTGTTTACACGATTGAGTTCGTGAAGCGGAGAGCCAGAAATTGATGAATCATTCTGTAAGTCACACATTGACGTCACAAATAGGCGAAAAAGAGCACATGAAAAATAAATGATATCATGAACGGAGAATTTGCTGTTACGCGTTAAACAATTAATATAATTTGGAATTTAATGACAAAGTAACATGAAATAGCAGTCCTAAGAAATAAGTCGAAAAGAATTCGACTGTCAAATCGTACGTTAGGAGCATGTTTCGAGAACATACTGTGATACACAAAACATACCGCATGTGCATGAAAAGATTATTATTTAACGAGGAATTTAGACTCAAAAATTAAGGAGAGAAATTTGATATTTTTACTGACCGCAAGGAAAATCGATATTTAACCTTTTTTGATTATTTCTAGCGAGAGTGAATAATCATCTTAATGAATTCTGTTTATGACGTTGAAATTCTGAGACGTTGTAATGATAAAGACACATGTATAATGTCTTTTCTTTCTTATTTTTTGCAAGAGAATTATTCTGAGAACGAAATTTAACTTAAGATAAAATGGATAAGAAATTCAAGATTAGTTTTAACTGAAATTTAGAAAAAATGTATAACTTAAGAAAACTATATCTGAGTCTACGTCAAACTTCCTAAAAAAGAATTAATAATATCAGGGTGGGGTGGTTTCAGCAAACTTAGGTGGTTTAAACAAAAATCTATTCAGCAACAACTTATGTCAACTTATAAAAAAAATCTGAAATTTAATGAAAATCCGTACATTAGTTTTTGAGTTATATTATTGTAAAGTATTTTTAAAAAATCTGCATAACAGCGACGCATGTTGGGTGATATGCACAAAAACTAATCACTATCAATTATTTATCAGGGATTAACTGAATCTGATGTTTGATAAAAATCAATAAATTGGTAGTTGAGAAACATTTATTGTGAAATCGTGAAAAATGCAAAATAGCAGAGCGATCTGTAGGACAATTTATAGTAAAAAACTAAAGAATATTAATTTATATTAGGGACTAACTAAATCTGAATTTTTAGTTCATGAGATAGAGCTACTGCGATAATCATCAATATTGAACCACAGCAGCGCCACATGTTCAGCGACAAATAAGGAAAACTAATCAGACTTAGTTTATATCAAAGTCTCACAGAATCTAAAATTTTGCGAAATTACATGCATTAGTTCTTGACATAGAACTATTGAAATAATCATGATTAATGCACCATGTTAACTCCACCTGATAGATCAACTATAAACTAAATCTAAAGGTTTAAGAAAATAGATGCACTAGTACTTCAGATATGGCTATTGTGAGTAATGCAGCATAGTTGCACCCCTTTTCTGTGATATACACCAATAATCAGATTTATATTATATGAAGGTCTAACAAAATCTAAAGTTTTGTGAAATTCCATGCATTAGTTCTTGAGATAGAGCGCCCACATTTTTTTTTTATCCGATAGAGACAAATATTTTCTAAAAACATTCTTTTTGCGTTATAGCACTCTTAAAACATGTAAATCCGTCGAAAACCGGATTTCAAAAATTTAATGAATCCAGCACTTTTTTCTTGAAAGATGGAAGAAAGTAAAAAATATCAGTTAATAACATTATGAAGAAGCTTTAAAATAGAGTGTTTTAAAGTAAATGCGTCACTTAATTCAAGAAAATGCAGCAAACAAGGACTAGAAAGACTATCATCAGTCTCATCATCAAAATTTTCAAATTTCCTTAGTCGAAATTAAAAAGTAAAAAGTACAAAGACAAGTTTAAATCTAATATAAACTATTTTGTTAAGAAATTTAATTTGCACTCAAAATAAAACTTACCATAAATTTTCGATTGCTTCAAAATCAACCAACTTCTCCGTTAAACACAAATGTACACTTTGTATTATAAAATCTAGAAATATTCTATTGATTTAATGAACTATGTAAAACACAATTTTTACTCAATAAGCAGAAATTAACTTTAAGAAAATCAATGCATGATATAACAATAAAGAGTTTTCTGGGAAAAGAATTTTTCATTTATTCTAAAACTGTTGCAGAAAGTTCTGTAACATTTGTTGTTTCCAGGGAAGCGAAAAACAAAAACTTCCGATTTTGGAAGAAAGAGTTTATCATATCCCATTTCAAAGTTAAACGGAAATCCTGTGCAGCATAAAATAGAAAACAGTGAAGATTAAAATGTTTTTCCACTCGAAATTTCGGAAATTATTGGGGAAATATAACACTGATATAGAATATGGAACTATTTATTTGAATAATGCTTTTTTTATCACACAAACCATTGGATATTTTTTATATGATTGTAAAGGGGAAATCTTTTATATATAATTTTAAATAGTTCGGAATACCAGACATATTGCTTTGTTTAAAAATACTAGCAAGGGATACCGAGCTTAGCTCGGTCAAAATTAACTTTGTGCTCAACTCGATATAGTATTTTCACTGTATCATTAACTCTGTATTATTACTGTAAAACATGTTTATAATAGTATTATTTAGAAAAACAATCAATAAGAAAACTGTTTTTATGCGCATGCTTATAAATTTTACTTTATTTTAAAATTTACAACGAAAGGACATCGATCTAAATCACTTTTTTAGCTCGACTCTGATTGGTTTAACCATGCATCTCGAATTCTCTTAAGAATGTTTAAAAAAATTCTTTACATTCTGAAAGACGATATTTTTTGCTAGATATAGCCAAATTTAGAGGCATTCTTTCATTTGGCTCCAAATACGTGTTTTGGTTTTCGTAATTTTTATAGTCGATTTTTTGGCCATGTGTCACCAATATTTTGTCAAATATCACCAAGTTATTGGCTTTTGCCATATTCTCGTGACCCTGACCCGTATTACCCAAAATGAGACACTAATCAAATTTGATCAAGCATGTGACATAGCTCAATCGTCTTCAGGTAATCAAAAACAGTAGAATATAAAATTGAATCAAAATCGTTTAAGCCATTTTTTAGGTAAAATTAGCTTGGCAGCATTCAGCAATGAAGCGAAATGGCCCACTAATATAATTTTGTTTAACATGCGACTCAGCCCAATAGTCTTCTCGTGACAAAAAACGTTTTGTTTCAAAATTTAGGTTAAATTGATTGAGTCGTTGTTATATATAATTAGAATGATTCTAGCTCATTAAGACCCAAAATGACCCACTAATCGAATTTTCGCGAGCATGTGTCCAAGCCAAATGGTTTTCTCTTGCTCAAAAACGATATAATACAAAGTATAATCAAAATGGTGAGTACCATTTTCTATATAAAATTAGCATGACCCATCATGACCAACAAATGACCCTTATAATCGAAATCTCTCGAACGTATGGCCTAGCTCATTAGTTTTAGCATGCCGAAAAACATTAGATACAAAATTTAGATAAAATCGACTGAACCGTTTTTTAGATATAGTTAGTTTGACCCTGACCCCTTATGATCCAAAATGACCCATTGATCGAATTTTTTTAAATATCTGTCATAACCCAATGATTTTCTTGTGCCCGAAAACGATAAAATACAAAATTTAGTCAAAATTGCGCGAAACGTTGTCTAGATAAAATTAGAATGACCCAAAAGTGACCCACTAATCGAAATTTCTCGAACATGTGACCTACCCGAATGATTTTCTCATGCCAAAAATATGTTGTATACAAAATTTCGTTAAAATCGACCCACCCATTCTTTAGATATAGCTTGACCTTGACCCATTAAGACCCATAAATGACCCTTATAATCGAAAGCTCTCGAATATGTGACTTAGTCCATTAGTTTTCTCGTTTCTAAAAATTGTTACATGAAGAATTTCGTTAATATTGATCCTGCCGTTTTTTAATTATATATAGCTTGACCCAGACCCTTTATGATCCAAAATGACCCATTAATCGAAATTTTTCGAACATGTAACCTAGTCCAATGATTTTATCGTGTCAAAAAAATGTTGCATACAAAATTTCATTAAAATCGATCCACCTGTTCTTTAGATATAGCTTGACCATGACCCATTATGACCCATCATAGCCCACAAATGACCCTCATAGTCGAAATCTCTCAAACATGGGATTTAGCCCATTAGTTTTCTCATGTCAAAAAACTGTTACATACAAAATTTCGTTATAATCCATCACGCCGTTCTTTAAATAAAAATAGCTTGACCCAGACTCTTAATGACCCAAAATGACCCATTAATTGAAATTTTTCGAACATGTAACCTTGTCCTATGATTTTATCGTGCCAAAAAAATGTTGCATACAAAATTTCGTTAAAATCGATCCACCTGTTCTTTAGATATAGCTTGACCATGACCCATTATGACCCATCATGACCCACAAATGACCCTCATAGTCGAAATCTCTCAAACATGTGATTAGCCCATTAGTTTTCTCATGTCAAAAAACTGTTACATACAAAATTTCGTTATAATCCATCACCCTGTTCTTTAAATATAAATAGCTTGACCCAGACCCTTAATGACCCAATATGACCCATTAAAATTTTTTCTCGAACATGTAACCTAGCCCAATGTTTTTCACGTGCCCGAAAACCATAGACTGCAATTTTTAATCAAAATTGCGTGATAAAATCTCTAGCTAAGAATAACATGTCCCACAATGACCCCAAAAATGACCCACTAACCGAATTTTCTCGAACATGTTACCTAACCCAATGGTCTTCTTGTAATCCAAAGCGATAAAATATAAAATTTGGTCAAAATCGTTAGAGCCGTTTTTTAGATAAAAATGGCTTGACCCACAATGACCCCAAAATGACCCACTAATCGAAATTTTTCGAACATGTGACCCAACCCAATAGTTTTCTCGTACCAAAAAACGGTTGGGTACAAAATTTCCTTAAAATCGATCCAGCAGTTCTATAGATATAAATAGCTTTATCCTGACCCATTATGACCCAAAATGACCCAGTAATCGAATTTTCCCAAACATGGGACCTAGCCCAATGGTCTTCTCGTGCCCGAAAATGGTAAAATCCAAATTTTTGCGAAAATCGTTAGAGCCGTTTTTGAGATAAAATTTACCCCCCCCCCCCCCACACACACACACACAATTTTTGCTCGCATTATAGTATAAGATAAAACTTTTGTAAAGCAGATAAAAAATGCAAGCCTGAAATGGCCCTTTTTTGTATTCTTCTTTTCTTTTTCTTAAAATCATAAATATATATTTTAATACTTTAAGATTAATTCAAACAACTGTAATTTATTGGGGAAATATAACACTGATATAGAATATGGAACTATTTATTTGAATAATGCTTTTTTTTATCACACAAACCATTGGATATTTTTTATATGATTCTAAAGAGGAAATCTTTTATACATAATTTTAAATAGTTCAGAATACAAAAAATATTGCTTTCTTTAAAAATATAAAACTTTTATAAAGCAGATAAAAAATGCAAGCCTGAAATGGCCCTTTTTTGCATTCTTTTTTTCTTTTTCTTAAAATCATAAATATATATTTTAATACTTAAAAATTATTTCAAACAACTGTAAAAAATATATATTTAAAAATAAATTTTTTAATAATTATATTAAAAACTGTTAAAATTTTTTTTTATCATTTACTTATATTCATCAAACGGTAAACAATTTACTAGGATTCTAAAAAGCACCTTTAACTAATGTTATAAACTAGTATTCAATGAAATATTAATTCAGGGTAGAAACGTTAAAATATTCAATTTGTTTCAAGTAAAATAATGTAAAAACGCCGTGTATACATTAATAGGGAAAATAAATTACTCAGAACTTTCATACATATTAATATAGATGTATGCCATAATAAGAGATTAATTCATGTTTACTTATATGCTTAAACATATATATTTTTTAAAAATGTATCATTTTAAATTTAGATTAATTGTTTCTAAAGAATAAAAACTAGTCCATTCTACCTGAAATTAATTTTTCTTAAATATTTACTTAAGTAATAAAATATTATATTTTTTTGTTTATAAAAATTGAAATACAAATTAATCATCGAAGATGATAAAGAATATATCATAATTTTTGTTTAAACAGAAAATATATTATGTATTTATATTCAGTTAAATAAATAAATTAATTTTTAAAAATTTACTGCATTGGTTCCTCATAGTTTATCAATAATTTAAAAACTTATCAAAACTACATTCTTCTTCTTATTATTATTATTGTTATTATTCGGTAATATAGTTTCGCTCTTTAGTCCTACAACTTGCAATAGGAAAATGTATTTATAAATCGATGAGAAACTCTATATTATGATAAATAATGATGAATATTAATGATATTTCTTTATACTAGTAAAAGTAATAATAATAAAAAATAATAAAAAATTACAGTGAGTTCGTTTCTTTTCGTATAATTTTCGAAACATCGATGTGAGTTTTTTTGTTTGATTTATTTTTGTGCGTTTGTTAACAACTTATTCTTATTTCAAATTATTTATATAATGCTATAAGTGATATATTAAAAATAAAAATCACAAAATACTTTTTAATTTTACATGTTTCGTTGGCTCTAACGGCAACTTTTTCAAAAACAAAAATGATATAAGAAAATTTTCGCTTAAATTGTAAACTAAAAAAAAAAAAGAAAAAAGAAAAAAATGAAAGAAAAAAAGAAAGAAAGAAATCCAGCCAAAATAACCATATTGAAAATAAATTGGTAAAATTAAAATGAATAAAAGTTTTGTGCACGGTGAAAATATTATACAGGGTGTTTCTAAATTCATGGTACAAACTTTAAGGGGTGCTAGTACACATCAAGACATCAAGACAAAGAATATTGAATAGGAAATTAAGGGTCCCCAACGTCTTCCGAAGGAGATAGGCGCCATTAAAGTTTAGGGTCCAAAAATTCAAATGGTTATAGAAAACAGAAAAATTGGTCGATTCGTGTGCGGTTTTCACTAAAACTATTCTTTATGTCAGCATTGTCTTGAAAATAAATTATAAAGATAAATTTCAAAAAATACCGATAGAGGTCGCTTTAGACTTTGGAGTGACGAACAACTATTTTTTACCGTTATTTTTTGCATCTCATTAATTCTTTTAGAAGCTTAAACAAAAAACTTAAATTTTGAGATGAAAATCTTAATTGTTGGGAGTGGTTAAGTAGCGGAAACTGAACTATGGAGGGAGGTTCAAAATTCAAATAATTATAAAAAACGAAAAAACTGGTCAATTGATTTGCGATTTTCACTAAAATTATTGTTTATGTCAGTATTATCTGGAAAATAATTTATAAAGATAAAATTCAAAAAATGCCGATAGAGGGCGCTTTAGACTTTGGAGTAACGTACAACTATTTTTTACAGTTATTTTTTGCATCTCATAATTTTTTTTAGAAGCTTAGACATAAACTTAAATTTTGAGTTGAAAATCTTAATCGTTGGGAGTGGTTAAGTAGCACAAACTGAATTGTGTTCAATGGGGGTGGGAAGGTTCAAATTTCAAATGGTTATAAAAAACGGAAAAATTGGTCGATTCGTTTGTGGTTTTCGCTAAAACTCTTCCTTATGTCATTATTTACTTGAAAATAAATTTTAAAAATATTTTTCAAAAACAGCCGTTAGAAGGCACCTTAAACTTTAGAGTAACCAACAATTATAATAAATTATTATTTTTTGTACCTTTTTTGTTTATTTTCAAGTAAATATTGACATAAGGAAGAGTTTTAGCGAAAACCGCAAACGAATCGACCAATTTTTTCCGTTTTTTATAATCATTTGAAATTTTGAATCTTTACATCCCCATTGAACACAGCTCAGTTTGCGCTACTTAACCACTCCCAACGATTAAGATTTTCAGCTCAAAATTTAAGTTTATGTCTAAGCTTCTAAAAAAACTTTATGAAATGCAAAAAATAACGGTAAAAAATAGTTGTACGTTACTCCAAAGTCTAAAGCGCTCTCTATAGGCATTTTTTTAAATTTCATTTTTATGATTTATTTTCAAGATAATACAGACATAAAGGATAATTTTAGTTAAAATCGGAAATCAATTGACCAATTTTTCCGTTTCTTATAATCATCTGAAATTTAAACCTCCCCCACAGTTCAGTTTGCGCTACTTAACTACTCCCAGTGATTTAGATTTTGAGCTCAAAATTTAAGTTTATGTATAAGCTTCTAAAAAAAATTAATGAGAATAAAAAAATAATGGTAAAAAATAGTTGTTCGTTATTCCAAAGTCTAAAGCGCCCTCTATCGGCATTTTTTGAAATTTATTTTCAAGACAATACTGACATAAAGAATAGTTTTAGTGAAAAACGCAAACGAATCGACCAATTTTTCTGTTTTTTATAATCATTTGAATTTTTGGTCCCTAAAAATTAATGGCTCCTATCTCCTTCGGAAAACGTTTGGGACCCTTAATGTCCTATTTAATATTGTTTGTCTTGATGTGTACTATCATCCCTTAAAGTTTGTACCATGAATTTAGAAACATCCTGTATATTACTGACTTAAAACCCTTAGAAGCATATTCTTCTAAACTTTAGGGATTTCCATGGAGCCAAATTTATTGCAAATATCCCTCCGAATGAACTTCTCTGGGGATGATGATAGACGGAAAATTTGAGCAGCATGGTTATCATCTACAACGTTCTCGAAGGTTCTATACGTAACAGTGTCATAAGTGATTTCGCAGTCAGCCAATTAAAAACTTTCGATTTTAAAGTTTTTAATTCGTAAAAAACATTTTACAAAAACATTTGTATCCCGTAATTTGGATGCATAAAAATGTGTGTGGGGATGGGTAAGATGTCCATATTTTAGAATTATTTTTAATTTATGAAACATACATCATGTTCTTCTACTAAAATTTAAACTTTAAATAATCTAAAATAAAAAATTATATTGAATAATGACACATTATTATTATTATTATTATTATTATTATTATTATTATTATTATTTTCTTTTTTAACAGGCAAAATTCGTTTATCTAAAGGAAGAATCCTCTAATCCAGGAACAGAGTCCGATTTTCTATCGACATTGCCTGGAATCTCTGCTGTAGTAAAATTACTCTGACAATTTTTCACAGTGCGTTTGATGCATACGACTGGAAATTTCGCCTGCATTCTACACATGTGTACACATTTTAACATAACAAAGGGATTTTCAGAAATACATTTCTGTCGTGTTTTAAAAATTTAATCATAAAATTAAAACACATTGCACATTTTATACAATATCGCAATTTTCTTTCATGCAAATTTTTATCTACCCAACTAAATAATTTTCATATGTATCCTTTATCATTCACATCTATTTTGTTTTGCAAAAGAATTTTTATTAAAAAATTACAAAATAGAGAATAATACGCTCACATTTTCATTTGATTGTTTCGTTTGAAAGAAGATACTTATTAAACAGCTCTTTCTAAGATTTTCACTGAAAAATAAAATAAAATGATTGATTCTGAAACTATCTTTTTCAGATAATTCATTTTTTTTAAAATATATTTCTTTCTGCAATGTAAAAGAAGCAATTGCGCAATGGCAATATGGCAAAGTATACATGTTGTTTATAATTTAAATCTGACTTTGATTTCACCGTAAAAAGAAAGCAACAGACAAAATACTATAAAATTGATAATAGCTTAAAAGAGGGCATGGGAATTCATTTCCGCAAAAATTTCAAGTACAAACTATCAGGTGGAAAATGGCGCTGTACATTATATTGGTAAACAAAATAAGCGCCGGAATCTAATTCTAAAAAATCCATTCGTTTTTTAAACGCTCAGACCAAAAATTTACAAAATTAGAGATAGCAAATCATTCGCAAATGTGTATGCATTCCAGAAATCGTTTTCTTAGAGATTGGTAATTTGAGATTTTTGAAGCCTGAATTCTGATTTAAGATACAAAGATAACAGTTTAAAATGTTTTTAATCATTTACAAAACAAAACTATTTGCAGGGCACCCAAAGCAGATATGTCTTGTAATTGGCTTCCCTCAGGAATGAGAAAATGAGATTTACGCAAATTGTTACATTTATGCTTTACACGTCATTTGATTAGCGAAAAAATGTGAGCCTGTTTCTCGAAGTTCTCGTTGGTACCAATCGAAGACATTTCTAACCAAGCAAGGTTGTGTTTTTTTATTTAAATGTTATTATGTGTGCAATAGCATTGAAACTTCTAAATCTGGAAGTTAAAATCTGATAAAAGTGTATTCTTTTAATTTTAAACTGCCGATAAAATGCAGAATACATTTATGAAATGAGTTGTTTGTATATTTTTATCGGAATCACTACCATATAGAAATGATTTTTGTTAAAATATATTATATGTATTGAAACTATTTTATCCATTTTTTAATTGTTTTGTGAAGCAATAATTAATACGAAAGGTTTTAAACTAATTTTATATAATCGGTTTAAGAAAATTAATTTTCAATATTTCATTTTTAAATCTAAAAACTTTTAATAAATATTTTTTTAAATGTGTATTTATTAATAAAATAAAAAATAACGTTGCCGTTTTTGAAATTCAAAAAATTGTGTTCGATATTGAAACTTATTTAAAAATCATAAAACAACTTACAATAAATAAATGTATTTTTTATTTTATTTTTATTTTTTTTTATGTTTACAGATTTCTAAGCAAGAATTCTTCCTTTATACCTATTTTTTTAGTTTCTTTTCCATAGAAAATTAAAAACAATCACTCTAAATAACTTATCATAATCTTTTTCCATGTAAAATATAACATCCTCGGCATTAGGATACTGAAAGGCAATACTGTACAATTTATAATAAAAATAATATATTTTTCTAATGAAAGTACTTTTGGATTTTTTTAAAATAAATAAATAGATCTTTAAAATTTTTGAACGAAAAGTAATTTTTATATCAGGCAGAACACATATAAATGAATTTTCAACTCTGAA
The DNA here is from genome assembly GCA_964019185.1 of Maratus speculifer. NCBI lineage: Eukaryota > Metazoa > Arthropoda > Arachnida > Araneae > Salticidae > Maratus > Maratus speculifer. The sequence continues at coordinate 141,871,494 of OZ025300.1, forward strand.
TTATAAACAGACATAATTTTTAAAAACATTGAAAATGTGGCCGAATGTAATGAACTATTTTAGATTTTACATCTAGCTGCGTAGGAATATTCTGCGTTATATTTTTATTTTGAAGAATGACATGAATACAAATACGATACACTTTCAAATACGATTTTATATTAAAATATTATTAATAATGAGCTAAAATGTATTTATGTTATTTAAAATTCTTAGTTATATAATTGAAGTACTGTAAGATTCTCTAAAAACAATCAAATACTTCTTTACTTTTTAAAAATTGAGAGTGTGGTTTATTTAATTCTTCTTCCCGTTTTTTCTTGCTTTCCAAAAAAATATTGTATAGAAATGCGACAAAATGTAAATTATAGAAGGAATTAACTATTCTAAATACTAAATAAACATTAAAAAGTAATAAACTAATTACTTAAAGTTTACCAGTTAACCTTCAGTTTTCAGTTTTCAGTTTAGTTCAGTTCAGTTCAGTTAAAATTGACCAATTGTTTATTTCTCCCGATATTTTTTGTTCTCCCATAAGCAATTAATCTGACAGAATTCAACAAGTTATGGATAATAAAAAATATTTTTCTGTTTTGAATATTAAATAAACATCTTAATTGCTGAACGAATGCTTATATTTATCAATTATCTCTCGAGTTTATAATATTGAAAGATTGGCCAATTTGCTTAATTCTCTTGTTTTCATGTTTCGATGTCCCACCGTCAAATTTTCTTTTCCAAAAAATTCTATATTCATTGTACAACTGTTTTTAACTTTTATTTTAATGTATTATTGAATAATTTGTATGTAATCTGAAAAAAATTTATATTTTTTTCGTTTCATTTACGGAACATTTTATCTTTTTCTATTGGTTTTTTAAAACTGAATGTTTTTGCCTTACTGAATCGGAAAAGTACTTGAAATAAGTAATGCAAAATTTAGAATAAAACTTTACTGGCAAGAAAAATAAATCCCGATTGAAAGATGGATGTATATTACCATCCGTAGGTGGTACGGAGAAATCATGATTGTCAAAAAGACTTTATCTGTATAGGGCCACTTTGCCATACGGGTAAATCGGGGAACCAGTTCAATAGGTCTCGAGTTGTTAACTATTGATTTATTGAACGATTTCCCGATATGTTTCGTTTTCAATAAAACGATTGGTATATCCTAGTATCCTAGGTTTGAGCAAGTCCTGAAATTTCAAAACAAGGAAATTCTTCGGTACCAGTAATTCCTTACAGAAAATCAATTCTTAAATAGCGAGAAATTTTGCGCATTTGAAGTAGGTAATTTTTTATAAGAAAATTTTGGTATTCTGCCTAGAAAATAACGGTACTCACACGAATTTTGATATCGGAATTCTACAAATTAAAAAGGAACATATACTTTGCTTGTTTTTAATGTTAAATAAAATATTAAATCGCCGTGCAGTTTCTGAAAATTTACCATTTAGTTATTGAGTTTATTAATATTTGAAGATCGGAAGAATTCAGTTTATTATTATTTGAAGATTTGATTTATTCTCTCGGTGTTATTTTCCGATCTTCCACAATCAAATATAGTTTTCAACAGAATTTCATTGTCCTGTTACAACTGTGTTGTACTGTTCTTTTTATAAATTATTCGGTAGTTTCGAGGCAATACTTATAAATACAGTTTTTTATATTAAAATGTAAGTATAAGCTAATTATCCTCAAATATAGTTGTTTTTATTCTCAAATAATTTATAATTACATCTTTCCGAAACAGAAAAATTCCTTAATATTGTATAATTATTTATAGAATTTTTGAAAATTGATGGTTTGTTAATTGAATGAATTTCCTGGTATTTCCCTTTTTACCTAAGTATATGTGTAAAAATGCGATAAAAAAGAAGTTTATTGTGAATTTCCAATTTTGGTTACTGTTGTAACATAAAATGATACTACTTCATTATACCATCGAAGAAAAAAATTGCGCTAAATGTCTTATACAGGAAGATCGTAAAGTTCAGATTTACTCGATGTTAAACAAATATACATATCAAACAATAGCATGGATATTAGACATATTTGTTACATCATCCAGTGATTTTTAAGCAACGTTTTAATTGCATTTATATTAATGTTTACTAATTTCTTTCTTCTTTTCTTATTTTGAATAAAAATATCTCGAAATGTAAAATTTATTCAATAGATCGTGGATTCGTATAATATGACGAAACTGGTCGACGCAATAATCAATTGGTACCGAAAAACGTTTCAATTTTATAAGAAATCACTGTTAATTTGACAGTCTTCTTATTTAAAAAAATAACTTTAAATACTAGTGATTCCTGACTTTTTTATTTGCCTTGGCTGTTTTTTAATGCACATGTACGTAACATTTTATAATTCTGGCTTAAAATCTGTCGGTTTGTACCGATTTAAAGATTGAGATATTTTCATTTTTCTTTATTCTGTAATTTCAAGGAACAATTCCTTTTCAGACTAAGACATGTAACATACTTTCCATGTTCGATTTTAATAATTAGGGTTGTCTATTTTGACAACTCCAAATTTAAAACTCTATCCATATTTTCCCATGTAAAGCGAATAAAACGAATAAAGACGTTTACATTGATAGCCGTAAAAAACAACGGAGTGAAAATTTACACATTTTACCTACAAAGATTTATGCATATTTTTAACAAATAATACTAGTTTTAAATCTTTTCTTCAGCTCTGAATCTCGTATTAAACCGGTGTTTGTTTCTGGGTATATTTCAAAATATTTTGGATTGGAATATTTCTTTTTCGAAAATTTCAGTGCAGGAAAAATACTAATACGTATTCCTATTGCAGTTTTTTATGTTACAAAGTATTTGAGAAGCAATTCGTTTGGAGATTTTCGGAAGAACAAAATCATAAATTGATTGCTTTTGAGGAAATGATCTTTTTGGATTATTCTGAATTCCTTGGAAAAAGTTGAATTTCAGAATCTCAGTAATTTAAACCTTTTTCATTGGAAAACCTTTTAAATTGGAACATTTTGCAACGCGATATTGATAAACTCACGTAATACTAACTAATCTATATTTCTATAACATGCAATTTAATTTTTAGTATTTCAAGATCGATTAAAATCCCGCGTTGAAATAATTTTGGCATAAAAACAAATTTTAAAAAATGAAGCAATTTATAAGTATGGAAACTTCTTACATAAATAAAATACAATGGAAATTGTATTGGAAAACATATTTTATTTCTACCTTTTATTTTTTTAAGAATTTCAAACATGTTTATGACGTCGAATGTTTGTCTCATTGCCAGAGCTCTCATACCCTAAAATATTCTCGGATTTAATTGAAATTTTTGTATGTTATTTATGATTACAAGAATATAATCGGTGAGTACAGTAACTGTCAAAATTTTTCTGTTACATTACGATCAATTAGAAAAGTTATTTCTAGTTCATTTTATTGATGATAAACAATTTTAATCATAGTGAAATAGATATGCAGTTATGCAGTGCTTGGATACGTTAGTTTTGTCGAATATGAGGTGCAGATTATTTCTTATTCATTTACAGGGAAATACAATATTTTCGTTACATAATTGCCTTTCGGAAGAACTTTTTGTAGCATATTTTGGTTCTATTAGACTATTTCAAATACAATAAATTTGATATACACTATCGAATCTTACTACAAGATGCATGTATAATATGTCAATCGTTGAAATCTAATGTACGTAATTAAACCAGAACGGATTGTTACAATGAACAGGTTTTTTGTTGCATCGTGATGTCACATTTTATCTACCTGCAATTATATCATGAACAATAACAGTATTTTTTTATAAAATTAGATAGAAAAGTAAAAAAAAAAAAAAAAAAAAAAAAAAAAAAAAAAAAAAAAACTCACATTTCGAATAAGGAAAAAAAAAAATATTCCCTCCTTATTATTCAAAAATTAGTTTCAATACAAAACGAAAGATTCTAATTTAAGTATGTTAAGGGGACAGTGGACCTTTATTTGAGCATAATCATCTATAGCAAAATCGTCAGAAAAATGGTATATTTCTGGGGTATAATAGTACCTAAACAGTTTTTTCTTATTAAAATATCATTAATGAAGGTTTTAAGGAGTAAATAAAAATATATAAATGTATTTATATACTTTAAATCTGTTTTTCTCAAAACTAATTTTGAGATTTTTGAATTGCTCCTTGCGTCTTAATTTTTGATCAATATTTATAAAATTGATAAGGAAGTATCCTGATATTATTTAAAAAGAAATTGTGTAAGCTTTTTAAAATTCGTCTTCATTAAGATAGTCAAATTTTCTTTTTTACTAATTAAAATGCAAAATTTTGATGAAAATCTATAAGAAATTTAGAAAAAAATCTGCAAAATATTAACTATTCAAGAGATTTAAAAAATCTTACACAAATTTGTTTATAATATAGTTTTAAGTGATATAAATGAAAAAGCAAGAAAATATTTAAAAAATTAAAACACGAGGAGCATTTTAAAATTTCGTTTAAAAATTTAAATTTTTGTAATAAAGTTACAAACTTTAATAAGGTTGGAAATTTTTTTAAGGTATTCTATATGTTGTTGGTGAAATGTATATATGCACAAAATTCCATATTGCTATGATAAAAATGAATAAAATAAATTTTTAACGTCCACCGTAACCTTAACATGAAGTTATTTTTATACATACAGAAATGCATAAAAAGTAAGCAGAAATGAAAAATCAGAATTCGCGTTAGTACGAATTAAACGAAGTCAAGGGAAAGTGAGTACACTGTAAAAAAAATCTGTGAAGGTACTAAACATTTTCTAGGAAACTGGGATTCCAAGAAGTTTTCATGTAACGATAACAGGAAAAATTCATGTAATCGATTCTGAAACTTGAATTTTTGCTGTTACCGTTACAGGAAAATTTCTTGGAATCCCAGTTTCCTAGAAAAGGTTTAGTACCTTTGCAGATTTTTTTTTTTTACAGTGTACGAATAAATGAGAATTTTAACATTATTCTGCCATTAAACTTTTCGAGACTTATTGTTTATTTCAATTTAAGCAAAGATTCAATTTATACGATTTCAAATTAACGAAGGCAGACTGTATTTAAATTTTAATCGTGAAAAATCTAAGCTTTTAATTCATCCCTCTAACTATCACAAATAAAAATAAAACGTATTACAGCTGTGTGGTTTAGATTCGTAAAAAATAAATTTCTTTACAGTGAAACTCTATCTGCAGTTTAAATACTTTTAAAACTGTTTTTTCTCTAAGGTAGTAAAAATAATTTTCAAGTTTTATATCTTCGAAATATTTCAAATATTTCCGAAAAATTTAAAATGGAATATAATCACAATATATTATCAAGAAAATTAATAAAACATCTAAGTTAAATGTATTCAGTTTCTCATGAATATTTTTTTTTATTTGAAACTATCGAAAAGTATTATACACTAGTAGAATTAATAATAAATTGTATTGTGCGAAATACAACATTATCAACTGCACTCTAATTATATTTTAATAAAAGGATATGCATATTTACTATTTCATGTTGAAATAAATCACTCTTTTTTACATAAATTACAGTAAATTACAGTAAGTATATTATAAAATTAAATACTTGAGCAGAAACATTGATTTTTATATTTCTATTGATTCTACATTTACATTGATTCTGAATGGTGACCACTTAGTTTTGACGTACAATTTGAAGAAATCACTCAAAATACTTTACGTTTGGTGGCAAAAGTACGCCTTGTGCGTGTGTGTTTAAATGCATGTCTCACTAAGAAATTTAATGTAAGGTGGTGTGGGGTAATAACGCCAGGCGGGGTAATAACGCCAAGTGCTAATATTTTGCATAATTATGAAATAATCTGCTAAATGACACCCATGTGCTCTGCGCAGAAGGGTTTTGATTCATATAAATCGCAGAAAACAGCTTCAAGTTAATTTATTTCATTTTTAGGTCTTATTGTTTTTACAAGAAACTAAAATTAACGCTTGATCTAAAATTTGCGAGATACGGTTTGTGATGTGAAGACTATTTTTTTATCCGGAAATACTTTGTTAATTACATAAATTTGTAGTACATTTCATGGACTTTCAAAATATTGTTGAAGATTTTGGATATCTTCTCGATATAATTTGTAATTTAAAATGTACAGCGCAATAACTATAACGGGGTAATAACGCCAATCCTTGGCATTAATTCCCGGTTGATTCCCTACAGTGGCCGAGCTACATCCTAAATACTGATTCAAATAAACACAGTTAAAACTGTGCAATGTTTCTAATAATTCTATTTAAGCGGTCCTTTTTAAGCAAAAATAAGCTCACAGTCTGATATTGTTTTGCCTCATCCTCCCCCCCCCCCCCCACACACACACCACACCTTTATTTTTCTTATACTTTCACAAAAAATTGAACATTTTCAATAGCTTAGAATGCAATTTGTCAATTTCTAAGTTTTTAGAGTTTGTATTTCTAGAATTGGGAATTCTACATACAATTATTCCATCTTATTTCATAGTTTTGTTTGCATGGCCTTATTACCCATATAGGTGGATAATAACGCCAAATAGCATTGGTCAAGAAATCACGCCATTACGTTTTATGAATACATATCTGTTAAATTATTTTTTTTTAATATAGATAGTCAATGAGTTGCTTTATCGAATCATATATTTGTTTGAAAAATACAAACTAAAACTGAGCCGTGGAAATTGGTCGAACCTTAACGTGGCGTTATTACCCCAGGGTAATAACGCCACGTTAGGTATAATGAACCTTATGTCATTATACCTAAATCGAATTTTTATATGCAACGGATTTTTTGTGGCATCGTGATGTCACACTTTATTTACCTGAAATTACAACATCATCAATAATATGCTTTAATTTTATGAAAAAAAAAAATTGAAAAAAAAAAAAAATATTTCAAATTTTTTCCGAAAAATGAAAAATATTATACTATTGCTTTTTTATTACTTAAAATTTAGTTTTCAATGAAAAATAAAATGTTATGATTAAATGATGTTAACATGATGATATTTTTATTCTCATTTGAATTTTAAACACGAGAATTGCAAGCGTTTAATTTTTACCTCAAATCGTCCTAAATAAAAATAAAACGCATAACAGCTGTTCGTTTAAGGTCGCAAAAAATTCCTTTCTTAATCGTGAAATACAATCTGCAATTCAATTACTTTTACAACTATTTTTCCACTAAGGCAGTAAAAATAAATTTTTAGTTTTATATCTTTCAAATATTTCAAATATCTCCGACTAATTTAAAAGGGAATATAATCTCAAAATATTTGTAAGAAAATCAATAAAACATCTAAGTTAAAAGTATCCAGTTTCACAAGAATGTTCCTTTTCATTCGAAACTATTGCAAAAAGTTGTGTACAATTTATTGTTCAACAGCATGCGTGAAACAAACAAGTCCGATTCCAAAGAAAGGATTTATCATATTTTCTATTACAGAATAAAGCAGATTTTTACCAATGGATTTTGGAAATATAATAACTGATGTGCTGAAAGTTAAAATAAATATGTTTCATGAAAAAACACTTTTGTATATTTTTTGTCATAGGTTTTGGTTGAAAATTATATACAATTGAAAAATGGGCAATTTAATATATATATATATATATATATACATAATACAGATACTTTAAAAAATTGTACATTTTCCATTTCTATTTTACCATCCGGATATTTTGACGTTGTCTTTTTTTCCTCATTTTTACAATTTTGTCTTTGGTTTGGCGCAGCATGTCCCTCAAGGGATTTTGTGCCATTAAAACCTATACAACCAACCAACCATTTCTATTTTAAATATTGATGTTATTTCATCAAATGTAGTTTGAAAAAAATGAATGGATTTCTATATGTTTGATCACATAGCAATAAGCTTCTTACCAGAACAAAATACGATGTGTTAAAAAATATAATACGAAAGATGTTCCAAAAGTAAGTTCTGTAGTATTTTTAAACCAGAAAGTTTGTTGCTAAAGAACACACCATTGCATAAAAAAATATGCACTTTTTACTGTTGTTAGAAATACATACCACCGATATTGAGATATTTGTTTTAGAATATATGCAGACTGTAGAAGCCGCTTTGGTAAAGCTCGATAGCCTGCGATAAGAAGAATTGTCTCACAGCCTGCTCCACCTCAGCATTATTTCGGAAGTAATGCCCCGGGAGTGGTTTTCAATGCGGAAGTACAACTGAAAATCCTATGGTCATACAGAAAAACTCACACAAAATCAAATCTGTCGTTTCGGATGGGGGCGATTGTATCCTCCGCCCTATTGTAGCCCCGAAATTACCCCAAGATTTTCACCTATTCCCTGAATTAAAAGCCATTCTTGGGCAGGCTGTATGACTTGTCCTTCCGTAGCAACAAACAGAGTTTTATCACACTGATTTCTTTAAACTAACTGCATCCTACGACAAAAACTTCAATGTCGGTGGCGACTATGTCGAAAAGTAATACAAGGTGTTTAGTTTATGACTCCATGATGTATTTTGTATTACTATTAAATTTCAAGTGTGAAAAAATGAGAAAACTTCATTTATGAACTTGCCTCATATATAACTCGAAATACAGCTATAAGTTTATTTTCTATTAGTAGAAGAATATTTTCAGTAAACATATCGATATGGTATATAAAGAATCAATTACAACCCTTCAAAAACCTGATTCTTATTAATTTAATGGAAAACAAATGCAAATTTCTAATCAAATAACAAAATATAACTTTTCACAAAGGACTTGCCAGAGAAAAAATACATTATTTGATTAATTATTTTTTTATAAGATTCGCAAAATAAATAAAGATGTTAATATATATGATGATTCCAAATTCCAATTGCAACATTAAGGGTTGGTACTGGAGATTGCAACAATCTTTTATTGTATATGGATGTATGGGCGCAAGTGACGCATTGAGGTGTTATCACAGGAAATAAGATATTAATCGAAATATACAGTGTTTAACTACAGCTTTGTTGGAAAATTTGGTATTTATAATAACTGCCCAAATTTGCGTTCCTTAACAGCAACATATATTTTGCAGCGTCTGTAGAACAGTTCGCGTAATCTAGGAATTTCACATTCACTTACAAATATGCTACGCATAAATAATACTTTAGATGTTACCATAAAAAATATTAGAAGTTCTGTAAATCGGGAGATCGCGATGGCCAACAGACTGGTTTAGCAAGCAAAAGAAGATAGTTGTTATTCTATATTTTCTTGGAAGAAGGTTTGCTAGAACAATTTCACGATATCCCCATCGAATTCGTCAGCAACAACGGTTTTAGCATGGTCTCTGCAAGCTCATTAACGCACTGTTTTAAATAGTTAACTGGATGCACCTTTTAAAGCTAGCTGGTTGGAAGTATGTGTTTACCGGAGCTAAAAAGAAAAAAAGAATGCAAAGTTTTTGAATTTGAACAAAACTACATGGATATACAAAAGGTCATAAAATGTGTAAATTTTGTCCGATCTCACTCAGTTAATGTATAAGCATGACCTTGAGCTGTAGAATGAAAGAATATAACACCACACACCCCTCTTCTATCTCCATTCAACCCCTCAATGGAGTGAAAAGGGTCAATTTTTAAGGGATTAACCGAAATTACTAAGACTGTAAAGATTGCTAAATCGATTTTTTTTGCGTAGGCAATTTTGAGGTTAACAGTCGAAAAAAGTATCCTTCCCTTCCTTCTCCCCCGAGAGGTTTGACAGGTCGATATTGTACAAGTCTTGACTTATCCTTCTATGGACAATTCACGACTCACTATGAGATGGTGGCTGCACCGAAAGTCCCACACACACCCTACCCAACAAACCAAAAAATACTTGGGATAGAAATTCCTACAGATCCACCTTAGGCTAATGACAGACGACCGACTATTTCGACGTTTGTTTTTTCAACGTGAAAAAAAACATCTGCGCCACTTCGGTCAGACGAGCGTTTTGAGTACCGTTTTCAGACGATATTTATCGAAGTTACAGATTCCATTCAATGTTTTCATTTAAGTTATGTATATTCTGCAGGGAATAAATGATTCTGTAACTTTATATGAGTTATACAAGAAACTAGAAAAAAAGACTATGATCAGTGACAGATAATTTATCGGACATTTCTATTTAAAACACCCAAAATATATAGAAATTTTCTTTAAATTGATTTGAGTCTTTTATTTTTAATATATCTGATGTTAAATGGAAAATCCACCATATTTAGGAAATACAAATGGGTGCAGATATTATTAAAATGATAATTGTTATTCAACTTTAATTTAGATAATATTACTTCTTTATTATTATTATTAAATAAAAAAAACTAAACTGATTTTTCTTAAGTTGCTACAGAGCATCATAGCAAAACAAACATCTTAGCTACATAAATGAAAAATAGAAATGGCAAATTTCCAAAGAGTGAAATTTCGTTAAATTAATCAAGAAGCATGCGCTACCATCGTATGAGCAAAAGTAAGACTTTTACCATCTTTGGAGCTGTGCACATATACATAATGTTTTAAACTTTTTGGAATTTTGAACCCACTTCCTTCTTACGATATCACATGTTTTCAAACTTCGATTATCCTTCTTACATAATGATATCGTTATCAATGTCTAAGAATTACTTTGATTTTTAGATTTTTTTTTTTTTTTTTTTTTTTTTTTGAGTGATATGCAAGTATGGTTACATTTATTTTTCGCATACTTTATTGATTCAAATGAAGAGAAGTCAATAAAATCACTTTATATATGAAATAGTTTTATATCAAATATCACTTAAAGGAAATAGATACTATTTAAAAGTATTTTAAAACAGCTTTTTAGCTTACAGGCGATCAAAGCCTGAAAGCTAATGTGCCCGCTGGGCCTGTATATGTTTGCATGTATGTACCGCAATAACTCTTCATATAAATATACGATTTGCTTAAAAAAAATTGTCTAGGCTCATTCTGTTAAAACGCTTCCTTGATTAGTTTTGGGGATTCATTCGTTAATATAAAGGGAGATAATGGAGACTAATATACCCCTTAGCTTTGATAAATGGGTTTTGCATGCAGAATTATTCAACTTGCTTCACATTTAATATACGTTTCTTTCCGATATGACATACCCTTTATTATATTTGGCGATTCATTGGTTAAGTATAAAAGGGGGGAAAATGGCAAATCCCCCCTCCCCTTATTTCAGATAAATAGATTTTCATGCAGAATCGCCCAAATGGCTTCAGTTTATTTCTCAGTTTCATTAAGATAAGGATTTTCCTTTATTAGATTTAGAAGTTCATTAGTATAAATAGGGAATGGGGGTGCTAACACACCCCTTATTTTAGCGATCGTTGTCATGTTCGATGAAAATATGCCAAACTTTTCCGGAAGTGCTTTCCATCGGACAGTTGCAATAGGTAGCTTCTTACATTTTGTAATGAATGATATCTAAAAGTGTCCACAATTTTGGCCACTACTGTACTTACATTGCCCCTTTCTAGTCTGTCAGCTCTGCTTCTCCTTTTCCAGTAATAATGCGCGTTTTAGTCCAAAGAAAAATTTTTCATGTTTTCAATTGTGCTGTAATTTTAAAATGCATTTAAAAATTTAATAAATATAATTGTTATTTATAAAGTTGAAACCTCATAAAGGCTGACGAAACATAAAATATTTAAAAATTAAATTGAATAAGAAAGTTCTTTCCATGGTTCAAAAATCGTGCATTAATAATATTGAAAAATTAAACATTTTCAAATTTATCGCCATATGCAAAATGTCATGTAATATTTTACCAGAGGATATTAACTTTCCTGCTATCCAAACTTTTTACCCCCTCCCCAAAAAAAAGTAGTAGTAAGAAAGAAAAAAAGAAAAAAAAGAAAAGCGCCATTTTTACCAAAAATAATTTTATTTGCTTCAAAAATATAAAAGAAGCTATTTTTTCTTTTAACTAGATTTCATTAATACCTATCTCTGCAAGATATTTATTTAAAAAAAAATCTGTTAGTACATTCAGCATAAAATAGTAAATTTATAAAAGGTTTATAGGGACCACTATTTTTAGGTCAACTGTAAAAAAGCTTTAAATTTGTTAAAGCTTTAACCCAGGTAATTTATTTTAACGCATTTCACGGCCCGATCAAGCAAAAAACTCATTCAAATAGCAAAACACAGTTTTTACAAAAATCTCAACTTTTTTAACCATCATCTTCCTTCAATTAAAAACCTTTTGAAAGAATATTATACACCATAGTTTTCAACTTCGATGATTAAACAAGACAAATTTATATATTAGCAAGTTGGAAATTGCACGTGAAGCGTAGCAAATGTGGTGCGTTCGTACGATAATGAAGTTTTAAAATATTAAGATCTTGCTGATATAATAGAGCGTACTTTGGATACAGTATAGTGGTCAAAATCTTTGTGTTCTTGTAAATATGCAGGGAGTAATTTTTATTATACTTCAGTAACGTATATCTTATTCATAAAATGTGAAGTAGTTTAATATAATTAAAATACCCCCCAAACAATGTTTCCCTGTATAACATTATTTAGTGGAATATATTTGTGTGGCCCTGTAATTTAAAAATAAATATTCTTTGCATCACAGATTGTACAAAATGTATTTTTAGTACATATTTCATAGATTCATGTCGATTCTCTTATGCTCAAATGAGTGTAACACCATTAAAATTTATTTGGAACTTTTTTCCCCATTGATCGTAATGTAACGGAATCTTTTTGATTGTCCCTGTAATTGATCTATCCATCCGATTTTCATAAAATTTGAAATAAGTCGACAAAATTATCTAATAAATATACGTTTTAAATTTCAAACGATTAAAATGTGTTTGAAAGTATTTTCCCCATTGACCGTAATGTAACGGAATCCTTTTGATTGTCCCTGTAATTGATCTATCCATCCGATTTTCATAACATTTGAAATGACTCGACAAAATTATGTAATAATTATGTATTTTGAATTTCGAACGATTCGGTTGGGTAGTTTTTGCGTTGTTATATGCGGACGGACAGACAGACAGACAGACGGACAGACAGAAGGACGGACTGAGCGACAACAATAGGTGCTACGTATTTACATAATTACGAACGCACCTAAAAAACAGTGTAGTGAGGGGAAAGTCGTAAAATTTACTGGTATGGTATACATATTTATACAAATAATATGAAAAAGAAATAATAATAAAATAATAATAAATATAAATTACAACATTTTTCAAAATAAATGTTCTCAGTACATAGCATCGGTACTGGATATGAAAACAAAAGCTCAGTTTTGTTGTCGACTCTCTCATACCGGATTTTTAAAATCAGATTTAGCTTGCAAAGATTTTAATTTCAGAGATCGATCCAGGAAAATTTTGCGTTCTAATTAGTTCCTCTTTACACAAATTCATTTAATAAAATAGGCCCCTTCTCAAAATATGTAATAATAAAACATATTCTTTCACAAAATTGTATTCCTAAAAACATTGATTACAAATTGATTAACATATTCTAACTTATTCATTAATTAATCTAATGTTGAGTTTTAAAATTTTGTAATTTGCAAATGAAACAAGTTCCCCAGGAAGAAAAAAAAATATAGAAGGATTTAAAGAAGGTATTACTAAAAAGATGCCTGTTTTACATTTTAGTAATTAGATTTCATATTGTTACAAAGTGTTACTTTTCACAACTGCAAAATAAATTTCCCAAAAATGTGTTAATTTTCATATAAATACTTTATAGTTTTCGCAAAATGTCAATTGTTCCAGGTATATTAAATCCACTTTAAATTCTAGCGAGAAAATTCGATGCCCAATTAAAACAAAAACTCATGAATTTCTGAAAAGAAAATCGAAAGTCAGCGTTTAAATCGCTTGCCGTCTGACCACAATAGGGTATTCCGTAGCTTTCAAAACGCAAACGACCGCCAGCGGCATGGGGGGAAATCTAGGCAACGAAGCGAAGCTTCGCGCATATTTGAACGCTTCGTATCGTTTGCGTTCATGTGGACAGAACACTAGATTGCCATGCTCTCAACAGAGGACGTCTTTTTGGCTGCTTTTCAAACCCGCTCGTGTGACATTGGCCTTAGGATTCAGGTACTGCGAATGATTATTTAGTGTCAAATTGTCGCATGGTAGCATAAAAAGCGAGGATGGCTGTTATGGAAACATCACGTCGCACATGAACAGAAACTTTTGAAATGACTTATGTCACCAGCTTGGCATTGCGTTCTACGATGACACGTGTAACATGTTTTGTCAGCAACATTCAAAAGACAGGTTGGCTTTTCCTTCTTAGAAATAAAGGCTGAGGTATCAACTCAGGAAATGTTTACCAAATATTGGGATAGGTAATCGCGATTTCAGAAAAAAAATATCAGTATTATAATAATCATTGGCTGCAAAGTTTCTGATGGATTTGCTTTTTGCATCCTTGTTCTCGAGCGTGCTGCACTTCATATATTCAAATTGTAAGCAGGATGATTTCTCAAAAGTAAAAAGAAGCGTTTGTTTAAATGACATTCCAGCCGGTTGGTTTCAAGTCTTTTCCTATTTGTCTTTTAAGAGAAGTGAATGTGACTTTCACACCTGGGAAATCCTGAGTGAAGCTCAGAGATACCTGCACGATATTGTCCTTTCTATTGTTATTGGATCTAGTTCTTCATACATAATGATTCGCGATCCGAGAAAAGCATTTCATTCTTTATGGTTAACGTTAATAAACAGTTTACCCGAGACTGTATTGTTTGTTTCATTGGAAACCACACACAAAAATTCCATAATCTTTGTAGTGTACATTATGCAGTATACGTACCACTGTAATTTGATTCTAATACAAGATCTTTATAAATTAAGAGACCTAACCATATTTTTAAATGCATCAGGAAATACAAAAGCTTACCTGCAAAAATCGAACAAGTGGTGATGAATGTAACTGAAATAAATATAACATTTGATCATAAAGAAAATTTTTTTGTGTCAATGGTACTGAAAAATTGCTACGCTAGAGAGAAACACACTAAAGAGCTGCGATTTTGATGGAACTGAAATCTAAAGACACTCTCACTAAAGATATATTCGTCAGAAATTGTTTTGTTCTGGTCAAGAATTTTTACGTCATGTACCAATACGACATATAAACTGGTCAGAGAACAATATTTCTAGTGAATTAACTTTTGATACATATTTCTTCAACTGTCATTGCAGACTTTATTTCCAATGTTAAAAAGCCTCTTCCTTTAAAATCTAGCAGACGATTATGTCATATACAAGTAGTAAAGCACAGTCTCAAGCTGGTAGCATAAGGCTACTCAAAAGTTTATGGGCATGAGTTATGTGACCGTTTCATAAGAGTCACCGTCAGTTCTTGTCATACTATGCTACATTTTGGCACTAAATAATCATTCGCAATACTTGTACCTGCAGGTGGATCTAGATAATTCTCTGTCCCACGTTTAGATTGGTTGGTTGGGTATAGTACGGGTGGGACTCGTGATGCAGCCACTTTTCCGTAATTAGTCGTGATTTGTCCCTAAAATGTTGGACCAAGACTTACATAATATGGACTTGTAAACCTTTCCAAGGAGAAGGACAGGGTTGGAACGGGTATGATTTTTTCGTATTTTTGCCTCAAGATTGCTTATGTACAAAAAATAAGTTCGATTTATCAATATTTACAGCTTTAGTAATTTTTATCAACACTGCGAAAATTGACCGTTTTTAACCCTGTACTTGTGCAACTTTTCTGCACGACTAAAATTTGCATTTTTAAAAAAAATACCTGTCTAACTTTTATTTGACTCAAGGAATAATTGTACATCAATGTAACCCTCAACGCGGCAATTTTTAGACTTTTTTGTAATTATAGAACTTGTGAGAGAGGCTGCCAATGAACATTCCCTTTCTGTCTTTTTTCCTGCGCTTGTGCCACAATGCATCTGTTGCTGCTGTAGATTCCTGTGCAATAGATCATTATTTGAATGTGCTTTGCCAACCCTTAAAACTTGTACAATAAATTGGGTATAACCTGTGTAAAAATATATTTAACAATTTGTGGATGGATGCAATTGTAGTATCAGTCACATATATTTTAAAAAATGGATTTTGCGGCAGAACACTTGTGATGCATACTAAAGTAAAAAAAAAAAAAATAAGCTCTTTCGGGCGTTTTCGGACGTTATCTTCGTAGGATTGGACGTTTGGTAAAAGTTCTATTCAAAAAGTCTTCAAAGTAAATAGACTGGGAGGCGTCAGCACAGACGATCATATGATCGAGTTTATGGATGAAATTCCAGAAAGAGTATAACTAGCTTTGCATATTAAAACTCAGTCGGTCTGTAAAGTCATATCTTTGTTAAAAACACCTAGAAATTATTTTTAGTGGTTGACTCGTAAGTTCAATATTGTGTTTTCTTTCATCTAATGGACTGAAAATATGGAGAACTGGGAGGAGGAAAACACAATGGCAAACACACAAGTCTATGACTGAACTCGGGGTTTCAGGTACCAATATTTGAATTTGCAGACCTATTTCGATTTAATATGCGAACTGAGTTTTAACTAATTCTAGTTATCAACAGTAAACTCGATGAGATAATTATGTGTGCTGCCAAATTCAAGTCCAAAATTTTACTCTTCTAGATATACTGGTTGTATGTAGTTGGTAAAAAATATAGTTCCATTTGTTTCATTTTTCGACTATATTTTTTAAAGTAATGTCTTACTTAGCAATAAGTGACATTAAATACAAGAAAGTTTTTTAGATAAATTGTATGCTATTTAATTTTTATATTCTGAACTTTTAATTCTACTTTCCAAAAAAGGAATAATATAAAATTACAATTAATTACTTTAAAAAAATCCAAATGTTACAGAAAATATTTGCATTCTGATATAAATTCAAAAGATTTTTCTTTTTTTCACGAGTAACATAAAAATCTTAAAAATTTCGTACTCTTAAATTGATAAAACTTACTGTATCTAAAATAGAAAAAAAAAACTCACTTTTACTGTTAAAGAACTGCATACCTAAGTTATAGTTTTAGTAATTTAAAACATGTCTTTATTGATCTTCAATTTTTCTAGAGAAAAAGCTGCAACTTGAAAGTCAAACAATGTTATTTTGCTGTCAGAAGTGCAATTTTGTAAACAATTTGAGGAAAAGAAATTTTGTTGTATTTTTATTCTACAAAATATATTTTCTTTGCAGAAAAAATATGTGGCTTTAAATGAAACATTGCAGTTTGCGAAAAAAAAAATATCAATAAAGAAGTGTGACTTTTTATCATCTTACTTCTTTTATTTTACATTCTTGGAAAAACACTTTGATAAAGTACTTGTATAAACAGTTAAACACTTTTTTACATTTTTCTTCTTTTATCAAAATTTTATTACAAATGTTTTATACCGTTGAAGAACAAATAATTATGCTTGTAATTTTTAGTAAGGGAAAATGTGAAATTTTATATACAATCTTAAATTCTTATAATAATAATTTTATATATAATTTTATTTTGGTTAATTTAAGATTAAGCGGAATGCAACATGTAAAATATTTTGATCAGAAATAAAATAAACTTTTTACTTTCCACTATCTTTACAAGAGAGTTCTGGAAAATTTTTGAATTCCGGTTTCAAACGGATTTACACGTTTTAAGGGTCAGAGAATCCGAAAAACATATTTTTACAGAATGTATATGGATTTTAATCACTTTTGGCTAATTTTAAGCACCCTGTAATGAAAATCCTGATTAGTCTCGTAGGAGCCTCTTAAATAGGGGTATGTACCGGGGCAACTGCCCCTCATGCGCTTGCATAAGTGTGATCCTAGGGTAAAATTGTAATGTTGTTTTCTCAGCATTTTGTTTTAAATGTTAAAACAATATGATTCTGTCAACATTATATAAAAAAATATTATAAGCATGAATGTAATCCTAAACAATATTAATCAGTCTTCGATATATTGAAAATTCATTAAATCTATAGAATTATAGTATTTCAAATATTGCTTATATTACAGTGAAAACTGGAGCTTAGTATACGGAATATTACGTTCCAGACGCTTAGAGGGTTAATAAATCACCTTTTTAAAAGCAAATGTATTTTTTTCTTTCAATCGTATCCTTTAGAATAGATATAAATCATAAAATAATTTTGGCCGCGTAGATAACGCAAATACCCGTATGTGCGCCGTAGCCAAACTAATGCCAAAGTGTCAAAATCTAATTCACGTATTGTCGTCAAACTCAAGATTCAGTTAGATGTTGACATAAGTAATTGCAATTTAGGTTTCGGTGTAAATAACCAAACAAGTGACTCTGCTATGTAGCATTTTACGGGATTTACATTAATTTAGTGATAATAGTAACTCAAGAACTAGTGCAACTCAAGAACGTAATTTCATATCATTAGAATTCCAATGTTGGACATAGATTGCCATTAAATTTTGTAATTATTAAAATGGATAACTATAGCGAAACTTTGGGATTGCAACATCCGGCTAGTTTTAATTTATATTTAACACTTATATGACAGATTTTAATATGTAGTGCTTGGTACTTTAGAAATATTAGAATAAAAGCTTTAGATATATATTTATGGAATGATTGAATAATTGCGATAATCTTGACTGCACAAAGAGTGCATTTTATTCAGTACTAGAATTTTATTTAGTTACTACTAAAATCTTCTGCTCATACATACTGTTATAATTTAATTGAATATTCATAAATGTTTTCAAACAAACAAACTTTTAAAGTAAACTAAAAAGCAAAATTAGACTATGCTACTGAATTAGAATGTCATTTATTGCTCGAAAACTTATAAATTTCCTCGAAATTGTTTTATTATTTTTCTTAAAATAACTTACCATTATAATGTAAATATTTCTTGTTATATACTGTTGTTGTTGAATAGAGCTTAGATACAATACCGATTACTGTATTCTGTGCATTTAGACTAATTACAAAATGCATTTTTAGAAGTTATAAGTCAAAACATTCTCCAATTTTCATAGTTACAGCTTTTTTTTTTTCATTCCTAACAATTTTTTTATTTCTTAATTAGTGGGGCAGAAATAAAAACAGTTATAAATTCAAAATATCTTAATATTAAAAACTATGAAAAATATAATATCAGATCTAGTACAGCTAAAAACTTAAGCTTATCTAATTGATAAACGCGCTCCAAATGAAACAAGCAAGACAGATAAAATAAACTTCTTTATTATTAACTCTTCTTTATTATTTATTGTTATTAATTTACAGGGGCATATAACAGTGTTCCATTACATAAGGGAGCATTGTTTGGAACGTATTTTATAAAACTATTTCGCATTTATTGAAATCGATATACATTGCGGAAGTTTACTATAAGTTACTTCCTCTGTAACAGAAAGCTGATAATATTTAAAAGGACACACAAAGATTACCACGTACTGATATAGTATTCGAAGTACTGTAGAGTATTACACCATGATTTGAATATTTTAAAAACTTTGATATACTATGAACACACCAAATTTTCTACTCTTGACGTTCAATTTCCAACTTGTTTTTGCTTTCTTCTATCTATGATTTTGTAAATTATGCTTAATATTTCCGAATCTTTCATAACTTGCATTAACGATTTAATATATATATATATATATATATATATATATATATATATATATATATATATATCTTGACAAAGTGAAAAAAATATTACTATCTTTATGCAACCGGCGCATAGCACCTCTGTCTTTGCATAAAGTTTATATGTAAGTAAAAGAGTTTTTGTAAATATAATTTTGGGTCAAATAATTAGATTTTATAATATTTGTGGGTCGAGAAAAATTTTGGAAACACAAATTTTTAAATTTGCTGCAAATTTGTTTTACAATAATTTTTATCCTCATAATTTTATATTTTTTTATGTAAATGAACTAAAAAAAGGTTTTTTGAAGTGGCAACAGTAGGGCCAAACGCCACTATGGAAGTTGCTTCTTGGGTGTTGAATTATATGAAGATCTGTGAATGAAAGTCCGACAAGGAAAGTTCACAGGGTGATGATTGTCAACATTTTGAGAGTGACAGACCAAGCTTAAAAATGGACAGTAGTGAACAACGGAACGACAATTCGAAGGAGTTTAAAACTTTGAAGCTGGCCTGTTATCATCTTAGGCCTAACAGTTTCCCCCGCTCAATCAAGTATGGAGGTTTGTAATGGAAATTTTCTAACAGGTATCTTTTTTCTTTTTTCCTCATAGGTAAAGGTGGGGGCATCGCATTGCTGCATGTCTATTTAGTTTAGTTTATTGTTTAGTTTCTGATGTTCTTCATGTTACTTTGGAAATTTCTAAATATAATATTTTTGAGTTATGTTATGTTACGAGTTGATTCACTTTATGATTTTGCTGTTGGATATTTATTAAATTCATTTTTTAATGTTAATTTATTTTACTGTTTTGGTATATTAAAAAATTTTTCTTAATTTTTCTCAGTTATTTTTTATATAATTGGAGTATGCAGCTTTGTGGTGCCTTGCGAAACCTGTGAGATACACTTTTTTACAATTTTTTGATACCTGTGCTCCTCCCACCTTCTGAAGAGCAGGGAGTTTATTTTGTTTTGTTTTTTGGTGTTGCTCTTTTGTGGTTCATTGTTGTTTCACCCATTTTTACATTTTTTTCATCTTTTCATCATTTTTCATATTTTTTTCATAAAAGAGTATATATATATATATATATATATATATATATGTATATATACGTTTATATACATATAACGTTTCAAAATCAGAGCAATTTGAAAAATATTCGTAATTTTGATTCATAAGACAATCATTTCAAATAGCATCGTTACTAATATATGGAAAAAAATGTATTAAAACTTTTAAAACTACATTACAAAATGTTTGAAGGTAAATATGATATGCTCATCGTAAAACCAGTCGTTCACCATATCGCGTTAAAAGTGGCTATACTTAATATTCATATGTTTAAAAAATATGAAGTATGTTGTTAGAGAATATTTTACCAAGCTCATTTATTCGTCTAAATTTTTATAAAATGAGAATTTTCGTTCTTAAATTTGTCATAATGTAAGCTCACATAAGAAAACTTTTTATGGCATAAAAAGTATTTTTTGAATGGCATTATGAATGGGAAATCTTTTCGTGACTCTCTTGTACTTATTTTAATAAATTTGTCATATTTGACGCTCTACAAAGGCACATTTTTCTAAAGTATAAATCTGTCTTTATGAATAAAACATACAATTTAATTCTTCAATGCTTTCATTTTTATAGGATAATATGCCACGAATATGCATAATAATATTCTATTGAGGAAAAAATGTTTTTCTGAATAGAAAATAATGCGATAGTCTTTTTCATAAAATTTTAATAATGTATATAGAGGGAAGATTTTAGAACAAATAATCCAAAAATGAACAACCAAGTCGCTTTGTGAAATGCAGAAGCGTTAGATTAATATAAAATTTTTATGAATAAGTCCTTACTTATTTATATATTTTACTTTTATTTTATTATCTATTTCTAAAATATTTATTGCATTTTATGAAATTCAATATTTGCGTTTCATTCCAATTATTTAGTTTAGCTGAAAAACTAAAGCAATTTTTTGAGTTTAAATGTAATATAGCCTTTTGCTTCTTCAAGGGTTAGTTTATGCAAGCAAACAAAAAACTAAAATAATTTCTGCAAAATTTTCTTCCAAGAAATATTTTATTTTCGTTTGTACTTATTTTTAGAACTTTTTTTTATGTTTGCGACAGAAGTAATTTAAGAAATTAGCACGAGAAACTCAAATAATTTTCCAATCTCACCGTGCTTTTAACAAAAAATATGAAATACAAATTTCTTGTAATAAAGTTATTCAATAATCCAGGAATAATTTGTCAGAACGCTTCTTGTAAGATAGTTTTTATAGCAGGGGTGCTAGAGGCGACTATTTTTTTATTATTATTCTGTTCGCACCAATATTTTTCTAATGTAAATTTGAAAGTTTATTTTTCTTGCAGCAGTTGTCAAATTGTCTGTAAAGTATTTCTATTTGGAAAAAGTGGTAGCAGTTGCAATTAAAAAATAGTCGTCTCAGGCAGCCCTGTATATTAGTCAGCTTAATCAGACATTGAACAATTAAGAAATATAAATCATTCAAAATTAAATTTCAAAGGACAGTTTTCAAAACGGGGAACAACTGCCCTGTCTCTCTGTCACTCTCGCTCGCTCTTTATTTCGTATTTTAAAACTTTTTAAAATTATCGTTACTTTTAATATATGCTTCACATTTACTGATTTAAAATGCATTGGATATTTTTAGACAAACATTTTAAACATATACATCATTAGCCCTTAAATGTCGTCAGAAGTTTGGTGGGCACAACGACGACCATTTAAATTCTGACTGTCCAGAAAAAGGCCAAATTTTTAATGTCATTTTCTTTACATTTTTAAAAGCTGAAAAAAGTTTTTTTTACATCATATATATATATATATATACATATACATATATATATACATACATATATATATATATATATATATATATATATATATATATATATATATATATATATATATATATATATATATATATATATATATATATTTATACATATATATATATATATATATATATATGTATATATATATATATATATAATATATATATATTATATATATATATATATATTAAATATATATATATATATATATATATATATACATATATATATATATATATTTTAGAGTGGTGCGAAAAAACAAAAGTTTTTATTTCCGAATCGCTATAGTGCGGAAAAGTTGCGATTGGTAAATATAAGAAAAACAAAAAAAGAATTTTTCAAATCGGACTATATCTTCCGATCGCGCAAACCACCTAAAACTTCAAAAAAATTGAAAATTTCCGATTTTTTCAGAATTTTGTAAAAAATATTACATATGCATTTATTTTATCACTATCTTGAAAAATATTAGTATGTTTTACTGTTTAATAATAATAAAAAATAAATTGCGTTTAGAGAACTTCCAATCGCGCAAGCTCATTCAAAATCGGGGAAAAATTCAATTTTCAGTGATTTTGATCTATTAAGAAAATAATTAAATAAGTTCAGTTTGCGGTCTCATATTAAAATTTAAATGTAAATTAATACTATTGAGCATATTATGACATTTTTGAACAACCGAGATCTTACCACAACGAGATCGCTTCAGGGCAAAAAGGTTTAGTTGCGCAAGTCCTGTTAGCCACGTTGCGAAACAGCGCTGAAGTTGCCCTACGTGTACATACCTATCTCTCCCCAGTCCCCAACCTCGTCCAGATGCACAGTGCGCCATTTCGTATCAGTGAGTCCCTGAACGAATTTCGTTTGCCAGTAGGGCAGTTGCAATTGACGTCATACTGGAGGTCACACACTAGAAACAGACGGTTCTGATTGGTGGAACTCCCCTGACCTCCACTTAAAATACAATGACGATCAGCTAATTGTAAGTTCCCTATTGTGTGTATTACTAGACATTCTTTTCATTATTCTATGTTCGGTAATCCAAGAGATTTTCAGTCAAATATTCTTCCAACATACGAAGATGTTCTTAGATGCTGCTTTAAGGACAGATTTCTATTAGCAAGTAAACTCAATAACATTAAAGTGAGTTTCTCATCTGTCAACAATACAGTGGCACAAAAAATGAAATATATTTATTAGAAGGCATAAATCCCAAAAGTTTCTGAGCATAGAATCATTAAGATAATTAATCCCTTCTACGATAAGTATTATTAACTAACGAAATCTTATATTCGAGACAAGAAAAAGCCAGATTTTATATAAAAGTTTGATGAATTTAAAAAACAAGGACTGTGTGATAATACAGCCTGCAAATGCGTAATGAATTAAGATCGCGCCTGTAAAATGTCTTCAGATCTGAGGGAATGTCCGACTGAGACTAATTGTACGTCTGAAAAACAGAACAAAATTCCAGTCATTGAGCATTGATTTATCTACCTCCAAAGAAAGTACGGAACGGGAAAATTGGTACTATACATCAAAAGGAGGAAAAAAACTGAGTATAGGAATTGGCCGACGAAACGGTATTGAAAAGGTAACCTTCCAAATTTGTTGAAGCGGAAATGAAAGATCTTGAGCATTTAGATGAAATACGGGAGAGTTTTAATGCTAATGTAGGTATATGTAAAATCTCATTACCATGACCGATACCGCCTATCAGATTTAAGACGAAGAAATTACCATGGCAAATGAATCTGGAGTTGCAATCTACATCTTTACATAGCGATCGCAATGGTGTAACTGACCGTTCAGGTGCTGCTATTAGCGTTGAGTGTGCTAGAAGATATTGGTGTAATAAATAAAACAGATGCTTCTCAAGTTATTGATTGATACAAAATGGACCTTATGCACGCTACCTGATGTCAAGGCTGAAATTCGGCTGCTGGCGGTATTTACTGGCGGTGTTTAGCATAGCAGTCTATGGAGTGCGAGTTATTAATGCTTATTTCTTAGAAATATCGGAAAAGAATTCTTTGTTGTAGAAGCATATACTTAATATATTGCAATATAAATTTTAAATTATTGTTCTGCTTGCAAGAAAATTCTCTCAATTTGTAAATTTGCTGTTAAAATGTATCCAGAAAGGCTGAAATCGTCTGCTAGCGTTGTTTGCGCCTGCGTATTGTGACTTTCTGGCGGTACAGTGACTAGAATTGCAGGTTACCATACCGCCAGCTCTGGCGTGTGACGTCAAGTGCATAAGGTCCATTAGAATGGAAATCAGCCGCACTAGAAAAAATTTACGTCAAAGTCAAATGGATTCAGAAGAACCACATGCCATATATTTCGATGGAAGAAAGGACGATACTTTATTTATCCTCCTCAGTTCTGAGACAAATATCATGAGGAGTAACATATACTTGTTTAAAATTACTATAAAACATCTTTAAACATGTATCATTCTGCGCATTCAATGCGAATTATATAGATTTATTTTATTGAGAAAGTCTAGAAGTATTTTTAACAATTCTAGAAGCATTTAAATTCATTTAAAGGGTGTTCTTTAATGTCTTAGTTATATAGGCTTAGGTATACAGTTCTTAGGTATGCAGGCGCTATATTCGTGTGTTGGAAGAATATTTGGCGGAAAATCTCTTGGATGACCGAATATAGAACAATGAAAAGATTGTCTAGTAATTTTCTTGGTCAACGACATATGCATATCCGTATCCATGTCACTTGTTAATGTATTTAATATAGCACAATACACCCAATTAACAAACGAAATTCGTTCACGGGCTCACTGATAAGAAATGGCGCACGGTGCAAGTGGACGAGGTCGGGGAGAGATGGGTATGTACACGTAGGGCGTCTTCAGCGCTGTTTCGTAACGTGGCTAACAGGAGTTGCGCAAACTACTAAAACTTTTCCCTGCAGCGATCTCGTCGTGGTAAGATCTCGGTTGTTCAAAAATGGGATGCTCAATAGTATTAATTTAAATTTAAAATTTAATATGAGACCGCAAACTGAACTTATTTAATTATTTTTTTAATACAACAAAATCACTGAAACTTGAATTTTTCACGATTTTTAATGAGCTTCCGCGATTGGAAGATATTCTTTAAACGCAATTTATTTTTTTATTATTATTAAACAGTACAATATGCTAATATTTTTCACTATAGTGATAAAATAAATGCAATATGTAATATTTTTTACAAAATTCTGAAAAAATCGGAATTTTTAAATTTTTTTGAAGTTTTAGGGTCTTTGCGCGATCGAAAGATAAAGTCCGATTTGAAAAATTCTTTTTTTGTTTTTCTCGTATTTACCAATCGCAACTTTTCCGCACTATAGCGATTTGGAAATAAAAACTTTTGTTTTTTCGCACCGCCCTAATATATATATATATATATATATATATATATATTAAGACCATTAATAGTAATTAACATAATCCATTTGAAATTAACCATTAAATTTAATAACTTATAGCACATTGAATACGGAAGAAAAAAAGAACAATATGAATACAAATGGAATTTGTAGAACAAAAGCAGTATCTTCAGGTCCCAAATCCTTTGGAACTACAAATGGAGTGGGTGGTTTCATCTTCGTATCTGTCATAAAAAAGCAAAACAATACGAATTTCAGACTACCAACACACATAAAATCAAAATTAATTAAAGCAAAACAAAGTAATCTATAGTGGATATGGAGAAAATAAAACAGTTATGAGCTATAAAGTATAATGAATCCCAAATGCACTATCTTAACCCTGATATTGCACGTGGTAAATTAAATCATGAAGTATTCACATATCATATGACAGAACAATGGAGATAATAAAATAATAAAAAAAAAACGACTTATTGTACACGTCATGATATTAAATTAATAAATTAATTAAAAACAGAATAATGTAATATCAGAAAAATTAAACCATACACCATAGTTTACCCTATTATTATTTAAATCTATAACATTTATTTTTACTATG
Source organism: Maratus speculifer (assembly GCA_964019185.1). NCBI lineage: Eukaryota > Metazoa > Arthropoda > Arachnida > Araneae > Salticidae > Maratus > Maratus speculifer. The sequence goes on from OZ025300.1 coordinate 141,898,040, forward strand.
CTAGGTAGAACTTAATATCTTAATTAAGGAAGATTAAAGATTAAGAAATAGCTTATTACGATATATACCCAGTTACGCTATACATTTAGTAGTGATATAGTGCACTCATTTATTAAAAGCGAAGTGCAATTTAATAATGTAAATGATTAAAATTATTAATATAATAGATATAACTAAACAATAATCCATACATTGGTGCTATTTAAACTCCATAGAAATTTTGTACCTAATTAACAAATGAATTTTTCACTCTCAATTTTTTTATACATATATTAAATTAACCTTTGCGTATTATCCAGAAAACACCACTCTCTGCCTTATTCTAACATCTACCCACCCAACAAACCTATTATATACATTTTATATATTTTTTTTACATTTTTAATTTTTTATTCTTATTTTTTATGTTTTAATAATTTTTTGTACTTTTTTTACACAAAGTGTCGATTAATTATTAGATCATGTACTTATTAATTGTATATTAAAGAGCATATGAATTTTTTAGGAAAACCATTAATTATAGCATCATAAACAAGCTTTTTAATATTAGTGTTATTTAAATGAGAAGAACATAAACATTTTATTCTATATAAATTATTAAAGATATTACGATATACAGAATTATGAAGACAGTACTTAAATTTAGAAACTGTATTAACTTTAAAATTAATTTTTTTCGGTTTGTCTTATATATCAGTTATTATTTTTTTTTCTTTTAATATAATTTTAAGATGTAAAAAATGAATGGTGTTATTAAAAAGGAGGTTTTTTGTAATTTCTAGATTGTATGGATAATGAACGGGTAATTGAGATATACTAGTATTATCAGTATCAATTAAAATTATATAATTTATATATCGATATAAATGTATGTTATTATTAAAATATTTACGTTTATAATGATACAAGTATAAGTCTGATAATATACTAGATGTAATACCACTTTGTGGTATACCAACTTTTTGAATATATATAATGTTAACTTGCATGATAAAATTATTATAGATAATGAAATTTGTTAAAGTAAGAAAATAATCAGTTTCAATGTTAGTTGATCGATAAAGATCATGTTGATGTTTTAAAAAAGATCATTTATGATATTATGTAAATCTAATAAATCGATATTATTAATTACTAAATTATTAATTAATAAAAAATTGCAAAACAATTACAGTAATCTTACTAAAATTGTATTTGTAACTTGGGTGGCAGTTACAAAAAAATTTAGGCATCCAGTTTCCTTAAAAATTCTTAGGAACCTTACATTTTTAAAAATCTATAATGCGGAGGTTTACCAGTAACCTGAATTTTTGCTGTTCCTGTTACATGAAATGACCAAGAATCTCAGTTTTCTACAAAACTTCTAGTAACATTACATTTTTTTTCTTTTTATTACAGTGCAGTGAACAAGTAAATGATTTCACATCAGAGAGAAGGTTAAATGAAATTATTCTTTAAATGAATTTTATATAATGACAAGGTTTATTTAAAAAATTATCACAAGCTTCTAGAAATTGCATTAAAATATGTTGGGAATTAAATATAACACTCCGTAGATAAAGTAAATTTTTATTCCTAGAGGCATTAAATTTTAATAGCTTTCATTAGGACAATACTTGAGTCGTTTTTAAAAATTAACTTGGATAAATTTATCATCATTGAAATATAATTAAAAAGTGTCACATATTTTTCATAATCAGCCTATGTCATACAATTTAACAGATATGGTTCTTAAATTAAAGAAAATCTTCCTTATCTTATGTAATTTTCAAATTTTATGAAAATCAATAAAGCACTTCTATATCAAAAACGCAATAGTAATTTCTTTACCTATTGTTTAAGTAACTACATAAATGGAAGATGCATCATTTTTAAAACTCTGGGCAATATCTTCGGAATTATGAGAAACTTTGAAAAAAACCTATCTCCGAAACTTTTATATGTGTAAATATTTTCTATAAATATACATTTATACGAAACAAATGGAAAGATTTTCGTGATTAAGTACTTTCAAAAATTTCAAGAAACTGCTCACACGTCTTTAATTCCCTTTATCTTTACACAATGACAAGATATAGTAAAATGAAAAATAATCCTAGCTACCAAAAAAGGCATTATAATATGTTGGGACGTAAATATAATATTGTTTAAATAAAATGAGTTTTCGTTTCAAAAGCCATAAAATTTTAATAGCTTTCAATCATGGTGTTACAAAATATAAGAAAAAAGTAATTAGTATACACTATAAGAAAAGAATTTTCCTTTCATAAGGTCTCTAATGTCTTGAAAAGTTTCATTCATAAGTGCGGTTTAATATTGCAAATGTTTTCTTAAAGTTATATGCATGATAATAAAGTGTGTTATTTAAAAATCCTCATTTAAAGTACAATCCTTGAATAGTTTTTATAGTTTTACTGGAAGAAATTTGTCATCCTTGAAATGTAATTAGAAATCTCACATATATTTCATAAACAGCCGTTGTCATATGTAGTTCTGAAATTAAAGAAAAACTTCCTTATTTTGTGTAGTTTATAAAATATAACGGTAATTAATACAGCCTTTTTATATCAAAAACTTAATAAAAATTCTTTTAAAACCTACTGTTTTCGTAACTATATAATTAGAATTCATGTCATTTTTAAAACTCAGGGAATTCTCAGGGAATATTCGGCATTATGGGAAACTTTAAAATAAAGCAATATCTAAAACTTTTATGTGTGTTAACATTTTCGATAAATATACAATTTTACAAAGCAAATGGAAAATTTTCGTGATTCAGTAATTTTTAAAATTTCAAAGTACTGCTAACACAATGTCTTTATTTTTCTTTTTTTATATATAATAATAAGATATATTAAACAAAAAAATAACTCAAGCTTCCAAAAACTTATTTATATGTTGGAAAAATATAATACTCTTAAGTAAAACTAACTTTCATTCTAAGAGTCATAAAATTTTAACAGCTTTTAAAGCATGGTGTTGCAAAATTTATGGAAGATGTTATTAGTTTACATTTTAGGAAGCTAATTTTCCTTTCCTTAGGTTTATAATATCTTAAAAAGTTTTATTCATAAGAGTGTTTTAATACTGTCAAATGTTTTTAAAAGTAATATGCATATGGTAATAAAGTACGTGATTTGAAAAGTATGCATAAAAGGACAATGTTTGAGTCGCGTTTATGAATTTAGTTAAATAAATTTGTCATCATTGAAATTTAATTAGAAATCTCATATATATTTCAGAAACAGCCGTTGCCATACAATTTAACAGACATGATTTTAAAAGAAAAACAATTGCCTTATTTTGTGTTGTTTTTAAAATATTACGAAAATTAATAAACCACTTTTATACCAAAAGCTTAATTATATTTTTTTTTAATAAAAAGTACTGTTTTATAAATACATAATTGGAAGTCATGTCATTTTTAAAACTCAGATAATTTCTTTGGAATTATGGAAACTTTAGAGTAAAGCCATCTACAAAACTTTTATGTGTGTAAACATTTTCGATAAATAAACGTTTTTACTATCGTAATTCACAAAATTTTACATTTCAAAATACTACTTGTGATGTAGAATCACATATAGTTTTCTTAAATTTTACATTTTTCTAAATTACCGTTAAAACTAATCTTTAATTAAATGTCCATTTTATCTTAACGTTTATTTTCGATTCCACAATAACTTTCCGTTCAAAAGAAAAGAAAGAAAAACATCTAGCATCTGCCTTATTACTGAAAAACGGCTATCAGATAAAGAGAATTCATTAAGATGCGTATTTCACCCTTGCTGGAAACAAATAAAAAAAGAATAAAGTTCGAATGTGTTTGCGGTCAGTGAAATTTCATTTTCCTCTCTGGGTAATTTTAAGTATAACTTATTCGTTGCATATGAGTCTTTTCATGTAGATAATGCTTGTTATGTCTTTTGAGAACATTTTCCCAAAATATGCTCCTAACGTACGAATTGGCAGTCGGATTCCTTTTTGGCGTATTTTTTAGGACTGCTGTTTTCTGGTTGCCCTGCTATTAAATTCAAAATCCTTTTATTGTTTAAGCGTAACAGACAATTTTGCGGAGATGATATCAGTCATTTTTCATATGCTTAATGTCGCCAATTGTGTGATGCCAATGTGTGAATTTTTCAGTGAGGAATTAATTGCCTCCCTCTCGCTTCATGAACTCAGTCATGTGAAGACTGTTTTCTTAAAAAAATGCGTTCAGGCACCATCCCTAACTTTTCTGTATGAAACCCTTAAATTTTGAAGTTTACTGCAAATAAATAATTTTTCGTAAAGAGCATTTATTGTCTTAAGCGATCATAGCCTATAACTAGCGAATGCATTTTTAAAAAGAACCTGTCAACACACTTTAAATTACAGATCTACAATATATAAATTTATGGTGCCTAACACCAGGCATTCGCAATTTTTTTTTAACGTCAAAGGATGGTGCCTGCTTTTAGTTGCCTGCTACGATTTGCTTGAAAGTTTAGTTTCTGGACTATTTATTAGCACTTATCTGGACTATATCTTTACTATTATCTGGACTATTTATCTACCTGAGTAGTATGACATTATCTTATTCATTGGCTGATTACAAGATTTTTGAAAGCCTATTTCCCCGACAGATGACTATCTATTACGTTTGCGGAATATAGAGTATTAGATACTACGAGTGTTCTTAGTTCATAGACTATCGTTTACGGTGCCTATAGAATGCGGACTGTCGCTGCCGGATTTTCCCCTGATGGATCGAATTGGAGTTCTTTCCCGGCGCCGAACCATTATTCATGTTCGATGCGGCTGATTTTTCTGATCGAAGAATTTCACGAGGCTCAGCGTAAACAACTCCCGCTCGTTAACGCCTGGTCCTGCCGATGTAGGCTTAAAAATCTGCGGTAGATTGTGGTGACTCATACTTCATCTCCGTTCAACTCGCAGCCTTGCTTTCGGCAATATAGTGCATTTTATTTCTACTTTGTGTACTTCAGTAGTTTACTTCAGAGATGGATCGTGCGCAGTGTGCTCAGTGCTACAGATTTTCGTGTTTGATCTGCAATTTAATCTACATTCATAGATTAGGTGTTTTTGCGCTGGATTTTGTGTGTCTTCGATTGCCAACGTGCATATATTACATTTCTTCAAAATTTAAAAAAAAAGGAATTGTCGAAATCTATTATGAAAAGAAGTAAAAAAATTAGCGCACTCGTGAGAATGCTGCCAAATTAAAACAATGGAGTTATTTAAAAAAAAAGATAGTGAAGAAAATAAATAAACATCTGCGGTATAAAATGTGAGTACGAGAAAATATATGCATTTTATATTTTATGATTTTAATGCTCAATCTCTATTTTAATTACATGACTTTTTTGTTAGTATTTTAGAATAATATGATGAGTGATTTTATTTCAATTATTGTTTATTATGCATTGTTTTCTCATGCTCATATTTATTTTTGTGAATAATATTAGTTAGAAGTTTTCTTAGATTACGTCGAAATATTTCATAGTTTTACAAATGCTATTTAAGAAATAAGACGCCAAATATGAGAACATGATAAAAAGGATATTTTTCATATAACTAAGTATCTATCAACTGTGCACTCTTACTGAAATTTCATTCAAAGTATTAAGACAATCTTAAAAAAAAAAAAAAGAATTCAGAATATTGACTTCATAAATCGTATTTTTTTTTTTTTTTTTTTGGATGATTGTGCTAAAGAAAAAAATCTATTATTTTACTTATTTTCTTTAAATATTACATTTTTATTTACTTTGCAATGCGATTCTTTTTGAACTATTACAATCTGACATTCATATGTATACATTTACAATTTTATATATTTCTTTACCGGATTTTATAAGATGATTAAAAAAAAAAAAATAGGTTAATGGTAAGTTAATGGTGCATCTAAAACATTCATGTTTCCAGATAAATAAGAGAGAATGTTTTTGTGTCAGACTATTATTTTTGCATGTTAGGAAAGTTAAAAAAAAAAAAAAAAAAAAAAAAAAAAAGTATGAAGAAAGATAAATATGAATACTTGTAATAAATAAAGATGTATGCACCTCTCTAGATATTTGACACTGCCTTCATCTTGAGATACATAAAATTGTATCATTTCAATTATATTTTATTATGCTTTGAAAATTCCATAATCAAAGGGTAAGTTATGTTTTACTGTGTTTCTATTGAGTATTATTTACAGATAATACATTATTTTTATATTTGTACTTAAAAGTATTTACCATTTTTCTTTATTGCATAATTGAATATATGTAATCAATATCTTTAAAGCAGCATTTTCTATTAATTATATCCATTTAAGTAGAGCTATTTCTTGCAGCTAAATATTAAGGAATTTTGTTTCTTTATTCTGAGTATATAAAGAATACAACTGTTTTATAACATATAATATTTAAACTTACTACACGCATGATTATTCTTCATCAGTAATTATAACATTATAAGAACTTTCATTTTAAAGGTTATTTCATAAAAATATATCTAGGTAATTTTCTTGAAATAACATAGTATTTCTTAGACATTTATTTGATACAAAATGGTACAAATGGTACTAACAACTTTATTTTTATTAATCAATGTGTGTATTTGTTTTATTATATAGGTGTGTCTTTTAGATATTTGTGTATAGATATCTTATTTTTAATGTTCATAACATATAAAGTTCATTAAGTGGTATATTACGACATACCATTATAAAATTATTTTATGTGTTGCCATGTTGACAAATTTGGAAATATAATGAAGAAGGCGAGAAGCTTAGATTTGTTTTCGCTTATGGTAAATTTTCACTTGTTTTTTTTACTAAACTTTAAATTATTGACAGCAATTAGACATTGCATAATTTATATTTTAAAATATTTTCGCAAATATAATATGCTTTTAAATTTGGAGATCTTATGTGTAAAATATAATATTTTCTTTAGTTAAATTATCTCAACCTGTCACAAGCTTTCCTCTTAACATTTTAATGCCTGCTCGAGTCATCATTATTATTATTAATAATAACAGATTTTATTTATTTCATTAATGCAGTTAAAACATATAACGTACCAGTATACATTTTAAATCAATTGTATGCCGTGTTGTTGCATACCAGCACACATTTTTAGATGTGAAATCTCAGTATTTTTAAAATTCAGTTAATATTTTTATTTTTATTTCTAATATTTAGTGACTGTTTTCGATAGATTTCTTCTTGCATTGTGTTATTTTCTAGAGGTAGCACAATGCCAAGAATGTTTTTTTCCTGAAGGGTTTCTTTTCCTTTTGGGGGTAAGATGGCCACTTACCTACAGAAAGGGAGAGAATGTTTGTCTTCATTTACAAAATTCATTAATTCATTTTTTTTAAATTTACTATTATTAGACACTTTGCTAAATTCTCACCGTTTTTTTCATGTGCAGAGCATTTTTTAATTTTTTATTTGTTTAGACATGACATTACTGAAGAGTAGTCTCGCGCGACCTCGCGGTTTTCAAATTAATTCGTTAGAAGATATTTCACAGATATTTCCTTTTTTCTTGCAACTCTTGTACATATTTGTTGTGGTTTCATATTCAACCTGGCTTTACATGCATACACATACTTACACTTCATTCTCACAAAATTATTTTTGGTTATGGTTCAAAGATAACACTCGCCTTGGTTGAATTCAGTCATAATTTTTATGTACTTCTGTAATATTTTTTTCTACATACTGTGTCATGATCACATTCCTTTTATTTTACTCTGCAGACAAAAAAAATATTTTGTTTTACATAATTTTTACACTCATTCATTCTGGTTGGTTTACTGTTGGCATTTTTCCTCTTTTGAAGTTTAAATTGTTATAAATACACTTTATTTACATCTTCAATTATTTTAACACTTGTTTTTTTGTTTTGTCATATAATGTATTAGTTCCTGGTACACATGAGAATTTTGTTCATAGAAAAAACACAGGAGTTCATCGCGCATTCTTTGTTCATTGATGTTACACTAGTTCATCGCTTTACTTTCCATTCTTGTTGTACATGGGGAACTAGTTACATTCATTTTTGTTAAAACAAAAAAATCGCTTTTTCCTGGACATTTTAGTTCACTGAATAAACAACTTAGTTCATAGCATATTTACATGTTAACTATAGAAATTCTACACATTAGTTCATCGATCTTTTCACATTAGTTCATAGAATATTTACATGTTTGTTTATAGAATTTTACACGTTAGTTCATCGATGTTTTTCACATTAGTTCATAGAGATTTTATACATGTGTTCAGTCATGTCGTACGTTATAGTTCATAGAGATGTACACTTTAGTTCGTTGACGTTTTATATTATTGTTCATAGATTGTTTACATATTAATTCATTGAAAATACACATCTTTGTTCATAGAATATGTAACACATTAGTTCTTAGAAAGTAAACCACATTTTAATGTACATTATCTTTAAGATATAATTTGGAACCTCTTTTTAATTATTTTTGTTAGATAAAACAGTAGTTTTTTTTAATGTATTTTTTTCTAAAAATCCATACAACACTCAGGAAACTGCCAGCACATACGTTAAGGATTTTAATATAGGAAATAAATTATAATATGTACATGCCTTTCCACATACATTTTTCTTTACTGATAAAATTTGACTGATTGGACGCGGATGGTGACTCGATGCTAATTATATCATTTCACAAAATGATTTTTCTCAGAATATTATAGTACATCTTTAAAATTGGACATGTTTCTGATACAATATTATTTTGGTTGTTGTCACTAGTTAGATATACTTTTATCTTTAAAAGTATATATGCTAGACCAGGTATGACCATTACATCATTTGTACTTTTCTCTATTTTAAATGACACTTTAAATTTTCACACATTTAAGCTTTTAGAAATACATGCACTTACTGCAGTTTGCTTAGATCACCATGTACACACAAAAACATTGTAAGCATTTTTATTATTGTACAATAATCACAATTGTTTTGGCATGACTCTTAGCTATACCTTAAACATCAAGAGTATTTAAATCGAGGAAGTTAAATAATTTTACAGTTTTAATATTACATATTTGTCACATTTGATATTCCGGTAATATTTCATGCCTAGACACTTAATTTTTAACCTTTTGCTAACCATAGTATTCGACAGTTTTTTTTTTCACTTCACACAGAGTTCATAGTTAAAACACGTAGTTCACTGTAGCTGGTTTAGAGTTTAACCAGAGTTTCTTTTTACATAATACATTTAGTTCATTGAGACAAGTTAACCCTTATTCATCGAGTTGTTTAATGATTGTTAATTCATTAATTACGTAATTGAATGTCACTCATTGGTAGGTGTTTTTGGGTTCTGGTATACATACTGTCTGTTTCTTATGTTAGCAAAAAAAAAAAAAAAAAAAAAAAAAAAAAAAAAATCCTAATTTGTTTTTCTACACAATCGCGAGAGCGTTGCTTAGCATGCGGCAATGGTATTTACAATGGTATTTTATTTTACAAAGGTTTTACAATGTTACTTTTGCGGCATGCTACGCGGATGAGCTTGTGGTCTGTGGATAACAATTTTGTGGGATTTCACCTTTCTTTTTTTCCCTCATCAATGGCATTCCTTGTGGTCCAAGACATTTCACGTGAATATACATATATCTATTGTTCACGAATTTTCTTATAGGTAATGCACAGGTTTTAATTTTTCTTATTACATACATGCAGCCTTCTCCTGGTTTATACCAGTTAATTCTTTAGCACATATTAATTGAGGCTGAGTTCACACACACACACACAATTTTTCTCTTCAGTATTACCTGTTGTACAATTCACTTAAAATTTCATTTTTCTCATACATTTTTACACTTAAAAGATTACATGATGGAATAACTCAATTTTTTTTACACAAGTAAAGGCTTATTAAATCACAGTTTTATTTAAACTACATTTACATTAAGACAGGGGAATACAGTTGTCACATGGAATTAAATGGCTTATGACAGTGTTTGAGGTATTTTTTTTATATCCTGATTTTCTACAGTTTTTTATTATTGTCTTCTTTACCTTATATCTATCTCATGAATATACATTTGTTTAATATTCATGTTGAGAGATAAAAAAAAAAAATCTTTAAAAAAAAGAAAGAAGCTTAAAACCCATACTTTCGTTCATTATTATGGGTATTATTTCTGGATTCTTAATTATTTACATTATTTTTGTTTATCTGTGTGTTATATTATGTCTTTTATTGCATTATATTACTCGAGTATCTTATTTTATTTTATTATAATATTGATCAATATATATATTTAATGTTTATTATTGAAAACATTTTGAAACTTACAGCCAGCTGGTAAGTGACTTGTTTATTTAGGCCTAATGTATTTTTATTTTGTATGTGCACATTTCTGATACAGGTCATCGTCTAAATAAGATGAATTGAAGAGTGATCACAAATTTTATTAATGAAGCTGCAGCTGTTTCTAAATAGAAACAATATATGATGTCATTTGTGTGACAAAATTTATGGTACCAATATATTATATCATGATATATGTACTTTTGGGATGGTTGCCTGCTTAGAGAAAAGTTCAATTGCTGTTTACTTTATGTAGTAAAGGTTTGGTTTGTTTTCATGAACATTTTACACATTATTACTTGTAAGAGCATATGAAAATTGATTTTTCTCCCTTCATGTACATTTATAGATTTTTTTTTTCGCCTGTGAAAGGGGTGATATATGTGATGTAGAATCACATATAGTTTTCTTAAATTTTACATTTTTCTAAATTACCGTTAAAACTAATCTTTAATTAAATGTCCATTTTATCTTAACGTTTATTTTCGATTCCACAATAACTTTCCGTTCAAAAGAAAAGAAAGAAAAACATCTAGCATCTGCCTTATTACTGAAAAACGGCTATCAGATAAAGAGAATTCATTAAGATGCGTATTTCACCCTTGCTGGAAACAAATAAAAAAAGAATAAAGTTCGAATGTGTTTGCGGTCAGTGAAATTTCATTTTCCTCTCTGGGTAATTTTAAGTATAACTTATTCGTTGCATATGAGTCTTTTCATGTAGATAATGCTTGTTATGTCTTTTGAGAACATTTTCCCAAAATATGCTCCTAACGTACGAATTGGCAGTCGGATTCCTTTTTGGCGTATTTTTTAGGACTGCTGTTTTCTGGTTGCCCTGCTATTAAATTCAAAATCCTTTTATTGTTTAAGCGTAACAGACAATTTTGCGGAGATGATATCAGTCATTTTTCATATGCTTAATGTCGCCAATTGTGTGATGCCAATGTGTGAATTTTTCAGTGAGGAATTAATTGCCTCCCTCTCGCTTCATGAACTCAGTCATGTGAAGACTGTTTTCTTAAAAAAATGCGTTCAGGCACCATCCCTAACTTTTCTGTATGAAACCCTTAAATTTTGAAGTTTACTGCAAATAAATAATTTTTCGTAAAGAGCATTTATTGTCTTAAGCGATCATAGCCTATAACTAGCGAATGCATTTTTAAAAAGAACCTGTCAACACACTTTAAATTACAGATCTACAATATACTACTCAGGTTTTTCTTTTTATATAATGTCAAGGTATATATAATACAAATTATATAAAATACAAAAAATAACTCAAACATCCAAAAACTTATTTATAATGTGTTGGGACGATAATATAACACTCTTTAAGTAAAACTAGTTTTCATTCAAAGAGCCATAATATTTTCATAGCTTTCAAAGCATGGTGTTACAAAATTTATGAAAGATGACATTAGTGTACACTTTAAGAAGCTCATTTACCTTGCCTTAGGTCTATAATATCTTAAAAATTTAAATTCATAAGTGTGTTTTAATATTGCCAAATGTTTTTGAAAGTACATGCATGGCTATAAAGTACGTGATTTGAAAAGCATATATAAAAAAACAATCTTTCAGTTGCCTTTATGAATTTCCTTGAATACGTTTGTCATCATAGAAATTTAATTAGAAATCTCATATATATTTCAGAAACAGCCGATGCCATACAAATTAACATATAGGGTTATTAAGTTAACAAATACCTCCTTATTTTACGTAATTTTTGAAATATTACGAAAATTAATATAGCACTTTTATACAAAAAACGTAATTATAATTTTTTTAAACAACCTACTGTTTTGTAAATATATAATTGGAAGTCATGTTGTTTGTAAAACTCAGGGAATATCTTCGGGATTATGGGAATTTTTAAAGTAAAGCAATTTAACAAATTTTTATGTGTGTAAACATTTTCAATAAATGTACTTTTATACTAAGCAAATGGAAAGATTTTCGTGATTCACTGAAGCTTAAATTTCAAAATACTACTCACAATCTCCTTTTTATGTAATGTCAAGATATATTCACAAAACATAACTCAAGCTTCCAAAAACTTATTCATAATATGTTGGGACGCAAATGTAAGCTGTTTAAGTAAGACTAGTTTTCATTCTAAGAACTATAAAATTTTATTAGCTTTCAATGCATGGTATTACAAAATTTATGAAATATGTTATAAGTGTACACTTTAAGAAGCTTATTTTCCATCCCTTAGTTCTTTAATATCGTTAAATTTTTTATTCATAAGGGTGTTTTGATATTGCCAAATGTTTTTAATAGTAATATGCATGGTAATAAAGTACGTGATTTGAAAAACATGAATAAAAAGACAATCTTTGTGTCGCTTTTATGAATTTACTTGAAGAAATTTGTCATCATTGAAATATAATGTACTCATTTCGTTCATTATATTGTAGAAAATATTCGCATGAATGATACATATTAAAAAGAATTGTAATATTTTTTAAAATAACTACATACATTTTTTTCTCGCATGCGAATTTTGTAATTTGAATTTTCCTTAAGGAAAAAAATTAACATAATCATTTCAAAGGCCTTGGGTTCAAGTTAAGGGATCTTACGAAAACAATACGAAACATTATTTAAAAATTCACAGTCGGAGAGATCGTAAATCTATAAAATTGGTAGTCTAACAGAGAGTCATAACTTATGTCCATTCATCAGTAGGTATTGATATTTCAGTGGTAGAAAATTGGCGCAGACATGCAGCCTATTGACACAACATAATTTTTATTGGATTTGTCACCTTAGTAAAAACTGAGAAATAACTAAGTCATTAAATACTATTCAATATTTTCTTTTTCAGTGTAGTGTACGGGTAAATCATTTCGTGGCTGAGAGAAGGTTAAATAAAATTATTCTTTAAATGATCTTTGTATAATGACGAGATTTATTTAAAATATCAACACAAGCTTCAAGAAATTACATTACTATATGTTGGGACATAAATATAACACTCTATACATAAAGTGGATTTTCATTCTAAGAGCAATTAAATGTTACAAAATTACCATTATACCAAAAACTTAATAGTAAGTTTTAAAACCTACTGTTTTTGTAATGGCATAATTGGAATTCATGTCATTTTTAAAACTCAGGGAAATATCTTCTTCATTATGGGAAACTTTAAGATAGAGCAATCTAATAATATGTAATAATATCTAATATAACCAGTAATTTTTAAAATTTCAAGATACTATTCACATAATGTCTTTATTTTTTCTTTTTTATATATAATGATAAGATATATTAAACAAAAAAACACATTAAGCTTTAAAAAACGTATTTATAACACGTATTTATATTTATTTTACATATTTATGTTGGGGCGCAAATATAACACTCTTTAAGTAAAACTAGTTTTCAGTCTAAGAGCCATAAATTTTTAATAGCTTTCAAAGCATGGTGTTACAACATTTATGAAAAATGTTATTAGTTTACACTTTAAGAAGCTCATTTACCTTAACTTAGATCTATAATATCTTAATTTTTTTTAATCATAAGTTTGTTTTAATATTTCTAAATGTTTTTAAAAGTAATATGCATGTTAATAAAGTACGTGATTTCAAAAGCCTGTATAAAAAGACAACCTTTGAGATGTCTTTATAAATTTACTTGAATAAATTTGTCATCATTGAAATATAATGTACGCATTACATCCATTATGTTGTAGAAAATAGTCTCATCAATGATACATGTTAAAGAGAATTGTAATATTTTTTAAGAATAATTAAATACTTTTTTTTCTGTGCATGCGAATTTTGTAATTTAAATTTTCTTAATGAAAAAATATCAACATAGTCATTTCAAAGACCTTAGTTTCACTTTTGGGGATCCGGACAGCAATCTAACAAAGAAATACGAAGCATAATTTAAAATATCGCACTCTGGGAGGTTGTCAATCTGTGAAATCGGTAGATGTAATAGAGAATCATAACTTATCTCTTTCAATTCAGAAGTAGGCATTGAAATTCCAGTGATGGAAAATTGGCGCACACTGTAAAAAAAATTCTGTAAAGGCACTAAACATTTTCTAGGAAACTGGGATTCCAAGAACTTTTCTTGTAACGGTAACAAGAAAAACTCAAGTTTTAGAATCGGTTACATGGATTTTTCCTGTTATCGTTACATGAAAAGTTCTTGGAATCCCGGTTTCCTAGAAAATGTTTAGTACCTTTACAGAATTTTTTTTTTTACAGTGCAGAGCTGCAGCCTATTGACACAACTAATTTTTTATTGGATTCGTCACCTTAGTAAAAACTGAGAAAATCTGTCATTAAATACTAATAAGGTACCCTGGGGTAATAACGCCACGTTAAGGTTCTACCAATTTTCACGGCTTAGTTTTAGATTGTATTTTTCAAACAAATATAGGATCTGATACAGCAACTCATTGACTATCTATATAAAATAAAATAATTTAACAGATATGTATTCATAAAATGTAATGGCGTTTTTTCTTGACCAATGCTATTTGGCGTTAATACCCACCTATATGGGTAATAATGCCATGCAAACAAAACTATAAATTAAGATGGAATAATGGCATGTAGATTGCCCAATTCTAAAAACACAAACTCTACAGCTCTAGAAATTGACAAATTGCAATCTAAGCTAATGAAAATGTACAATTTTTTTGTGACTCTGAAAGAAAAAGAAAGCTGTGGTGGTGGCGGGGGGAGGAGGCAAAAGAATATCAGATTCTAAGGTACGCTTTGCTTAAAAATGACCATTTAAATAGAATTATTAGAAACATTCCACGGATTATTTGAATCAGTATTTATATTCCCATGTATGCATTCTATGCGATAGAAAATATTGATTTTTTGTGAAAGTGAAAGAAAAAGCCAATCCCTGGCGTTATTACCCCGGGATACTTGTTGCGCAGTAAATCCTAAACTACAAGTTATCTCGAGAAAATATCCAAAATCTTCTACAACAATTTGAAAGTTCATGAAATACACTACAAATTTATGTAATAAACAAAGTATTTCTGAATAAAAAATATAGTCTTCAGATCAAAAACCTTATCTCGCAAATTTTAGATCAAGCGTTAATTTTAGTTGCTTGTAAAAACAATAAGACCTAAAAATGAAAAAAATGAACTTGAAGCTGTTTTTTTTTTGCGATTTATATGACTCAAAACCTTTCTGCGCAGAGCACATGGGTGTCATTTACCTGATTATTTCATAATTATGCAAAATATAAGCATGCGTTATTACCCCAGGGTACCTTACTACTCAGTAATTTATTTTTGCGCTATTTTTGGCACTATTGCGCCAGTTTTCCACCTCTAAAACGCTCTTATTTTAAAGAATTGCATTGGAATTAGTAACCTATTGTATATTTTTGACATCTGATATACTATCGATATAATTATAACTACAGAATTTCATATAGATGATGTAAGAAAATTCCTGGACACATTTTAAAATTTAATACAACATCAAGTAATTGTGATCTTTGCCGTGAAGAGAATACAGACTAAAATGATTCCGATGCTGAAAACTTTTTGTGGTGCCATCTATGATAGCAAATTGTCCAATATATAATATCCAATTATTTTCATTCCCATGATGTAAAATTTTGATCTTGAGAAGATTTTTAGTCCAAACTGCACTCGTGTACTACAACTACTTGATTTTGTAATGAATTTTAATAATTTTTATGAATATCGCGAAATTAAATGTAAAGAAACACTGAATTATTTTATATATTAAAAAAAACATGCGTTTTAGTATATTATTGAAATGAATAAGGCACTTTTATTCCGAAAATATTCCATCAAATAATAATAAGTCAATGATATTCTGTTTATAGTAATTCCTTTAAAAACTACTGTTTTCATATTTGGAAGTGCTATGATTTTTAAAATATATTAAAATATTTTTGAAGTTATATGATGGTTAAAAAAAAAAAATAAAAATAAAAACTATCTCTTATACAATTATCGGTTTGAATATTTCGATCGTTATTTTTTTGTACGATGCAAATGGAAAGATTTTAGCAGTTCAGTAATTTAAAAAAAATAAAGATATTATTTACATAATGGTTCAAACTTTCTTTTTCCTCAATAATAATAATAATAATAATATTTATCATTAAATGTCTGAAGTTTCTTTACAATTTGTTTAATAGTAAATGTAGCAAACACTCTTCTTTAAATAAAATGAGTTTCCATTTCAAGAACCATTAAAATATAGTTTCTAAAAAAGTATGGCGTTTTAAAATGCTTGCAAAATGCAATTAGTTCCCTTATATTTTCCTTCTTTTAGCTATGTAAAATGTTATAAATTTTTATCGGTAAGTGTGTTTTAATATTGGAAAATGTGTTTGAAACATTCTATGCAACTAATAAAGTATGTCTTCTGAAAAGCATGATGAATGAGAAAATCCATGAGTCGCTTTTATGTATTTTTTTTAATAAATTTGTCATCTTCTAATTGTTCCTGTGGAATATGAACATTACACTCCATTTATTGCATAAATTATGTAAAAGAAAATCTTAATCTGTTTTAGAATAGAGTAACAGAGATATGTAGAACAGAATTCTATGTAAAGCAAGGCCGTTTTTATAAAATGCTACGTACACATTTGTTTTGTAAAGCTAATGAAGAAATGTTACCCGTTGATAAAGTTTGATTACTCTTTTATAATATTAATATAAAATGTCGTTGTATAACGAGAATTTTGAAGAAAAAAAGTGCAAAAAGAAGTAAAAAATAATAAATTAAAAATAAATGACTCTTCGGATCTACGACAAAATTTCTTATTGTGCAACACAATTTTTCATTCAGAGCATGCAAGTTTTATTAGTACATCGGAATATTAACCCCTTAACGGTCGCATTAAATAACGGTTTAAAAATTCAACATCTTTATTCCCACAACTTTTTAGAAGAAGAATATTTTTCCTATTTAATGAGAAGTAAAATGATAGCAAAATAAAAACAATTACTTTGTTTAATAAAATTGGTAGGAATCAAACAATTCGGAATAATAGCCGTGAATGAAGCACTGATCACCTGGCCTTCAATCGCCATGTAATTCTTTTACCTATTTCTGTAGATATAAATATTTCCTATGGGATTTTTTAAACATATGAAAGTCTCTTAAATTATGCGAAACTTAAAAAAATAGAAAAACAATATCTGATACCTTTATCTGTGTAAATACTTTACATAATTATACTTCTATACGAAGCAAAACTATTCAGTAACTTTAAAAATTTAAAGAAACTATTTACATAATGTCTCTAACATTCATTTTCTCTTAAATAACGACATTTATTAAAATTTCGTCATAAACTTTCTAAAATTTCTTTACAGATTGTTTAGCAGTAAATAAAACACTATTTATATAAAATGCGTTTTCATTCCAAGAGCAATTAAAAAGTAATAGCGTTCAAAGTATGGAGTTACAAAATGCATGAAATATGTTATTAGTACAGACAATTTCTTTCCCTTAGTCAAGTAAAATCTTGTAAATTTTTATTCATACGTGTGTTTTAATATTGGCAAATGTGTTTTAAATATACAATGCAACGCAATAAAATCTGTAGTTTGAAAATAATTGTTAATGGTGTAGGCCTTAAGCAGCTTTTATGCATTTACTTGAATAAATTTGTCATCTTTGAAACATTCATCAGCGATCATTCAGCGATCATAAACGCATTTCACTGTGTAAATTGCAGAAGTTATTCTTATGAATAAAATATGTAAAAGAATATCGCATTTAGCATTTTTTAATTAATTAATATATAAGATATATGGGCAATGTAATTTTACATAGATAAAAGTTTTTGTTTTATAAAACAGAAAATATACGGGTTCTTTATTACATTGTTTTGTAAAATATTTTTTAAAACGATATTTGTTTGTCAGGTTCATTTACTTTATTAAAAGTATGAATTAAAAATGTTGTCGATAGTTAGCAGGATTTGGAAATCAATAAGTATTAAAAATAAATGGCCCTTGAAATCTACGACATATATCCCATAATGCAACATACGTTTTTATTCAGCGTATGCAACTTTTGCAATTTAAATTTTTTAGGGAAAAAAATAAAGGCATTGAAAATCGTAATTATGAAGCTGTTATTATCAATTTAAACACAATAGACAGTACTCCAACGAACCTATTCGCAAAACATTATTTAAAAATTTACACTCGAAAATGTTGCTATTCTATGAAATCGGAGACATAACAAAGAGCCATATATCTCCTTCCATTCAGGAAGGTCTTAATTTATATAGGTAGATTTCGTATGAAATATTACCTATTGAGGTCGCTCCTATAGTGGAATTTCTGAAAACTTTTTGCAGATCTGCGCCAATCATGATCTTTAAACCCCAAAACTACCATCAATAGTATATATATATAGAGAGAGAGACAGAGAGAGAGAGAGAGAGAGAGAGAGAGAACCATTATAGAATACTACAAATTAACATCAAAATATAGAATAACCCTCAAATACAAATTGCAGTAATATAATAGCAAACATAATAAATCGGACAGTGGTGAAAAACATGTAGTAAGCAAATGGAAATTCTCAAAGAAAGGTATCAATTGACTACAAGTATATATATATATATATATATATATATATATATATATACATATATATACAGGGTGTCTTAAAATGACTGATGGATTTTAAAATTCAATAACTTGCAAACAGTGACAGCTATTTAAAAAAATTCTTCAGGAGGGTTATGTAAAATGTCAAGAGTTTTTTTCCGTATTTTTTATTTTACAATGCATCTCAAACAATAGGTGGCACTGACAGTGATTGAAGGCCAGGTCGACGCTTCACACAGCACTGATCATCTGGCCTTCAATCGCCGTCAGGGCCACCTATTGTTTGAGATGCAAACTAAAATAAAAAATTACGGTAAAAAAACTCCTGACATTCTACATAACCCTCCTGCAAAAAAATTTTAAATAGCTGTCACCGTTTGCAAGTTATTGAATTTTAAAATCCATCAGTCATTTTTGAGACACCCGGTATATACATGCATACATATATATATATATATATATATAAACAGTGAAACCTCCAAATAAGGGACACTCCGAGTAAGGGACACCTCTATTGAGGGACAAAAGTAGCGTTCCCAAATATGTCCCTTATTTGGAGGTTTCACTGAGAAAAGAACTCCGAAGGGACACCTCTATTTAAGGGACGAAAGTTGCGGTCCCATAGGTGTCCTTTATTTGGGGGTTTCACTGTGTTACTTTCTTCTGGACACGATAATCTCGATCGAGTTCGTTAATGGGCAAAATTGGACCAAGGGGGTGGAAATAGGGAGAGTTTTTGTGAAAACTGAAAAAACATCATGACTTCTTAATTAAAATGGATATCGAATCAGTTTAATGTTAATATTCTAAAAAATGGGCTAAAAGTTTATGCATGACAGATTTTTGATGAAGTTAAAAATGGGCTTAAAGGGCGAAAAAAACAGGGTTTAGGGAGAAAAAAATTCATAATTTCAATTCTCAAAATATCAAATCCTACTAAATTTTTTTATAAATGTTCTGAAAATCATCAAAAGCTTTTGTACTGAAGTAGGAGTTGGAGAAAAATACTTCAAATCCAAACTGATTACATTCTGACTCATATTTAAATTCGTTTTTGATTTACTTAGGAACTATATAATTTGACGTATTGGCCAGTTTTTTATAAAGACAGAATATAAATAAAAAAAGGCTGCTAAAAAGAGTATTTTGAACAGAATTCAGTGATAGTGATTGAAAAACTGAGGAAGAATTCGAATAGCAAATTGAGTTTTCTCAGACTCATTTTACATCCATTTTTGCTCTCAAACGCAACCAGTTTACATGTTCTGTTAATTAGGAACTATGTGATGTGACAGATTGGTTAGTTTTTTGAAAAAGGTAGAATATATTTCTAAAAGGGCTGCCAAAATGGTTACTTTGAGCAGAATGTCCCCCGAAACAATCGTGATTGGAAAATTGAGGTATTCAAGTAACAAAATTGAGCTTTTATTACTCATTTTTTTAATCAGTTTTGTTCTTAAACGCATCCAGTTGACAGGTTCTGTTACTTAGGAACTGTATAATGTGCCGTATTGCCAGATGTTTTGATAAAGTCGAAATATATTTTTATAAAAGCTGTCAAATTGGACACTTCGCACGAAATTTCCCGAAGCGATCATGATTAAAGAATTGGGGATGTAGTCAGATAACAAATTGGTTATTTTATAAATCATTTTTAAATTTAATTTTGCTCTGAAATGCATTCAATTAACAGTTTTTTTCTTTTGTAATTTAGGAGCTGTATAATCTGCATATTGATCAATTATTAATAAATCAGAATATATTTCACAAAATGTTGTCAAAATGGGTATTTCAGCAGAATTTCCCTTAAGATGATTCTGTTAAAACCAGTTCTAACAGAAAAATTGAAATCTGAAAATTTTCAAAAGCGGCCAAATAAATTTGTTATACTGGGTTTATATCTAAGCCTATTTCTTTTCTTGTTGTTGAAATGGGCACTCTTTAAAATCTTCAAAATCCTATAGGCCCAGCTGACAGGGATCTTTTTTCTTTTTTAATATAAACACTTTCGGACAAATAAGTGTAAATATATTCCTGATGTCTAAAAAAATATCGATGTAATTACATAGACCATATATTTTAATAAACACCTGATGTCATACATAAAGGTAGCAGACAAAGTTCTTTAAAAAAACTGACATGTAATTTTTTAAATAATACGGTGCGGATTTTTGTCCTAAAATTTTAAGTACTATTGTTTTTGTAACTATGCAATCGTACGTCATGTGACCTTTAACAAATAGGGATATATCTCAAGAATTTCAAGAAACTTTCAAATAAAAAAATAAATAAATGAAAATAAACATAAAGAATAAAAAAAACAGTCTCCGATACTTTCATCCGTGTGAATGTTTTTTTTATAAATATATTTTATATTCTAAACAAATGGAAACATTTGCATGATTATTAATAATAAAATAAATATAAAAATTTAATATTAATGTATTTATTTTTACTCCGTTTTTATTTATGGTAAGGTTTATAAAAAAATACAATAAAAGTTAAAAAATGGCATTATAATATTTTTTAATGTAATACGCATTACATAAAAACGAGTTTACATTTCAAGAGCTATTAAAATAAAATACCTTTCAAAGCATGGTGTTACAGAATAAATGAAATATATTATTACTGTAAACTTTAAAAAGCTCATTTTGTCTCCGTTAGGTACATAAAAGCTTGTAAAAGTTTTACTCATAAGTCTCTTTTCATATCGGCAAATGTTTTCAAAAACACTATTGCAATGTAAAAAAGTTTTAAGTCTGAAAAGATTCATGCAAGAGAAAATCCATGAAATGCATTTACATTAATAAATTTGTCATCGTCGAAACATAATAAATGCATTCCAGTCCTTAAATTGTAAAAAAATATTCTTATGAAGAAAATATGTAAAAGAATATTGTAATCTCTTTTCCTAGTTTCATATGGTGTAATATGTCAGAGTTATAGGGGACTATTTTAAGAGGATTCGCTATTTTACGTAGAGAAAGCCTTTTTTAGAACATGCAAAATATGCATGGTTTTTTTGTTATGTTTTTTTTTTTTTTTTCGTAAAACATAAAAAAAATGATATTTGTACTTGAAGCGCTTTTTGTTTCCTTACAATCTGAACCTAAGCCGTAGATGAAAACACAGAAGTTAAAGATGATAAGTACTAAAGATAAATAACCCTTTAGATGTACGACATAACGTAATGGTACAACACACTTTTTCTTTCTGTGCATTCAAATTTTGTAATTTGAATTTTCAAAAAGATAAAGTTCGCACATATCCTTCATTCCAATTTAAGTGTTAAAGATAGTAATCAAACAAACCAATTTACGAAACATAATTTTAAAATATACCCTAAAATTTTGAAATTCTGTGAAATCCCGAGACATAAGAGAGAGGCGTCCTAAATCCGTACCTCTAATATACTGTCAGTGTACTTATAACTACAAAACAACTTATAACTACTTATATATTTCTGATAAACAGTCGAAACTATATAGAAAATAAATAAATATGTTTCTTATTTTTTTAAATACTTCAATATTTCCTGAAACATACTTTTCAAAATATTACGGAAATGAACTACGCACTTATTATTAGTAAAAACGTAACAGTTATTTTTTTTAAAACCTGATGTTTTCGTTAATTCAGAATTGAAAGTCTTACGATTTTAGAAATAAAGTCATGTGAATCTCTGGAATTATGTGAAACTTGATAAAAAGTATAAATGCAATCTAAGACATTTTCATCTGTATGAACATTTTAAACACACATACTTTAACACTATGTATGTGGAAAGATTTGCACGATTGAAAAAAAAAATAATAATAAAAATATTTACTCAATGTCTCTTTCTTATTTTTATTAACATACGAAAAAATGTCAAGTATGTCAATCTCTAGAATTGTGTTAAACCTGACATAAAATATAAATGCAAACTCTAATAATTTCATCTGTATGAACTTGTTTGATACATATAATGTAATACTAAGCAAGTGGAAAGATTTTTTGTATAATTAATTGCATTATTGTATAGTTTTTAAAAAATTAGAGATAACATTTGCATAATGTCTTTTTTTCCTTTTTTTTAACATAGGGAAATATCTGAAATACTTAAATCTTTGGAGTTATGTGAAACTTGACAACAATTATAAATGCGATCTCCGATAGTTTTATCTCTATGAACATTTTTTATATACATACTTTAACACTAAGCAAATGAACATATTTTCGCGAATGAATAATTTAAAAAATAAATACCAGTTACACAATGTCTTTTTATTCGTTTCCCTTCATAAAAATCCCTGTCGGCATGTCCTATAGGCGAAGATAGATTTCGAAGAGCTTTCATTTAAACAACAAAAAATAAAATATTATTAGCGATAAACCCTGTTTAACTACTTTATTTGGCCGGGTTTTTACTTACAGATTTTTTTTCTTTTTTCTATAATAAATGATTTTATCAAATCATCTTAAACGAAATTTGGCTCAAATGCCCATTTTGAAAACATATTTTGAAATATATTCTGACGTTATTAAAAAATCGACCAATACGCACATTATATAATTCCTAAATAACAAAAAAAAAACTGTCAATTAAATGCGTTTGAGAGCAAAATTGAATTTAAAAATGAGTCATAATATAACCAATTTGTTATTTGAATACATCCACAATTCTTTAATCAGGATCGCTTTGGGAAAGTTTGTGCAAAGTGCCCATTTTGACAGCTTTTTTAAAACACATATTTAGCCTTTATCAAAAAACTGACCAATACGGCCCATTACACAGTTCCTAAATAACTCATAATTGTCAATTGAATGCGTTTGAGAGCAAAATTGAATTTAAAAATAACACATAAAATAACCAATTTGTTATTTGAGTACATCCTCAATTCTTTAATCACGATCGCTTTGGGAAATTTTTTTTGTTAAGTGCCCATTTTGATAGCTTTTAAAAAATATATATTTAGCTTTTATCAAAAACTTGATGAATACGCACATTATACAGTTTGTAAATAACAAAAAAACTGTCAATTGAATGCGTTTGAGTGGAAAATTTGGTTTAAAAATGAGTCATAAAATAATCAATTTGTTATTTGAGTACATCCTGAATTCTTTAATCATGATCGCTTTGGGAATTTTTGTGGGAAGTGCTCATTTTGGCAGACTTTTTTGAAATGGATTCTGCCTTTATAAAAAAACTGGCTAATCTGTTCCACTATATAGGTTCTAAATAAGAGAGCCTTTAAATGGGATACGTTTGAGAACAAAAATGGAATTAAAAATGACTCATAAAAATGCAATTTGTTATACTTCCTCAATTTTTCAATCACTATTACTTCGAGAATTTCTGTTTAAAATACCCTCTTTGGCAGTCTTTTTTAAAAATATATTCTCCCTCATTCAACATACTGGCCAATAAGTCACATTATATATTTCCTAAATAAGAAGATCTGCAATTTGAATGCGTTTAAAATAGAAAATGAATTTAAAAATGAGTCAGAATATAAGCAGTTTAGATTTGAGGTTTTTTTTCTCCAACTCCAATTTTTGTTTAATTTATTTTTGCTATAAGAATTGGTCCTATGAAAAACTTGTAAGTATAAAAATTGTAGCTATTATTAAGAAGATGTAAAATAAATTTAATTATATTTGATTGCTTAAGAAATGAGTAAGTTGTGGATTTTTTTCTCTTTTCTCCTCCCTTTTTCTTTTATTTTTATATTTTTTCATCGTTAAAAGTTGGTCCTATCAAAAACTCGTAAATGCCAAAGTTTTAGATAATGTTAAGTACATTTATAAAAAAATTAGTTGGATTTGATATTTTGAGTATTGACGAAGTTTTGAAATTTTTTTCTCCCAAAAACCCTGTTCTGTTCGCCCCTTGAGCTCATTTTTAACTTTATCGAAAATCTGTCATGCATAAATTTTTGCCCGTTTTTGAGAAGTAATATAAAGTTTAATTTGATTCGATATCTATTTTAATTAAGAAGTTATCGCGTTTTTTCGGTTTTAACAAAAACACTCCCTATTTCCATTCGAACTCGACCGAGTTTTTATGCCCCTTGATTTTATGTAAAAGTTTGAAGATCTGAACACAATTATGGAGGTTATCGTGTCCTGAAGAAAGTGTTATACACCGATAGATAGATAGATAGATAGATAAACTTTTTTACTGATGGTAGTTTTGGGGTCTAGGAGTCATGATCGGTGTACATCTGCAAATTTTTTTTTCAGAAATTCCAACATGGGAGAGAATGCAATAAGTAGTACTTCATACGAAATCTACCTAAAAAGACAAGCTCTATTAACCCCTTGGGGACGAGCGACCACTATAGATGCCGGCACCGATTGTACTCAGATCCCGCGAGACTACCATTGATGCCGGCGCTGTTTGTACTCACACCCCGCGAGACTACCATTCATGCCGATCAAACGGAACGTTTTGTTTTTCACAGTTTAGCATATAAAAAATTTATCCTAATTCTATTTGAATGTATATTAAGGAAGAAGACTTCTCCTTCAAACTACGAAAGCTAATGAAAACATTTTTTTTTTTTTAATCAACGCGAATTTAATTTTTTATGGAAATACTACAATGGGAAAAAGATTTTTTTTCATCACGTCTTTGTGTTTCATAAATCTTTTTACGCGTCTAGTAAAACTTTGTTTTTCTTTATTAGAAATAATGCTACTGAACTTCAGAAGGAAAAATTTGCGGTTTAAGAACAGGATCATAAGATAGCATATAATTTACTTAAGTAAGCACATTTACGATTACGAATGATAACATGAACATCTGATTCATTGCTTTTTTTCCCGTTCTTTAATCTCAATCAGAATGTCATTAATATTTCGTGTTTTCTTTGGTGTAGAAAGAAAGATATATCTTTTTTATATTTTTATTTTAGTTCAGGAGTGCTTCGCAGTTAAAAAATAAATAATAAGAAAGAAAAAAAGGTGTTACATACTGACTGTGCGAGCTGATACGCTGATAACATTCTTTCTCAGTGCAGCTAAATTAAGAATATTTTTCTGCGTTACTGACCAGTTTTTTTTTCTATAATTCTATATATTTATCTAATATGTTTTACATTACATGCTTGCATATATATACATTTCATTTTAAAAATTACTAGTAACATGAACAAAAGTTTTTAAAGAGTGTTTTAAGTTTTAAAGAGTATTTTAAAGTATTATTGTGCTTTATTCATTATTATTCAAGATTTTTTTCTTACTTATATATTAGATTATATGTTAACATAGATTTTGAAAGATAATTTTAACATCAACGAAAGTTTTGAAAGTTTCAAATCATTATTAAATTTTATTCATAATTATCCAATAATTTTTATTTGATATACCTTATTATACGATATACCATATGGAAATATATTTTCTATTTCTGAAATAATTTTAACATAAACATATTTTGGAAAGGTACATTTTTAATTTTTACTCTGATTTGCACATCATTACGGATTATTATTCAAGACTGCTTGTTTGTTTTTAATTATGTGTTATATATATATTTTTTTTATTTCAAAAATATTATAAAATTAAACTAAGTTTTTTTAAATCCAATCTTACACACACACAGACACACACATATATATATATATATATAAGTGTTACAAAGCAACAGTAGCAGGTTGTTTGTATGTTTTATTTAATATTTTTCATTTCTAAATAAATCGTTTTTTGTAAAACATTTACTTTATTTACTGAAAGTGTTAAAAATTATTAAGTATCAAGATGGTTAGGCTTGTTTTTCTATTATAGCAAAATGTTTCATAGGTTGATATTTAACAGCCTGATAAGTATTTTTCTGTCATGTTATATCATTTTAAAAGCTAAAAACAGAATATTAACCATTCATTATTTACATTTAAACATTTTTTTCCCAATTAAAATATCACACAATATACATCATTTTTTGAATAAATATGTAAAATAACATCAAATTCCATGTATGTGAATTTCAAAAAGTTGCATGCGAAAGTTATTTTTTTATTAATTTTTAAAGAATTTTTGACAAGCGTTAGGCTTAACTGCGCGAAATCCTCCGGCCCAGAAGGTGAAATCGAATTTCCCCGCTCCGTCCTCAGATGCGCACTTCAAAATGCGCGCGCCGTCGCGAACGGGTTAAATATTTTACCTTAATTTCTGAAAACTACATGAAAATATGTTTGGAAGTAAGCATAACACTTTTTAAATAAAATGAGTTTTCATTCCAAAAGCCGTTAAAATTTAGTAACTTTCAAAGTATGGAGTTACAAAATAAATAAAATATTTTTAGTGTACGATTTAAGATGCTAATTTACCTTCCTATAGTTATACAAAATGCTGTAAAATTTTATTCATAAAAATTCTTTAATATTGGCAAATCCTATAAAAATACTTTGCAATCTAATAAAGTATATTGCAAAGAAAGAATGGTGAAATGACGATATTTTAGTCATATTTATGCATTTACTTTAATAAATTCTTCATCTTTGAAAAAACATAGTAATCGCATTCCATTCCTTAAATTATAGAAAATATTCTTATGAATAAAATATCTAAAGCAATATCATAATCCGTTTTAAAATCATTTTATGGAATATTACGCTAAAGATATGAGCGGTGTAAATTTACGTTGAAAAAAGCTTTCTTAAAAAGAAAAAAAAATGGGAGGGTTTTGTTGCATTTTTTTGTAAAATACTTTTAAAAATATATTTTTTGTTAAGTTTTTTCGTTTTTTCTTACATTTAATTTGAATTTAAAACGATGCTGAAAGATTAGAAATTTTGCGACATTTATGTACGATAAATAAATGACCTTTTGGATCTATAACATAACTCCTAAAGCATAACATCCTTTTTTTGTCTCTGTTCATAAAAGTTTTGTAATTTGAGTTTTCATAAAAATAAAACAAGCACATCTTTGTATTAAATTTGTTAGTTCCAATTTAAGTGTTATCAATATTAATTAAACCCAGAAAAACCCATTTTATAGAACATAATTTTAAAATATACGCTAAAATCCTGAAATTCTGCTATATCCTTGAACGTAAGAGAAAGACGTCTTAATTCCTTGCCCTACATAAGTATATATTGAAACTTTTAAACTCAAAGATAATTCTTTACCAAGTAATTTATAATGCTGCTTTGTTTTAGCTATACGTCTTACAGATTTTTAAAGTGATTTATATTGCCCATTTACAAAATATGACAAATTAATTATCATCAATTTTAGAGTCAATTTAATTCCAGAGGAATAGTTTGAATATTAAAGCACTATTTTACAAATATAACAAGCAATATTTTTTTTTTTAAGAAAATGTAAAACTCTTGAATAAACATGCAAACAAAATGAAACTTTGGTCCCAAAATTAATATTTATAAACATATATTTTGTTTTTCTTTAAAAGATTTTGAAATTTTTAGATTCTGAAAAAGCGTTGTTTCGTTTTTAATTCATTTTGTTAAGAAACTAATTGTTATCTAAATCTACATCGTTTCAAGTAAGAGTCGATTAGCTCTGCCGAATTTTAAGAATATCAAGCTAGATAAAATCATAATTATCATTAAAATGTGATTTTTGAGAAATTTTGACATGTTTTAGAGAAAAACCGCGATTGAAGGATAAAAAATATAATGTTTTCTTCAACCTTGTTTTCTTCAACCCATGTTTCAACCCATGTTTTCTTCCACCAGCATTCTGCTTTTAAAATTAAGAAGATAAATTTAACAGAAAATGAAGCTGTTATTCATATGAATTTCAGTGAAAATTACTTAACTAAATACGCAGAAGAGATTCAGGCATTTCATTTTGGAGGTTCGCGTCAATAGATAAGTCTGCACACAGTTGTAACTTACACGAAAGAAGAAGCATCTGGCGAAGTAAAGACTACATGCTATTGTTCGTTGTCAGAAAATTTGTCACATTCGCCTCCATCTATATGGGCACACTTACAGCCAATTTTAAACCGCTTACCATCCAAAGTAGACATTCTGCATTTTTGGAGCGATGGACCCGTAATACAATATCGCAACAAGTACATGTTTTACTTTCTTGTCAATTATTTAACAGAATTCTACCCAAACCTTAAACACTTTACTTGGAATTACCATGAAGCAGGACACGGTAAGGGGTCTCCTGATGGTGTCGGTGCTGTTTGCAAGAGAACAGCTGACCGATTGGTGGCTAGTGGCAAGGATATAGCATCTCTGAGCGATTTTTCAGATGCTATTCAGGAAAACTGTTCCAGCATCAATGTTTTCGTTATTGACAACAAAAATATCCTAGAAAAAGAAGCTTTGCTTGCTAGTGCTAAAGACTTTTCCTGGTACTTTGCGTGTCCATCAGGTGTCATGGAACACTGAAGATAAAAAACAAATGAAAATGAAGAGTTTAAGCTGCTTTTGCAATGAAAGTATAAATTGTGATCATTTCCAAATTGGTGTCATGGCATACTCGTCTAATAAAAAATCCCGTCTTCGGGTCGAGGATGTTTACGGACCGGATTCAGAGTCCGATAACGAGAATTCATCTGATAACGAACAAATTAATATACCAAAAGGTGGCAAACACCAGACAGAGGATGAAGAACAACCGTCGACATCGAAAAAAAAACATTCAAAAGCGGCGAATTTATTCTCGTCAAACTATCATAAAAAAACAACAGAGTACCGTTACGTGGTTGTGTCTACGGGTTTGGAAGAAGATGGCGAGATACCGGTAGTTTTCTGTAAAATAGAGTACAAAATCGGAAAATTATTTAAAATTTATGAACAAGATATATCATTCATTTCAGAAGATCAGATTGTCCAGACACTCCCTATGACAAATATTATTTTGAAAAAGTAGAGGATGTTTTACTCCTTTAAGAAGTCGGTGAATGTGTTTGAGAAAGCTTAAGCATTTTAATTTTAATTTTTGTTCATGTAGGTAAGAAAATGCTTTTCATTTTTAATTTAATTTGAATTTTTGTTTATGTAGGCAAGATATTGCCTTTAATTTTTAATTTAATTTTAAATTTTGTTCATGTAGACAAGAGAGTGCCTTTAATTATTTGTTACATTTCATTTTCTAATGTTAACGCACGTTCATTTATTGAACTGCATACAAAAAATGACCGAAGCGCATAGGTATAGGCAATATGAAAATTATCCTGACTATCCAAATGTGATTAACACTTAAGAAGAGCTAGTCTACTTAATATGTATTAATAAAAGATTATTTTATTACTTGTTGAAGGTACAATGACAAGATAATTTACATATGTGTATTTTTGCAAGTGAAACGCTCTTGTTAAAAAAAAGGCTGTAATATGATCGTCTCATTAATGATTAATATGATAGTCTGATTATATGTTAAGAACAATTTTTAATAAAAGTTGATTTTATACATTTCTTTGATTTTATTAAGTATATTATTGTGTCAAACTCTCTCCCCTGGTAAAATAAGTATCTATACTGGTTCTGATGTATCTTCCCTGCCCAATGAATTTACCCTGGTCTTCGAAAAAGTAATAAAATATGTATAAAGTGACTTCCCCTTACATGAAAAGGTATATAAACGGGACAAAAATCACAATATGAAGTTTCATGAAAAAACTCCAACTTTTCTCCTTGGTCGTATTTTCTTGTATTTGAAACCTCTTATCGTAGAATCGCCCATACACTGAAAACTTAACACTGGAATTTAACCCTGAAAAACGTATTAGTTTTTTTTTTTTTTTTTTTTTTTTTTTTTTTTTTTTTTTTTTTTTTTTTTTTAACAGAAACGCTGTTACGTGTATGTCTTGAAATAATTAGGTTCCCATAGTTAAATTCAGCTATTTTCGCTAGTCATTACCATTCTGGAAAGATAAAGAAATTAGTATAAAATCGTAATCCGCGTAATCTAAATAAAACAATCCCTTTCCAATCTACTGCGTGAGAAGACATCCTGAGAGGACACTTAAATGTTTTGTTTAAGAATACTTTTCATTCTTGGCCTTTCTGGATCAAATTTTAAATGTTTTAATTAACAGTCAAATTAATGAATATTAGGTCTGTGTGCTTAAGTTTGGCAAACTTATTAATTAACCTTTATACTTATTATCTTAATGCTGGAATAGCGTATAAATGCTTTGCAATAAAACATCCAAACTTTAGGAACATTTCTTAGCATTTAGTGTATTTTCCTTAAAACATTTTTTTTTTATTGCAGTGAATATGAAGTCATTTTTTTAAATGGGACAACTACTGTATATGGTAATATTCCTCTACTTAAAATCATAATGCAAAAATCGCATATAAATGCTATATAATGCCCATTAAAGTACACATATTTCTTTAAAAGTGCCCCCAACTACTAAATGTTAACTGTTTCATAAACTAAATGTGTAAAAATATTCAAAAAACGATTAACAGTTTTTCTTAGATATTTATCATGTAAACTTAAACAAATCCTGGTCTACAGAGTCTGTTCCATTTACTGGCAATATATAAGCCTCCCACAGTATATAATTTTCATAAAAATACATCAGGAAGAACTTTATCTTGGAATTTTTGCAGAAACTTATCACGAATTTCTTTCAAAACATTTGCTGATTTTCAATATGCGGACATGTAGGTGCCATGAATATATTATAGGGAAGTTTTTTAATCATAGTTCTAGAATATTTAATGCATTTTGGGGATTACATTTCTTCAGAAAGCAAGCGTTGATACTTTTAACTGAAGTAGTTGGCATGGTATTTTCATACATTATATTAAAATTAAATTCAAAGCAGACGTTATGTTTAATTAAGCTGTGTTGAGTGTTTAAATCACGAATTTCAACAGCATTTCCCAAAGTGTTTTTTTTTAATGTGATAGTTATATAAGTGTTTTAAATGAATGTGTTTTAGAAACATACATACTTATTAAATGTTTAAATAAAAAAAGAATATTCCCTAGCAATCGGCGTGAGGATCTAGAATCATCTTTTCATCCTAAAGCCACTCAGTGCTATAAAAATTTACAGAATTTTGAGTATGAATTTAATGCATCAAATACGAGTTATACTCACTAATGACTTGGCATTTATAAATTCGGCTGTTAGCAATGATATGTGCAATGGCGTTTCAAATCAATAAAACGTTTTTTATTATTTTTATGCTAATGAATTAAATATTCACTGAGAAAGAAATACAGTTTAAGCATATAGAATCTAAATTGTAGCTATAGAAAAAATAGTTCCATGTCATCCTTATAAATTCTAGCGCCCTTTGTTAGAGAGTTCTAGATTTTCCTACTAGAATTTAAGAGCGTTTTCCCATATTCCCGTTGTCAAACGTATTTCAAATTTTCTCCAAATAGATGCGAACACAAGAGGTTTAATTTAGTAATTCTAGTTTATGAACCCATTCCCAAAATCAAGTTATAGTTTCTCGAAACTGCAACAATTCAATATCGTTTCGTTACTTAGAAAACAAGAGACTAGAAATGCTATGTGAGGTCGTCTATTCAGCTTAGTTGTTCAACCTATTCGCATAGTTAGGCCGTCTACAGTTCTAGTTTAGGTATTCAGAAAGTGACTAACTATTCGTTCTAGTTGAAGGCGGTATATTTTTTTTCTCAGTGTAAAAGATGAGCTTCCTAGTAATGATAACAATCTGATTTGTGAAATTTTAATTAAAAATTATGTAACAAAGAGGATAAATAAGGATTTAATTGCTGATGCTCTGTAATCTAAAAGCACAAATATTCCTGGAAAGCACCTCGATAGTAATAATACAACTTCTCCAATAACGTGTAGCGTGTTGATTATACGTAATTGAATAATTACACCACAGCTGCAAAGTTACATTGAATCTATGTATCATAAAAACTTAACACATGGAAGTGTGTATTAATTTGTCCATTTTACATCTTTACATTTTGCTTCAGTAACTTTCATATTTGATGATCACTACTACGGGTGATGTTTCATAATTTTCTTCTCAAAACAATGTGCGAGTAACTTTCTACATTTTCTACACAACTGCCTATTTCTTAGATGAAATACAAATTAGCTTAAAGCTAATTCTAATTTTCGAAACGTTTTTCGATTAAATTAAAATGTCATTCGAAACAGTACAGAATTCACCTGAAATCAAAAACAAAACCTTAACGTGTTGTAATGACACTAATTATTTGAAATTTTTTAATCTTCTGGAATTCTGTTAACGTAATTTTAAGACTTATTGTGTACAGCATTATAATTTTCTAGCTGCAATTTAAACTTGCTGCAATTTAAATTTTCGATTTACTAAAAAAAAAAAAAAAAAAAAAAAAAAAAAAAATTAAAGAGACTTTAATACCGAATAAAGTAAAAAAAAAGAATGGTTACGAAAATTATAACCAATAAAACGCTCATTTTCTATCTTATAAAAATTTCTTTTTCTACATAAAATTATCATATTCCCTGTATCTCTTTCATGTTATACCATAAAAAAATCAAAAATAGAAAACGATATTCTTTCACATGTCTTATTCATAAGAATATAAGAAGATTTTCGAAAATATAAAAGTGAAATATGCGTTTATCTTTAAAATTGACAAATTCCACAAAGTAAATGCATAAAAGCAACTCAAGATTTGTCTTATTTATCAAGCTTTTAAGACGACATGCTTTATTTCGTTATATAATATTTTTAAAAATATTTGCCAATTTCAAAACACAGTTATGACAATATTTACCAGATTATACAGACCTAAGCGAAAGAAAATTATCTTCTTGAAGTGTAGACTACTAACATATTTCACATATTTTGTAACACCAAGGTTTAGTGGCTGTTGGAATGAAAACTCTTTTTATTTAAAGAAAGTTATATTTACTTCCAAATATACTGTAAAATAATTCTTGGAAGTTTATTGAGAATTTTTTATAAAGGGACTATGTTGAATTGCGTCTTTATTTATTTAGAATTATTCAGTGGCGAAGATATTTTCACTTGCTTAGTATCAGAGTATATTTATTCAAAATAGTTTGACATACACAAGGTTTAGAGATTGCTTTTTATTTTCACATATTTCCTGTGTTATTTGCATAAAAATTAAAAATCGCAAGACTTTAAAGCAAACAGTTACAAAAAAATTCGATTTCAAAAGAATTACTATAACTTTTTTGGCATAAAATTGCCTTATTAATTTCTGCAATATTTTCAAAAGATTCTTTTTTTCGAAATTCCATGAGACAGGTAAGGTAAAATTTTTTAAAGAACCATATCTGTTAACGTTCTGTATTACCTCGGCTGTTTTATTTCGTTTGTAGAAAAGTCCTATTCGTCTAAATCATAGCCTGTTCTTTTTTTTTTGGGCCCGGAAAAAATTAATAGACATTTTTGGCTTATACAGCTCATATTCAAAATATTAGAATAATTGAGAAAAAGTAATAAGAAAAAATAATTTGTCATTTATTTATTTTTTATACTAAGTAAATGCAATTAAATTTCTTATAAATTAAATCTGGAATGTTTAGATAAGATTTTAACATTTATAAATTATAAAATACAGCACAATAAATTAGGTATACAGCTTCCTTAAACACACCAGAATATTAGAATAAAATTTAGATTGGTTCAAAATATTAGAATATATTATTTTACGCAACAATATTACCTTATGAATATGAAGTAAATGGTAGTTAATATTTTGTAGCATCCCCTTTAGCTTTCATAACAGCGTACAATCGATCTTGCATACTATATACAAGGTGTTTACAAACATTTCTATCAATATTAGCCCAAATAGACTTTCTACGTGCCAGTAACTCAGTTTTACTTGAAGGAGGACTTTCTTGAAGTTTTTTCTTCATTATACACCATAAGTTTTCAATGGGATTAAGATCTGGTGAATTTGGTGGCCAAGGAAGTACCTTAATGTTGCGTTGGCGGAACCAATTCTTAGTTGACACCGAGGTATGCGGGGACGCTAAATCTTGTTGAAAGATGAAATCATCTTCAAATAAATCTTCTGATGATGGAATCATGTAATATTCTAAAATTTCTTGATATATCAGAGAGTTAACCTTTTCGTAGACGATGCATAACTTTCCAGGTCGTTCTGCACTCATACAACCCCAAACCATGACACTAGCAGCAAATTTTACGGAACGTTTAAGGCATTCTTTATCAAATGCTTCTTGCTTCATTCTCCAAACTCGAATACCTTGATTACCATATGAAACACAAAACATACTTTCATCACTAAATAATATATTTTTCCAATCTTCATTGTTGCATAAACGTCTTGATTTACACCAATTCAATCTTATACGCTATTGTCTTGCAGTCATGAGAGGTTTTGTTTTCGGTACACGAGATTCAAATTTAAATTTATGGAGACGTCTTAATGTTGTCGATGTAGAAACTTCAACTCCATCTTCTTTCCATTTTCGGTGCAAGAATCGCACACTTTTAAAACGGTTTTTCTTAACTATACGCTTCAGTTTCCTGTCATCTCTAGCAGATGTTTTTGGTTTTCGGCCACCATTTCGGCGATTATTTTGAAATTTTCCAATTTTTGAATATTGTGTTAGTATTTTACTAACGCTCGATTGCGAACAATGTAAATAATTCGCTATAAAACATTGATGTTTACCGTGCCGATACAAATCAACCATACGAAGTTTAGTAGATTCAGGAATATCACTCACACGGCCCATTTTAAGACGAAAAAGAAACAAACTGCAAAAAAGAATACTGATTTTAAATAAAATAGTCTTAATTTAATCAATGATGCCACCAGTTAAGAATTGGTAATAATTAAAGGAGAATTAATGTGAAATATTCTAATATTTTGAACCACTTGAATAAATATTCTAATATTTTGACTTTTCAAAATAATTTGTTTAGCAATTAATCTTTTCAAAAATGATATTAAATTTAAGATAACAAGTAAGTTTAATCAACAATAAGTTCTTAATAAAAATATCGTTTGCATATTTTCATTAAAAGACATTAAATTACCAAACGATATTTTCAATTTCTAAAAAAAGGTAATTATTCTAATATTTTGAATATGAGCTGTATATATATGAAACAAGAAATTATTCAAAGAAGATATTAAAACTCGGAAAATGTTACTTAATTGAAGTATTGCAGCATATTTATTTAATTCCTTGCAGTTTTTTACACAACAAAGGTAATGACATTATCTAAACGCTAATTAGCAATTCTCTTTACCGTCACTCATTCCTATCTCCCTTCATTCTCTTACAACCCGAAGTCAAAAATGAATTTTCGTCTTGTTTTCTCGTCTGATGTAATGTTTATTTCAACCTTTTTTTTTTTTTTTTTTTTTTTTTTTTTTTTTTTTTAACTGAAATTTTTTTGGTCATTCTTCATTCTTCATTTAAGGTGCGCCTTATACACGCGTGCGCCCTATACACGAGTAAATACGGTATTACCTGAATTTTTTTACGGCCTGTAATGCAAATGTAAGATTAAAAATACAATTGTATGCAATATAATTTAAGGAAAGTCAGAAATGTTAACACATTTATCAGCTTTAGGAAAAGATAAAATGTCTGCTATACACCTATTTTAAACGTCTTTTATTCAAGTAAATCATAAAAATAAATTTATAAATGTAAACTACCTATACTTTATTCAAACTCATTCCTTATTAAATATGTTAAACACAATGTTATAAAATGTTTCAGCAATATTAAATGCAATTATATTTAAGTATTTAAAAAACTGAAAGCAAAAATAAAAATTGTAAAAAAATAAAATATAATTGTAAAATGTTTAACAAATTATCTACAGGATTGTTATTACACAGACACTGTGATTTTTTCACACTTCATTTCTCCTCGTCTGCATTTACATACTTCCACCATGATACCCAACAAAATCATTCAAAATAAGTTAAAACCGAACTCAATCATGCGTTGATAGAACTTTTTGCAAAACATTTGTTGTTTGTGTCAACATTTAAATATCTATTTTAATTTTTAAATA